>CM076398.1:17092623-17206464 GCA_038363315.1 Mugilogobius chulae | reverse complement strand
ATGACAAATGGAAGAGGCTTAATATATGTATTGTGATACACGTAGTATTGTGACTCAATATTAATTATGTAATGGAATATTTTTACAATGACGTATGTAAAAAAAAATATATATATATAATAAAGTCAATGTGTATTGCCAAAACAATAGGTTGATGGTAAAGCTTATTCAGATGTATTTACATTTTAAAGGTGCACTGTGTAACTTTCTGGAGATGAAAATTCATCTACAAATTCAGTAGCAATAGAAAGTTAAAACTATACTTTAGGACTTTCTGAATGGAGATGAATATATTTTATTCCATAATATGGAAAAAATTCAACAAAGGAACTCCTTTTCTGCGGAAACAGACGTGTTCGGGCTCCTCCAAGCAAATAATACTATTTTGTGGCCATGCAAGCTCACTCAAAGTAAAAATGCAGATTTTTATTAATTGTTTAATGTAACAAAGGCATCTAAATGAAAAAAATACATTTATTCAAGTTTATTTTTGGCCAAAAAGTTACGCAATGCACCTTTAAATCAACATGAATGGTTGGAGTAGTGTTATCGAAAAAATGTATACCCCAATACTAATCGATACTAAAACTGGTTACTTTTAGTCATAGTTATTTGAACGAGTAATGATATTTCTTTACACTTTAGCGGTGCAGCTCTGTCACAGAAAACTTTCTATTTCAGACAGTGCAGCAGAAAGCGGATTAGGTCTAGAGACCTGCTCTTTTCCACACTTACACAGCAAAGTGTGAGTTCTCTGTCAGACTTTGAATTTTGTTTCTAGTAGGGCTGGCGCCGAGCTGCGCCAAAAAATAAAACCCCGATTTTTTTGGACCACTTGACGATTCGATTTTAATCGATTTAATCGATTTATATCTCGACGTCATCGATACTGCTGCTTTTTATTATTGAGCCTCAAAATATTTTAAAGCATCTATAAAGAATGAGCCCAATGAGATTAACTGTTTTTCGTCATATTTAAACTAATAAGCCTAAGTGTTGCTGCTGCATCTAATGCATACTAGTATTTGCATTTGTATTTATTAGGCCCTGTTAAGATCGTCATTATGATTTTGAGTTCATAGCAAAAAGTTTTAAGTTTCGAGTGTTGACCTCTCACTCCTGTCACTCAAAACTGCGATCGCCAGGATTACTCACACACGGAGGGAAGGGGCGGGGCCTGCTGGCTGCTGCCTTTGGAGAGAGCATGGGAGAGAGACGCTGTAAGACTGCTTTATAAAACTTGATCAGAGAAAACCGTCACATAAAGCACATGCAGCGGGCTCCGTATTACAAGGCAAAGACAAATCAAAAAGACGCTAAGATTTACCGCGGGACTTTTTCTAGAAAGTTTCCGCAGTCTAAAGCTCTGAAGCGGTCGACTCAACCCGCGGAGGAAATAAACAAACTCGTAACTTATAGAGATTAAGCTTATACACCACCTCCGGAACGGTACGCACGGCTGTTATATGTGATTAAAAGGTCCGCTAAACAGCCGCAAGTTTCTGTTGGTCTGTCCTGTGTGAGAGTCGCGAGGGAGAGCTTTACAAAGCCGCTGAAGGTGTCCACTCAATGCGCGCGACTGGATCACAGCGGACTGAGCTTGATTTTACGATTTGGCCCTTTTTCACGATCGTCGATTTTGAAAGTTCCGAATTAATCGAATTTAATGCGCATTAATCGCCCAGCTTAAAAACGTACTGATATATAAAAACGTACATACAAATGTATTATAAAGCAGACAAGGCAGTAATGTGTTTCCCACGTCAAGAGTTGAGTTAGAGCTCCATCTACTGGCGGCAAAGAAACATTACACAGGGGAAATAATCAAATCAATCTTGCATGACCGCTAATGCTGCTGAAATGCTCATCTGTCTGGAGCTTAAAAAGTGGTGCATCACAAATCTGGAAAATTTACTTGTTTTCTGTTTTAGAGGTGGGCATGTTGTTTTAAGATGCACAAAAAATCTATATTGTGTATATTGTTGAGTAAAAAACATTCAATAGGTGGTGTTATTACTTTGAAATAGACGACGTATCAGCAAAATCAAACATAAAAAAAGTATTGCTGGCATTAGGCAAATGAAGTAGAAGAATGAAAATAAACATACGTAATGTCTATATAGGTCTGATGTCACGTGTTGAATTTCATGACTGTGACCCATCAGGAACGTGCCATGGAGGTGATCAGCGTGTATCATACAAGTTTTTAAGGCCAGACGAGTGTCTTTTGCTCTCGTTCTGCCAAATAAAGAGCTAGAGTGACGTGCTTTGGGCTGAACATTGCACCTGTTTACGTGATACTTACAGAAAAAAACTTTAAGGACTCTCCATCATTGGGAACACCCCAAATTAAGAAAAACAAACATCACTCAGAATAAGGAAGATAGAATGCATTGATTAGATTGTTTTTTGGAATGTGCATAGATGTAAATTTGGAACGGTTAAGAACGGCCTTACAAAATCAAACCGTCAAATAACAAGTCTTTTTGCCTGGCATTAAGGCAAATAAAGGAGTAGAGGAATGAAAATAAACATACATAATGTCTATATAGGTCTGATGTCACGTGTTGAATTTCATGACTGTGACCCATCAGGAACGTGCCATGGAGGTGATCAGCGTGTATCATACAAGCTTTTTAAGGCCAGACGAGTGTCTTTAGCTCTCGTTCTGCCAAATAAAGAGCTAGAGTGACGTGCTTTGGGCTGAACATTGCACCTGTTTACGTGATACCTTACAGAAAAAAACTTTAAGGACTCTCCATCATTGGGAACACCCCAAATTAAGAAAAACAAACATCACTCAGAATAGGAAGATAGAATGCATTGATTAGATTGTTTTTTGGAATGTGCATAGATGTAAATTTGGAAAGGTAAGAACGGCCTTACAAAATCAAACCGTCAAATAACAAGTCTTTTTGCCAGGCATTAAGGCAAATAAAGGAGTAGAGGAATGAAAATAAACATACATAATGTCTATATAGGTCTGATGTCACGTGTTGAATTTCATGACTGTGACCCATCAGGAACGTGCCATGGAGGTGATCAGCGTGTATCATACAAGCTTTTTAAGGCCAGACGAGTGTCTTTGCTCTCGTTCTGCCAAATAAAGAGCTAAGTGACGTGCTTTGGGCTGAACATTGCACCTGTTTACGTGATACTTACAGAAAAAAACTTTAAGGACTCTCCATCATTGGGAACACCCCAAATTAAGAAAAACAAACATCACTCAGAATATGGAAGATAGAATGCATTGATTAGATTGTTTTTTGGAATGTGCATAGATGTAAATTTGGAACGGTTAAGAACGGCCTTACAAAATCAAACCGTCAAATAACAAGTCTTTTTGCCAGGCATTAAGGCAAATAAAGGAGTAGAGGAATGAAAATAAACATACATAATGTCTATATAGGTCTGATGTCACGTGTTGAATTTCATGACTGTGACCCATCAGGAACGTGCCATGGAGGTGATCAGCGTGTATCATACAAGCTTTTTAAGGCCAGACGAGTGTCTTTTGCTCTCGTTCTGCCAAATAAAGAGCTAGAGTGACGTGCTTTGGGCTGAACATTGCACCTGTTTACGTGATATCTTACAGAAAAAAACTTTAAGGACTCTCCATCATTGGGAACACCCCAAATTAAGAAAAACAAACATCACTCAGAATAGGAAGATAGAATGCATTGATTAGATTGTTTTTTGGAATGTGCATAGATGTAAATTTGGAAAGGTAAGAACGGCCTTACAAAATCAAACCGTCAAATAACAAGTCTTTTTGCCTGGCATTAAGGCAAATAAAGGAGTAGAGGAATGAAAATAAACATACATAATGTCTATATAGGTCTGATGTCACGTGTTGAATTTCATGACTGTGACCCATCAGGAACGTGCCATGGAGGTGATCAGCGTGTATCATACAAGCTTTTTAAGGCCAGACGAGTGTCTTTGCTCTCGTTCTGCCAAATAAAGAGCTAAAGTGACGTGCTTTGGGCTGAACATTGCACCTGTTTACGTGATATCTTACAGAAAAAAACTTTAAGGACTCTCCATCATTGGGAACACCCCAAATTAAGAAAAACAAACATCACTCAGAATATGGAAGATAGAATGCATTGATTAGATTGTTTTTTGGAATGTGCATAGATGTAAATTTGGAAAGGGTAAGAACGGCCTTACAAAATCAAACCGTCAAATAACAAGTCTTTTGCCAGGCATTAAGGCAAATAAAGGAGTAGAGGAATGAAAATAAACATACATAATGTCTATATAGGTCTGATGTCACGTGTTGAATTTCATGACTGTGACCCATCAGGAACGTGCCATGGAGGTGATCAGCGTGTATCATACAAGCTTTTTAAGGCCAGACGAGTGTCTTTAGCTCTCGTTCTGCCAAATAAAGAGCTAGAGTGACGTGCTTTGGGCTGAACATTGCACCTGTTTACGTGATATCTTACAGAAAAAAACTTTAAGGACTCTCCATCATTGGGAACACCCCAAATTAAGAAAAACAAACATCACTCAGAATAAGGAAGATAGAATGCATTGATTAGATTGTTTTTTGGAATGTGCATAGATGTAAATTTGGAACGGTTAAGAACGGCCTTACAAAATCAAACAGTCAAATAACAAGTCTTTTTGCCTGGCATTAAGGCAAATAAAGGAGTAGAGGAATGAAAATAAACATACATAATGTCTATATAGGTCTGATGTCACGTGTTGAATTTCATGACTGTGACCCATCAGGAACGTGCCATGGAGGTGATCAGCGTGTATCATACAAGCTTTTTAAGGCCAGACGAGTGTCTTTAGCTCTCGTTCTGCCAAATAAAGAGCTAGAGTGACGTGCTTTGGGCTGAACATTGCACCTGTTTACGTGATACCTTACAGAAAAAAACTTTAAGGACTCTCCATCATTGGGAACACCCCAAATTAAGAAAAACAAACATCACTCAGAATATGGAAGATAGAATGCATTGATTAGATTGTTTTTTGGAATGTGCATAGATGTAAATTTGGAAAGGGTAAGAACGGCCTTACAAAATCAAACCGTCAAATAACAAGTCTTTTTGCCAGGCATTAAGGCAAATAAAGGAGTAGAGGAATGAAAATAAACATACATAATGTCTATATAGGTCTGATGTCACGTGTTGAATTTCATGACTGTGACCCATCAGGAACGTGCCATGGAGGTGATCAGCGTGTATCATACAAGCTTTTTAAGGCCAGACGAGTGTCTTTAGCTCTCGTTCGGCCAAATAAAGAGCTAAAGTGACGTGCTTTGGGCTGAACATTGCACCTGTTTACGTGATACCTTACAGAAAAAAACTTTAAGGACTCTCCATCATTGGGAACACCCCAAATTAAGAAAAACAAACATCACTCAGAATAAGGAAGATAGAATGCATTGATTAGATTGTTTTTTGGAATGTGCATAGATGTAAATTTGGAAAGGTTAAGAACGGCCTTACAAAATCAAACCGTCAAATAACAAGTCTTTTTGCCTGGCATTAAGGCAAATAAAGGAGTAGAGGAATGAAAATAAACATACATAATGTCTATATAGGTCTGATGTCACGTGTTGAATTTCATGACTGTGACCCATCAGGAACGTGCCATGGAGGTGATCAGCGTGTATCATACAAGCTTTTTAAGGCCAGACGAGTGTCTTTGCTCTCGTTCTGCCAAATAAAGAGCTAGAGTGACGTGCTTTGGGCTGAACATTGCACCTGTTTACGTGATACCTTACAGAAAAAAACTTTAAGGACTCTCCATCATTGGGAACACCCCAAATTAAGAAAAACAAACATCACTCAGAATAAGGAAGATAGAATGCATTGATTAGATTGTTTTTTGGAATGTGCATAGATGTAAATTTGGAAAGGTAAGAACGGCCTTACAAAATCAAACCGTCAAATAACAAGTCTTTTTGCCTGGCATTAAGGCAAATAAAGGAGTAGAGGAATGAAAATAAACATACATAATGTCTATATAGGTCTGATGTCACGTGTTGAATTTCATGACTGTGACCCATCAGGAACGTGCCATGGAGGTGATCAGCGTGTATCATACAAGCTTTTTAAGGCCAGACGAGTGTCTTTAGCTCTCGTTCGCCAAATAAAGAGCTAAAGTGACGTGCTTTGGGCTGAACATTGCACCTGTTTACGTGATACCTTACAGAAAAAAACTTTAAGGACTCTCCATCATTGGGAACACCCCAAATTAAGAAAAACAAACATCACTCAGAATATGGAAGATAGAATGCATTGATTAGATTGTTTTTTGGAATGTGCATAGATGTAAATTTGGAACGGTAAGAACGGCCTTACAAAATCAAACCGTCAAATAACAAGTCTTTTTGCCTGGCATTAAGGCAAATAAAGGAGTAGAGGAATGAAAATAAACATACATAATGTCTATATAGGTCTGATGTCACGTGTTGAATTTCATGACTGTGACCCATCAGGAACGTGCCATGGAGGTGATCAGCGTGTATCATACAAGCTTTTTAAGGCCAGACGAGTGTCTTTAGCTCTCGTTCTGCCAAATAAAGAGCTAAGTGACGTGCTTTGGGCTGAACATTGCACCTGTTTACGTGATACCTTACAGAAAAAAACTTTAAGGACTCTCCATCATTGGGAACACCCCAAATTAAGAAAAACAAACATCACTCAGAATATGGAAGATAGAATGCATTGATTAGATTGTTTTTTGGAATGTGCATAGATGTAAATTTGGAAAGGTAAGAACGGCCTTACAAAATCAAACCGTCAAATAACAAGTCTTTTTGCCAGGCATTAAGGCAAATAAAGGAGTAGAGGAATGAAAATAAACATACGTAATGTCTATATAGGTCTGATGTCACGTGTTGAATTTCATGACTGTGACCCATCAGGAACGTGCCATGGAGGTGATCAGCGTGTATCATACAAGCTTTTTAAGGCCAGACGAGTGTCTTTTGCTCTCGTTCTGCCAAATAAAGAGCTAGAGTGACGTGCTTTGGGCTGAACATTGCACCTGTTTACGTGATACCTTACAGAAAAAAACTTTAAGGACTCTCCATCATTGGGAACACCCCAAATTAAGAAAAACAAACATCACTCAGAATAGGAAGATAGAATGCATTGATTAGATTGTTTTTTGGAATGTGCATAGATGTAAATTTGGAAAGGTTAAGAACGGCCTTACAAAATCAAACCGTCAAATAACAAGTCTTTTTGCCTGGCATTAAGGCAAATAAAGGAGTAGAGGAATGAAAATAAACATACATAATGTCTATATAGGTCTGATGTCACGTGTTGAATTTCATGACTGTGACCCATCAGGAACGTGCCATGGAGGTGATCAGCGTGTATCATACAAGCTTTTTAAGGCCAGACGAGTGTCTTTAGCTCTCGTTCGGCCAAATAAAGAGCTAAAGTGACGTGCTTTGGGCTGAACATTGCACCTGTTTACGTGATACCTTACAGAAAAAAACTTTAAGGACTCTCCATCATTGGGAACACCCCAAATTAAGAAAAACAAACATCACTCAGAATATGGAAGATAGAATGCATTGATTAGATTGTTTTTTGGAATGTGCATAGATGTAAATTTGGAAAGGGTAAGAACGGCCTTACAAAATCAAACCGTCAAATAACAAGTCTTTTGCCAGGCATTAAGGCAAATAAAGGAGTAGAGGAATGAAAATAAACATACATAATGTCTATATAGGTCTGATGTCACGTGTTGAATTTCATGACTGTGACCCATCAGGAACGTGCCATGGAGGTGATCAGCGTGTATCATACAAGTTTTTAAGGCCAGACGAGTGTCTTTTGCTCTCGTTCTGCCAAATAAAGAGCTAGAGTGACGTGCTTTGGGCTGAACATTGCACCTGTTTACGTGATACCTTACAGAAAAAAACTTTAAGGACTCTCCATCATTGGGAACACCCCAAATTAAGAAAAACAAACATCACTCAGAATAAGGAAGATAGAATGCATTGATTAGATTGTTTTTTGGAATGTGCATAGATGTAAATTTGGAAAGGGTAAGAACGGCCTTACAAAATCAAACCGTCAAATAACAAGTCTTTTTGCCTGGCATTAAGGCAAATAAAGGAGTAGAGGAATGAAAATAAACATACATAATGTCTATATAGGTCTGATGTCACGTGTTGAATTTCATGACTGTGACCCATCAGGAACGTGCCATGGAGGTGATCAGCGTGTATCATACAAGCTTTTTAAGGCCAGACGAGTGTCTTTAGCTCTCGTTCTGCCAAATAAAGAGCTAAAGTGACGTGCTTTGGGCTGAACATTGCACCTGTTTACGTGATATCTTACAGAAAAAAACTTTAAGGACTCTCCATCATTGGGAACACCCCAAATTAAGAAAAACAAACATCACTCAGAATAAGGAAGATAGAATGCATTGATTAGATTGTTTTTTGGAATGTGCATAGATGTAAATTTGGAACGGTAAGAACGGCCTTACAAAATCAAACCGTCAAATAACAAGTCTTTTTGCCTGGCATTAAGGCAAATAAAGGAGTAGAGGAATGAAAATAAACATACATAATGTCTATATAGGTCTGATGTCACGTGTTGAATTTCATGACTGTGACCCATCAGGAACGTGCCATGGAGGTGATCAGCGTGTATCATACAAGCTTTTTAAGGCCAGACGAGTGTCTTTGCTCTCGTTCTGCCAAATAAAGAGCTAGAGTGACGTGCTTTGGGCTGAACATTGCACCTGTTTACGTGATACCTTACAGAAAAAAACTTTAAGGACTCTCCATCATTGGGAACACCCCAAATTAAGAAAAACAAACATCACTCAGAATAGGAAGATAGAATGCATTGATTAGATTGTTTTTTGGAATGTGCATAGATGTAAATTTGGAAAGGGTAAGAACGGCCTTACAAAATCAAACAGTCAAATAACAAGTCTTTTTGCCTGGCATTAAGGCAAATAAAGGAGTAGAGGAATGAAAATAAACATACATAATGTCTATATAGGTCTGATGTCACGTGTTGAATTTCATGACTGTGACCCATCAGGAACGTGCCATGGAGGTGATCAGCGTGTATCATACAAGCTTTTTAAGGCCAGACGAGTGTCTTTGCTCTCGTTCTGCCAAATAAAGAGCTAGAGTGACGTGCTTTGGGCTGAACATTGCACCTGTTTACGTGATACCTTACAGAAAAAAACTTTAAGGACTCTCCATCATTGGGAACACCCCAAATTAAGAAAAACAAACATCACTCAGAATAAGGAAGATAGAATGCATTGATTAGATTGTTTTTTGGAATGTGCATAGATGTAAATTTGGAACGGTAAGAACGGCCTTACAAAATCAAACCGTCAAATAACAAGTCTTTTTGCCAGGCATTAAGGCAAATAAAGGAGTAGAGGAATGAAAATAAACATACATAATGTCTATATAGGTCTGATGTCACGTGTTGAATTTCATGACTGTGACCCATCAGGAACGTGCCATGGAGGTGATCAGCGTGTATCATACAAGCTTTTTAAGGCCAGACGAGTGTCTTTGCTCTCGTTCTGCCAAATAAAGAGCTAAAGTGACGTGCTTTGGGCTGAACATTGCACCTGTTTACGTGATACCTTACGAAAAAAACTTTAAGGACTCTCCATCATTGGGAACACCCCCAAATTAAGAAAAACAAACATCACTCAGAATATGGAAGATAGAATGCATTGATTAGATTGTTTTTTGGAATGTGCATAGATGTAAATTTGGAAAGGGTAAGAACGGCCTTACAAAATCAAACCGTCAAATAACAAGTCTTTTTGCCAGGCATTAAGGCAAATAAAGGAGTAGAGGAATGAAAATAAACATACATAATGTCTATATAGGTCTGATGTCACGTGTTGAATTTCATGACTGTGACCCATCAGGAACGTGCCATGGAGGTGATCAGCGTGTATCATACAAGCTTTTTAAGGCCAGACGAGTGTCTTTAGCTCTCGTTCGCCAAATAAAGAGCTAAAGTGACGTGCTTTGGGCTGAACATTGCACCTGTTTATGTGATACCTTACAGAAAAAAACTTTAAAGACTCTCCATCATTGGGAACACCCCAAATTAAGAAAAACAAACATCACTCAGAATATGGAAGATAGAATGCATTGATTAGATTGTTTTTTGGAATAAGCATAGATATAAATTTGGAACGGTTAAGAAAGGCCTTACAAAATCAAACCGTGAAATAACAAGTCTTTTTGCCTGGCATTAAGGCAAATAAAGGAGTAGAGGAATGAAAATAAAATACATAATGTCTATATAGGTCTGATGTCACGTGTTGAATTTCATGACTGTGACCCATCAGGAACGTGCCATGGAGGTGATCAGCGTGTATCATACAAGCTTTTTAAGGCCAGACAAGTGTCTTTAGCTCTCGTTCGGCCAAATAAAGAGCTAAAGTGACGTGCTTTGGGCTGAACATTGCACCTGTTTACGTGATACCGTACGGAAAAAAACTTTCTGTCTCTGCTCCTGTCTCTGTCTCTGCTCTTGCCTCTCTTCCTGTCTCTGTTCCTGTCTCTGTCTCTGCTCCTGTATCTGTGTCTGTATCTGTATTTAAAGCCAAGCTGTGCTTTTTACCTTTCCTGCATAAGTGGCTAATTTATGTTTAGTTTGTAATTATATTTTGGTTTAGGGTGACAAAAAACAAAAGAGGAAGAAGAGAAGGAGGAGACTGAAGCAAAGTAAGTCCCCAGCCATTCCCCTACTGTGAGTGTGGCTTATTTCTGCTTTAGCCTTGTTTCCGTCTTGTTTTATTCCTGTTTTCGTCCTGTATTAGTCCTGCTTTAGTCCTCTTATAATCCTGGTATTGTCCTAGTTTTGTCCTGGTTTAGACCTGATTAAGTCGTGTTTTAGTTCTGCTTTAGTCCTGGTCTGGTCTTGTTTTAGTCCTGCTTTAGTCTTTATAATCCTGTTTTAGTCCTACTTTTGTCCTCTTATAATCCTGGTATAGTCCTAGTTTAGTCCTGGTTTAGACCTAGTTTAGTCCTGGTTTAGACCTAGTTTTTTCCTGTTTTTGTCTTACTTTTTCTCTGCTTTAGAACAGCTATGACCTGCTTTAGCCCTGGTTTGGTTGTATTCATTATTTCTGATTTAGTCCTAGTTTAGTCTTGATTTAGTCGTAGTTTAGTCCTGGTTAAGTCCTATTTTTGTCCTGCTTTTGTCTTGATTTAGTCCTGTTTCAGTCCTGTTTTAGTCCAGCTTTAGTCCATGTCTAGCTTTGATTTTGTCCTGTTTTAGTCTTGTTTCAGTCCTGTTTTAGTCCAGCTTTAGTCTTGTTTTAGTCTGTTTTAGTCCAGGTTTAGTTTTGCTTTAGTCTTGTTTTTGTCCAGCTTTAGTCCTGGTTTGTCAGTAATTCTTTTTAAGCTATAAATGCTTCAGACCCTGAATTGCATTTACCAGTCCAGATTTCAATGTTTACGTTTTTTAATGAGAGTAGATTAAAACTTGGACTTCCTGTACAGACAGGAAGCTAGATTTTGGAACAAGACACATAATAATAATAATAATAATAATAATAATGAATTTTATTTATATTGCACTTTACATTTGAAAAACAAATCTCAAAGTGCTACAGTTAATTAAAAACACACAAAGACACACAAATTATAAAAATGCTTTTTGAAATAAAAACGTTTTCAACTTAGTTTTAAAAGATTCCACTGACTGTGGCGCCCTCAGGTGGACAGGTAGAGTATTCCACAGTTGTGGTGCTGCTGCCTGAAAAGCTCTGAGTAGTTGTTAGTTCTCTTGAATTTTAGCTTCTGTTTATATGAATAGGATGTGCTGCAGGGTTGCTTTTGCTTCAGTGTTGTTTTAAACATTGTTTTGTTTCAATTATTTGTTGTTTTTGTTTGAACTTGATCATAAAACAAACTAATATTAATTTGGTTTGTATTTTGACGTTAAACAGTATGATATAGATGTAAATATGGACCAAAACTTCCAAAATGTCATCTATGCCATTTTAAATACAGTAGATTCAATTATGAATCTCTTTTCAAATGTTTGTCTCTGCTCCTGTCTCTGTCTCTGTGTCTGCTAGTGTGTCTGCTCCTATGTCTGTCTCTGCTGCTTTAGTCCTGCTTTATTACTGTTTTAGTCCTGCTTTAGTCTTGTTTTAGTCCTGGTTTGTCCTGTTTTTTGTCCAGCTTTAGACCTAGTTTAGTTCTTGTTTAGACCTAGTTTTTTCCTGTTTTTGTCTTGCTTTTTTCTGCTTTAGAACAGCTAAGACCTGCTTTAGCCCTGGTTTGGTTGTATTCATTATTCCTGATTTAGTCCTAGTTTAGTCCTGATTTAGTCCTAGTTTAGACCTGGTAAAGTCCTAGTTTTGTCCTGCTTTGTCTTGATTTAGTCCTCTTTTAGACCTAGTTTTGTGCCAGTTTAGACCTTGCCTTTTTATGCAGATTGAGGAGATCACATACAAGCGTACTGAGGCCAGACGATTGTCTTTTTAGCTCTTGTTTGTCCAAATAAAAAGCTAGAGTGACGTGCTCTGAGCTGAACATTGCACGTTCACCTGATACTTGTGGAATAATTAGGTGACCCTCCATCTTTGGAAACACCCCCAAATTAAGAAAGAAAAACAAAACTCAAAATGTGGAAGATAGAAAGTTTTGAACAGATTGTTTTTTGGATTGTGCATAGATGTAAATTTGGAGTGGGTTGGTTCGGCCTCACAAAAGTCAAGGAGCAAGTCTTTTTGGCTGCCATTCGGGCAAATTAAGAAGTAGAGGGATGAAAATCGGCACACATAATGTCTATGTAGGTCTGATGTCACCTGTTGAATTTCACGACTGTGACCCATCAGGAATTTCCAATGGCGGTGATCAGTGTGTCACATACACGCATATTAGGCCAGACGAGTTTCTTTTTAGCTCTCGTTCGTCCAAATAAAAAGCCAGAGTGACGTGCTTTGGGCAGAACATTGCACGTGTTCATGTATCCCTGGAAAAAACAAATCGTGACCTCCATTGGTTAACACCCAAATAAGGATAGACAAACATAAAATGTAGATAAAATCATTTAGTTTATTTAATAGTGCATAGCTGTATATTTAATGGTTATAGCTCGTTTAAAACCACGCCCTTTTTGAGCGGAGCAAAATACATACTGTATTTTCCTCTATAAGAAATCGTGTCTTGGGCACAAAGCACTTTATGATTTTTTTGTCTGGAAAGCACAAATGATAGATTCACACCCTTAAAAGAGCGCCCCCTACTGAGGCTCACATATGTCATCAGCAACAGTGGTTTGCATTTTTTCTGCAGCGTGTCATGGAGCCAGCAGGGAAGATAAGGAAAATAGAGTCGGCAGAGGAGGTGGCAGAGCAGGTGGCAGAGGAGGCGGCAGCGGAGATGGCAGAAGAGGCAGAGGAGGCAGCGGCGGACGAGGAGGCAAAGGAGGCAGAGGACGCAGAGGACGCAGAGGAGGCAGAGGACGTACAGGTGGCAGAGGATGCAGAGGAGGCAGAGGAGGCAGAGGATGCAGAGGAGGCAGAGGATGCAGAGGACGCAGAGGAGGCAGAGGACGCAACATTCCTCGCAGCACTCAGTTAGAAAGGAGGGGGTCTTGAATCGGCCGGGCAGAGCGTCGAGACAGAACCCCCACACTGAGTCTCCTTGCTTGGTCATCGCACATCTTATTCCACGGAGCTTCAACACCAATATGTATTCAATAAACAATGTATAACTATTTGTGTTTGGTGTGGTTCTTATTAACGAAAGATAGAGCATGGAGAGACATGTGTGTATTTTTATCTGTTTTCATCTGGAAAATAAATCAATTAGTGATTTGCCATAGCATACTATTCATAACTGTCTGGCTCCCACTACTGAGAAGTGTGAATAAAATTTAAAACAATTCCTCATCAACACGCTGAGCTCTTTCCAACAATGCAACATTCAAGTCGAAATTAGTTATTGACCTTTTCTGCTGCTTTTTGTCGATTAAGTCAGGTGACCTTACCTCAGGAAAAGAAGTTGTTATAAAGTAGATAAAGGAGCAGTGGGATAAAACCGGGTTTGCATAGCGCACATGTCTCCCAGATGAAAGTTGTAAGATTTTGTGAGTGTTACCACTTTGTAAAACCATGAAATAGGGAAAATAGTAAAAATCCATTACTTCCTCTGTTGAATGAAAATTATGATTTTCTCTAATTTAAATGGCTGTAGATTAGCGAAATAAAGGAGTACCTGGATGAAACTCAGGCTACATAAAACTAATGCCCTCTAGATTATATGTGTCAAGTTTGGTGATAGTCAACCCTTGGAAAGACCCTTTTAAATGGTAAATTCTAACACCCAAATTGTACACCCAAAATAGAAATCCACACCCAAATTCCAGAATCCCGCTACATTGTGAAAAGTTCCCTGAGAAACCAGATAATGAAAGCCATTCAACTCCAGGCACGTGTCGGAGAGGTGAGAGGCACCCAAGTGTCACATCAGACCATTCGAAATCGTTTACATCAGCGTGGTTCACATTTTGACATCATGAGACACTCGGGACATATTTGCTGTTATTACCTTGGTTAATTTAGTTTTGTGAGTAGGACGCCCCCATCGCACTTCAACAACCCCCCTATGTCATTGGAAGCCTTCATATCCCAGCTCACGCTCGTGTCTCAGTTTGACCATGCGCCTCATCTCAGTTCAGCTCTGCGCTCTTGACCCACCCGCCCTCAACTTTTTCACAACATTCCTCGTAGCGCCCATTCACTGACAGTCTTCAAAATATAAATGTATATATGACACATGCTTATGACTAAACTGAGCCAAAGCCCCATGATGTATCTCAAAGTTGCGCAAAAGTTTGTCCGATCAGTGTCAAACTCACACAGTATTTACATGCGCCTATCAGATGAAACTGTGCCAAAGCTCAATGCCGTAGCATAAAGTTTGCGCAAAAGTTTGTCCGATCATTGTCAAACTCACACGGTATGTACATACGGGTAACAGATGAAACTGTGCCAAAGCTCAAGGCCGTAGCCCGACGTTTGTGCAAAAGTATGTCCAATCACCCCCAAATTTTGCTGAGATCGTTTGCAGCTCACAAGCATATCAGGAAAGGGTTAAAAAAATTGTTGTTGAAAAATCGTATTTTTAACATTAATAAGTAATATTTGCTTTGGTTTTAGTATTAGAAGAACTTGCAGTGGAGTAGGTGCATTTACGGTCAAAAGGTTGTGTACAATTGGTAAAAAAGATGAGAATTTGGAATTTTGAATGAAATTTGGGTGTTGGGAAATAGCGCCACCTATAGGTGCAATCACATAATGGTGATAGATAAGATTTGGAACTTTTGTTGATGAGAATTTGGAACTCCAGAATGTTATGGGTGTCAAATTTGGAACTCCAAAACGGTATCGGTGTCAAATTTGGAACTCCAGAAAATGTGGAAGTACAATTTGGAATTATGGGTGTAACATTTGGAAGTGCAGAATGGTGGAGCTTGACTGTCCTAGTGGACAAAAATTCTGGGTGAACAATTTGGAATATGGGTGAACAATTTGGAATTTGGAAGCCCAAAATCCTATCTATTAAACAAGAAACAGGGTGGTGAATCTGGGTGGAGGCCCTTTCCATTCATTTTCAATGGGAGTCCCCTAACCCCAGCCCTAATCCTAACCCTAACCTTGGGTGTATAAATGTTTAAAATTATATATATTTGCTAGCATAGCCACATGTTAGAGGTGACCGTACATGGACTTCCAGTGTGGACGGAAAGTGATTCTGGTCTGTGGCAAGACGTCTGCAGAGGGAGGTGGGCGGTACGTGTCTGCAGTCAGACGCTCATGATAAATTTTGGGTTTTTTGATGGAAGCACTATTTTGTTTGTAAAATACAACTCCAAGATGTCCCTAACTGACATTATTTGAGCTTTGTCTTGGAGTCACATTATAAAAAACCTACAAGTTACTGTTTGAAAATCAGGAACCCAGCTATGAGTAGAGAAGTTTATCATTCACATGCAGACCTCAGCACACACCTTTCCTTCATATTCATCCATCATTTCAAATAAAATCTCATGTTTAGATCATTCCCCCATGACATGTAAACATTCTGTGTGTAGGGACCCCAGAGTCCAGCAGAAAACAAGTAAAGAACCACTATGAGCTAAACATCAGGTCTTTTCTGCAGCTGAAGCCAGACGGAGCCGGCTCGAGGAGGCCCAGTTCTTTGACCCTGTCGTTTACAGTCTTTATATGTTGGCGTAGTCGCAGTTCTTTTGTATTTTTGTAGCTGAGTTCAGTCTTTGCTCTGACGCCGTAAACAGAATTTGGATTGTTGTTTTGCAGAGTTCGTGTGAAGCAGGGTCAGAGGCAGCAGTTAGCACCAGGGCTTGGAGCACAGCACAGGAAGCCCGCACGGAGAAGATCGCAGTCCGTGGGAAAACAGAGCCACGTCCACAGCAGGTTACATCCAAACAGCATTGTACAAGGAATTGTCTTTATGTAAGAAACGGCTTAAGGATGAGGAATGCATTTCCCAATTTAAAGTCAGATTTGGAAGGAAGGAGAGACAGAATGAAGTGATATCATAGTGTAAACTGTTGTATTTTTTGTTTTGTACGCTGCCCGAGAGAAAATGTGACCTCTTGAATTTCTGGGGCTTCTGCAGTTGGTTAGATCTAAGCTCAGAAAGATTGAGATCAGCTGGTCTGCACAGAGCATACTAGACACACATTTTACAGGAATTCCTGCGGAACCCATCAGCTGGTTTCATTTCACTTTGTGGAAACTGTCTGACATTGCTATCTCAACTCAGGTTGGTTCTCACTGATTGGATGACTGTACTTCCTGCTTTGGGAATCGTTTACAGTCCTGTGATACCTGACCTAGTAGCTGGAGTGAAATTAAATTTAGTGGAAGCACTAGGTGGTGCCAGCCTGGCTAGCAGAACAAATACCTGAACGTATCTGCAAATGGATGCCGGTCAGTCTTGGACACATCCACAGCCTGTCCGTTCATCCTTCAGTGTGCTTCTTCCCAAGGTTTCTCTTTTCAAAATCTTTTTCCTTGTCAAACTCAAAGCTCTAAGGACAGGGGATGCTCTGGGACATCTGCTTTTGACCGATGCTAGTTTCATTGTTTGCTGTTTGCTAAAACAACAATCTTTGGAAATCCTCAGAGATGAGAAAAATAAATGGATTTGATGGGTAAACTTTTGGGATCGGGTGGAATTCACGCTACCTGTGATCAGACCTTTTGGGTCTTGATCGGACTCAAGTTCTCCTTGCTCTCTCCAAATCTTATGAAGCTAACAACTGACAAATGCCAATTGAAATCCCATTCATTACCATCAAGAACGAAAGACCGACACCTGTGAGTTGCTGTCTCCAGAGACTGCCCGGTCTACTCTGTTAACTTTGTCGCCCAAGCCGTTCTTGGTGGTGGGAGAGTGTAGTTCATGAGAATGTAGTTTCCTGTGGCATCAGTGAATCCTGATACTAGTGACTACACTCTCATTAACCTCACTCGCTTCAGAAGGAGTGAAAAAAGCTTCACTGAACAAAGTTAACTGGACAACAGTGTTTTCGTCTGATTTCAAGAGGATTCGTTTTTCTGACCCTATTTCAGACACCGACTCAGATTCATGCATATGTTCCCTGGCTAGCAGTAAATCTCACTAAAAAGTTAGATTTACATTTTGACTTGTTTCGGCTGCTAGTTGCAAGCCATCTTAAACTGTGGACACTAGACACTAGAGATGGTAGTTGAAAAAGTCTGGATTTCTAAAAAGAGTGTTGAGATGAAGGCTTTAAACCTTTTTCTACCATTTCTCCAGAACAACATAACATAAACCTGTAGTTTTTACTGACACTAAGACAGTTTCCGTTGTACGATGCTGTTCAGTGCAAACGTGTCGTGGATGCAGACTGAGAGGTCCTTAATGACTGAAGAGGAAACATGGCCTCCCTGAAACGATGAGGTTTGAGGTTTGTTTTTGTCCTCAGACTGATTATTCACCGTCCAGAAAAGTCAAACGTCTGATCCTGCAGCTTTGGAGAGGTTTTTCTCACAGTAGATACTCATACAAAAGTAAACAGAAAGAAATACAGAGATGCAACGGTGGAACAATAGATTTAAGAGAGATGATTGTGGTGGAGTTTGGGATTTACTAACAGGTCCTTTAATTTGTAAGGTTTTGTCCTCTGGAATATCTCATAATGGCTATAAAATATAAAATAGACGGCAGTGCAAAGGAAGTCTAAAGACCCACAAAGGATTAAAACAAGCAATCTATGTAGTCGAGTTCTATATTTGCAAAGCGCGTGTGTCATGGCGACCAGAGAGCCAATCAGGAGCTAGAAGGTTTGCAGTTGTTCATATCTTGATTTACAAATTGATAAAAACACCAGGATTATTGGAGCATTTTAAAAAAATGAAAACTTAAGCCAAAATATTGAGTCTGATGTCAACAGCTACAGAGAAAGAGATGCAGATGTTTCAATTGTAAGTAAAAAACAAACAGCGCTTACCAGGAAAGACAACAGACGATATTTCACAATATATCGTCTATATCGTCACCATGTTCATTATAGTATCTGGACACGGTGTTGCTGCTTGTAGCTGCAGTTGCTCTATTGTTTCTGCAGCGGAAAAATCTCTCTACAGGCTAGAAAGCATTTTTTTTCCCTGAAGCGCAATGCAAACACAAAATGCTTGTGATAGGCAGAAGCAGCATCTACAACTTTACCTATTTTAACATCATAAACTATTTTCCTGGTTCAAAAGGTTTTCAATTAATATAAAACGGGTTTTTAAGCTTTAGCTTCGGCTCCCACTCTGATTGGTAAGAATGTCCCGCTCCTCACACAAAGAATCATGGGGGAAACCCATCTGCGCATGTTCCATAGCCTGTAGCGCATCCAGCAAAAGGGTTAGTGCTAGATAGTCTTGTCCGGAGGGACAGAAGTGAGCTGGTTGTCATTTTAATTAGTTTATAAATGTTGCTAAACGGGCCTAAACTGTTGTATTTTATATCTTAACCTTACCCAAACCTTTTCCCTAACCTTACCCAATCTCTTAATCACTGTCCCTTCGGATCGACTGTCTAACATTTACCCTAGCAAAAGGATAAAGCTAACAGCCAATATGGTAACGAACGCCAGTAAAGCCATCGACACTCATCGCTCGTCATCTTTGATCACTGGGGCTTGAGTGTGACTGACAGATATTATGTTGAATGAATACAAACATGGCTGCTTGCGAGGAAAAATTAAAGGATTGAGAAACGTGGCAGATTTCTGTAGAATCAGTGAGTGAAGCACAAAACTATTTTAATGTGAGTTGAAGTTAGATTTTGTTCTAAATGACAGACGACCAATGAGCTTCGTCGTATGATGTGAGTCACACAAACTGAAATGTTTGCACGATTCCTTGAAGAGAGAAGAGAGCTCAGCGATAACAGCGTAGCTATGTCCCCTCTTTTATACGATCTGTTCATGATAAATTGATTGAACATAAATTATATTTGATATAAAGAAGTATATAGATCTATTTTTGCACCGTTACATCCCAGTTCTTAAAACATAAATAACTTTGGTTAAACATCAGATCTTCCGTAGCTTTTCCGGGCGCACAATTCCGGTTTTCCACGCTGCGTGGGAACCCTGACAGGTGTGGGTATTATCTGGCGGCGTGGACCTGTCCCTGGGCAGCGCTTTGGCTTTGGGGACAGTGGACGCCGCTTTGGGCCGCGGGCGGGAGGCGGAGGCGTCCTGGGAAGCGCTGCGTCTCATGCCCACGTTCAGGGCCTGGTTCCTGGGTTGGATCACGGGCATAGTGGGCTGCCTGGAGGGTCTGTGCGGCGAAGGGCTGTGGACGGGACGATAAAATGTAAACAGTAGATAAATAATGCAACCAAAAAAGTCAGAAATGTCGATCATTAAACAAACTAACAATCACATAACTCAAATAACAAGTAACAAGCATGATTGGTAATGTTTTTTCACCTCGGGCTGTCGAAGCGGCTGTGGGCGGAGCTTAGCAGGCGCAGAGGCGTTCGGGTGCTGCTGGACAAAGCTGCGCCGGAGCCAGAGCGAGTGGCCGAAGCAGACGAAGAGCGAACGGGAACTTTGACGGCCTTTCGCTGAGAACTGAGCGTGGACATGGACACTCTCTGAGACCTGGAGCACAAGAAGTAAATCCAATCACACCAAAAATATAAAAAGGATAAAACTATTTAAATCAGGAGTTAAACTACAAAATAAAATCTGGAAAATAGGGATGCAACGAGGTATGTCAGTGGGATCGGATATCGGTGCTGATCTGTAGGCTTTTGCTGAATCATTTAGAAGAAACAGAAAAGCCACACATACCCTGCGGTAGCTTTGGTTGCACTTGCTGCTGTGGTCGTCTGAGGGGGGTTCACCACAGCGCTAAGCCCGGCCGCGGGTCTCCGGACTGGGGTGAGCGGCCGTGGGATCCTGCTCCGGCCTTCTCTGGTCTCCTCTGTGGTCTTCAGCCTGGAGCTTCTCTTGGACTCGTCTGAAGTGTAGTCTGTGGAAGACCAGAGACAGAAATGAGCTCACAGTCTTTACTTTTTAAGTGCTGCTGCTTCGTGTACTTGCTTGTGTGCTAGCTTTGGACATCTCAAAAGCTACAGAACTTTTACTTCAGCTGCAGCAGAAGATTTTACAGAGAAATATTTTGAGGGGATGGCCTTATCACTGACTGAAACAACAGAAGTTTCATCTGATCCACTTGGACCTGTTTCATCTGTTCTCTCACTTCAGTTTCCACCTCCAACTGCACCTGCTCCTCCAGCTAAGGCCTTGACTGAGCCAACCACATCATGCAGATGGTCCCTGAGCACTGTTCTGTGGACCAAGCTTCAAACCTGGGGCGACAGAGGCTTCTCTATTGTTGCCCCACCTTCTGGGACAAAACTGCACCGACCTCACCACTTTTAAGAAAAATCTGAAGACCCATCTGTTGAAATCTGCTTTAATGTTTGATTAATGTTTTAATTACTGTTTTTGTGTATTGTATTATTGTTTATCTGCCTTTGCGCCTTTGAGTGTCTAGAAAAGCACTATATAAATAAAATGCATTATTATGTTCACAAGTTGTACCCAAGAACACAATACTATTGAAACCCTAAAGACTAACCCACCAAAGTCTGGCATGCCTTGGCCAGTCACTTGTCGGGAGTCAAACCCAAATCAATAAACTGAATGCTGTAACATTTGGCGTAATTCTTAACAAGCTGTAGTTGTTAATAGTGAGTAAAAGAATGACATTGTCTTTCTATGGTGTAAGTAAAAAGTATATTTGCCGGCACGGACACTTCCAGGTGTGGCACAGCATCCAAAATCAACAAAAGTGAATCTAGACACAGAGTCAAGTGATACTGCTAGCAGGTGCACGCCCCAGTGTGTGCACGCTCATGGAAGATAATGGAGGTGCAGCAGAGCAGTTTGGTGTGCATAACCAACCAGTACCAAGGTTCTGAGCCTCAGAGGGAATGATACTTCATGTCAAATCAAGAGCAATTTTCCAGAATCTGAGTGTTTTTAATTACTCAATTCAACTGTCTGTCCAGATTAAAGACAAATCAGCTTGATTTATCTTAATTTCGTGTGTAACTAAGCATAAACACTCAAAACAGTAAACAGCAGGTTTTTGACGAGGCAATATTTGTAACAAACTTTGAGAACAGAATCATATAAATACAATTATATTTGTTTATTTACCTCTAGAAATAACTCCAAATGAAGCTTCTGTGTCTCACCTTTGCTGTGGTCGTCCTCTGAAACCGTGTTGCGTCTCTCTTCGTCTCCTGAGGACAGTGAAGATGACGTGGCAGACAGGCCCCTCCTCCGGCCCATCCACCGACCCTGCTGCTTCTCCACCACCATCCGGGCCAAACCCATCTGCCGAGCGCGCTGCTGCAGACGCGCTCGAGCCGACGCTGAAGAGGAACGCTCCGATCCAGAGTCCTCTTCTGACACCAGCACCGGGATCCTGCTCCGGAGCCGAGGTCTGTCAGTCTGAGGTTCTTCTGACGCTCGAGTGACTGCGTCTGTGATCTGTGCACGCTCCTGTGACGAGAGAACGATTGATGAAAGTTACAGACTTATTTATGCTGTCCAACGCCTGTGTGATCTAAACAAGGCCAGAGTTAGCTATGAGCTGGCTATGCTAGCACTAGCTAACTCGAATTTTAGCCAACATTAAAGTACTTCTACTCTAAAAGCTAAATCAAGGCATCACAGAGGTATGTGTCTGTCTATGTGACTATTTTTGTTTTTTGCAGAGCCTCTACCGAGCCTTTTTATGGTTAAGGGTAGATAGTTGGATCCAGAGGAATAAAAGTGAGCTGGTTGCCATGGTAATGACTGTATTTCTGTTGCTAAATGGACCTAAACTGTTAATATTCTTTATCTTAATCTTTATCTAAACCTTTCCCCAAACTTAACCATTCCCCTAAACCGTCACCGTCCCTCCAGACCCCACTATCTAGCATTTATGCTGAGTTCAGACCGGACACCATTCGAGCGTCCAATGCGTTCAGTTTACATGTTAAGTCAATTTAAACCCACGTCTTGAGGCGCCCAGCGAATTTGCAGGGCAAATTTGCATCTAGTGTGTCGAAATTTGCTTGTTCGGACGCTTTGGCCTCATCAGGCGTTGACGCCTGATTCATCAGACTCTACTCTCCTGTGACGTAGTTACATGCTGTTTTTGCTCTCGCATCAAGAGGAAAGGACTGTTTATTAAAGTCTTTTGTTGAAAAGTTGCTTGTTTTGGGCTTTTTTCAAAGGTTTACTCGCTTGTTGCTCCTTGCTCTAAAAATCTGGCATCCACAGCAAATCAAACAATACGGGACATGATATGGACTGAAAACGAGCTCACATGGATGGATTAAAAATGCTCATTGTGGTGTTTAAACCACTGCGGCACGACGTAACAACAGAAGAGTACAGAGATAGCAAAAGGACAATGCCTGGAGGAGGAGAAAGTTGTGCTATCGGGTAAGTTAGCTATATTGTATAAACGCATCAAGATCTATCTTCTTCACACCTTCTTTATGTCAATACGATCTGCCTACGTGCAAAACAAAGCCTTTACAAAAAGCAGAAATGCAAAGAAGCATATCGGGGTGTAAAAGGTCCTTGTCCCCCAACACCTCGACACACTTTGGGGCATCTAGGACGTCTGTTGGGGCGTCAGCTTTGAAAATATTCTCCATCAAAATTCGCATCAACGCTCTCCGGTCTGAACACAGTATTAGGCCTACCCTTTTTAATGTAATGTAAGCATTAGTCCTAGCATTACCCACAAGCCGAAAACAGCTGCTATAGAGGTTATGCAGGTGACATAATTTTATTCCAAAAATGCTTAGCAACTTTAGAATGAGTGGCATTTCTTCAATGTATTTCTTTGTTGTCGTGGCAACGGCTTGTCTGCTACAAACTTGTCTGTCACAACAGTTGATGATTTAGGACATTTTACCTGCAACAAATGGACTCAAAAACATATTTTTAAGAAGAAAAAGGTCATAACTTTAACTGTGTGTGATTTCAATGTCTGATACATGTGAGAGAAGCTAAAGTCTTGTTGTTTTGCATGTTTTGCTCCAACAGTTGATTTGATTTTCTCTTTTTACATGTCAGTTACCAAACCTATGTTCAGTAGACTTGTGGTGGGTTGAATTTGTTACCAAACTGTACTTTATTTTTCCTGTTTTAGCTGTTTATTAAACTCTTACAAGAGAAAATGTCCTTTCTCTCCATTGACTCTAATGCATCCTTGCCACTCAGCATGAACATTTAGAATGCTGTCATGTCACCTGCATAACCTCTATTGGCATCTACGGATCCTTATTCATTTACAACATGATGGTATCGTTGGTATGAATAAAGAGTGGGTCTGGCTACCACGCAGTGTCCTAAATCAACTCTACAATGTACCATCCTATCAAACCTGCTATGCTTCACACAAATAAACTAAGGGGCTCATTGGTCATCAGTTATTCACAACAAAATGAAACTTCTCTCGCTTCACATTTAAGTCATTTTTTGCTTTGCTTATTGCACATTTGTTTTGATGAATTTCAAAAGTAAGAGAGACAAAACCCTTAAGGAACTCCCATGTTAACAGTGATGATGGGTGATGATGTGTGACCTTTTGTGCTTTTTTTGCCCCAATATGTCCGAGCAGTGTCTTACCTGTGTCTGCGTTAGGTCCTGCTCAGCTTGGACTTCTAACGCCGGTCCATTCTCCGGTGGAACCGACTCTGGACTGGCGTCAAACTTGGGCCGTTCCTCGTCTCCTGTTTGGTTGAGAATGGCCGTGACCTCCGCGTCTTTGGCCGAGTGTCCATTGGAAGACATGACGTTGAGGTGTGACGTCTCCGCGATGTGGATGAACGTTCGCTCCACTTTGGTGAAGGGCGGAGAGGCCGGTGCGATGGGAGTGGAGGGCCGCAGATCGGACCTCAGAGCCGGGGAGAGGCGTCCAGTGTCGGGGGTCTCCAGGTGCAGCGCTTCTCCCACCGGTGCGCGCTCGTTTCGGGGCGTCAGAGCGCAGGCCGTGGCCAGCTCCGGCTCCAGACCGGTGTCTCCTCCTGATGGAGACTTACGAGTGTCGCCCGGCGAGAACAACACCAGCGTTTTGGAAGCGTCCTCCAGATCCTGGTCGTTCTCTGCGCCTGAAACCTGAAGAAAACATCTTCAATTAGTGTCATTTTCATCCTCCTGTCAATGTGAGGACGAGGTCTTGGGTTTAAAATGTATTTACATGACAAACTGCATCACTTAACCTGTCTATGGTGGTAACTAGAGATGTGACAATATAAAATGTCCACCATATGACTATAATTAAAATCACTATGGTTTGACAGTTTGCCTCTGAGTTTAGATCGTCGTTAGGCTTTACAAAAATGGTCCAAAAAATGTATTGTTTTACGGAACTGTGATTGAATTGTATGTTGTGAAGTGGTCTGAATTGTTTTCAAACATGTTTTAATCAAATACATTTGATTAAAACATGTTTTACAGTAGACTGAAGAGGCCTTTTTCAGACTGCAGCTGAGCTAGTTCCAGTTTGCCTAAAAAGTGTGATTCCTCACTTACTGGTTAATTCATCATCTATGGGGAATTAACCGAAACACTCTAAAATAATAAAATTTTTGATTGACACAATGTAGACAAAAGCCATAACTGAAATCATTTGTTTTAGGTTGATGCACATGTGTCAAACACAAGGCTTGGGTGGCAGACGTTGGTACAGAACAGAAAAGCGCAGCATGCAAGAACACAACACGACAGAACGCGGCGGGGGACAGGTAAGTGCATGCCGCATGGTTGAGGATAGCGATTTGTTACTCAAAGCAGCAAGCACGACCACTTACGTTGCACAAGCACCTGCACACAAGGAAAGAAGAAAGGCAGAACGGCAGTCTACACATGGCTGCGTTTTCATAGTCGGAACTCAAACCTCAGAGCGATGTTTTCTCCGAGTGTTGTGTGTTCCAGTGGTCAAGCTGGATTACTTTTACAGTAATGCGCCAATCAAATAATAGCTCAAATCAAAACACAGATAAACATCTTGTGATGTAAAACATCACAAGATAGTGAACTTGTGCTCCTTGTATCCATTAGCGGCACTGCGCCACATAACAGCAGGTACGAACAGTAATAAAGCTGTCGGAGGTTTATCTTTCTCAAAACGCAGGGCACTGCCATGTTTTATTTTCCACCTTGGACTTGGAAAATTTAGCCAAGTTAGAATTCCGAGTTGGCGGGCTGTTCCAGTGGGAGTTTACAAGTCAGAACTCGGAAAATCCAAGCTCGAAGTACCACTGGAACGCACTAATACATTTGCACCAAGAGAATCAAAGTTGTTTTAACCCAATAAAATGATTTGTCTGAAACGTAAATAGTGATTCATTTTCCAGACTTATGCAGACATACAGTATGTGTGATATTTGTATATTCAGTAAATAAACAAAAATCAAACACAGAGACTATTTAATTCAGTGTGAAAGAGTAGTAAGCTTTTTACAACCAACCATTTAATGACGTGGCCCTTGATCGGAATGTGTTTGAAACCCTTGTCTTTAGAGAATGAATGGAATTGTAAAAGAGACAATCCACACTTTTGAAGCAAACCTAAACTACTCGAGCCGCAGCGTGAAAAAGGCCTGTTAGATGTGTCACTGTGGCTGTGCAAAGACCTTATGAAAGTGTTACTGCAGCTGATCTTTCTCATCAGTTCTCTCACAAACCTTGGGTCCTTTCTGATCCTCAGCCATGAGCGTGGAGTGAGCCGCCTCCTGACTCCTCTCCGTGCTCTTCTGACTGGCCTCGCTGTTGGACTCGCTCTTGGTTACATCGTCGTCGCGTGGACCCGGGATTTCGGGAATGTCCTCGGGAGCGGCAAAGCTGCGCCTGGGAGGCAACGTCCCGGTGAGCACCACAGTCAGGAAGTCTGCGCGCTTGGCCTGGAGCTGAGGCAGAATGTGGAAGTGCTGCTTCTCGTCGTCCAGGCCTTTGGTGCGATAGTCCGGAGACGTGGGAGAGGGAGTCTTCTCTGTGGGAGACGCTGCAGCCGCCTGGAGGAAAGAGAGATGTGATGGTTTGTTATTAAACTGAGAAATCAAGTACGCTTTTTTCTGTACAGGAACAGTGCACAACAATACAATAGTCACAGAAAAGAGAAAAGCTTATGTCAGGTTACAGGAAAGATGTTAAGTAATACATTCTGTAAAATGAATTATCTAGCCTTGGTTAAGACCCAATGAAAAGTTTACATGTAAAGACAAGAAGAGACTTCATTTATTTTAGCTTTGTGACTTTTTGAAGCTTCTTTGGATGTTTATTTTTTGTTGCTTTAAGTTCTATAAGAAATCATTGAAACTCCTTCTCTGCCAAAAACGAAAAGTATGTAATGAAATAAAAGATGGACTTAAAAAGCCAACCCTGTACAGGTACATAGACGAGTGTATCTGCAGCAGTAAACAGTGCTTTCAAAAGAATGCATGTATTTTTTTGTGTATTTATGATGTGTTGTTGGCCCAGTTCATTTTTATGAAGGATGTAAAAGCAACAAAACTACAAGTCAAGAAAAAAATTAACTAAGAAAAAAAAACACAAAAAGAACTGAGCTAACCTGGATCCAAAGGAAACGTGAAAACAGAACTACGGGTCCAACTAAATCAAAAGTAAAACGAAAAAGCCTTCCTGGAGACAAAGACAAATCTGGATGGAGCAAAGCGGAGAGCAAGTGCAGGGCAGTCTTTTCACGTCTATGTAAGAAAAATTGCTGAGATAAAGAATACGATGCTTCCAAAAAGTAGAAAAGAATATAAAGGTTTTTTCATACGACAAAACCCAACATCGGTTAAAGCAGAACTACCATATTCCCCGTGATGATGGTCACATATGTATTTTGAGGCATTTGGCATAAGGCTGGGCTATGTCGTGGTAAAAATCTAATTTCTCCACTTAATGCATCTGTTTATTAAAATACAATTATTTCCAGCTTACTTCTCTGAGCTTCAGAGTTGACAAGTTGGTTTCTTTGTAGTGAATTTGTTCGTCTGTTTTTAATAGTTTTATGAGTTTTGAAGCTAGTGTGTTCAGGTCTTTTGTGCTGCAGCTTCAAGTCAAGTTCCAGGTGAATTTGAGCAATTTTATGAATAAAACATAGATTTTTAGCAGATTTTCAGAAGCTGTTAGAAATGACACAATTGTATTATCCAGTGTTCTAATGGATTACTTGAATAACTTTATTTATGGCTGAGGTCGCTTGTCTAAGGATTTTTTTCAAAGGCTTGGTCAAGTTTTCTCTGAAAATTTGTCCACACTGGTCAGTCTTTGTTCTGCTCTGAGTGAGTGATTTAACCAATCACAGTGAAGTAGGAACTTTCAGAAAAAGCAGATGATTGTTTTACCTCAAAGGCAAAAGACAAAAGTCTACAAGAATTGTGATCAAATCAAAATCGTGATCTGTCTCCAGGAAAGTCGTGACAATAATTTTTGCCAAATCACCTCGGCCTAATTTGAAGCATGTGTCAGCAACTGCAACCTTCCTCCTCCACCCCCTTCCCGACACATTCCAGACCCTAATTTCTGTCCTGAGAAAAACTGGCTCTATGATTGCTTTATTTAGCAGTATAACGTGTTTAGATGTGTCTTTGATGCCTTATTTCAATCTTAAAGTTACGCAAAAATCAAAAAATAAATAAATAAGGTTACATCTCGATTCAGTTTGCTAGTTTATTTACACAAGAGAGCTGTAGGAAGAGCACTACCGCTGAAGTTGCTTAGCTTTGCTTTAAAAGAACTGAGTTATTGCTGGCTGACATATTGTTGTGTGCTGTTAACAAACAACAAAGTGATCGAACGCTCAAACGAGTTCCAGGCTTCGGGAGAAAATGTGGGAATAGTCAGCCTAGTCACTCTAGAAATAGTCTGATTTTGAGAAATTTTAGTTTATTTAGAAACACTGTACATTCTTTTCACATCTGCATTGGTAGGAAACAACTTGGAAAGAAATGGAGAACAAAAACTACAAATGTTGGATTAACAAGTGACAGAAAATCATCCAACAATAACACAAGAATGAAACAAAGAACATGGTATTTTCCCCAAATCTGTTTATTTCATTGTAGTTTGGTTGTACACAAGCTCTTAAAGATTGTCTAGATTACATACATTGATATAAAAGGCACAAAAAATGCATTGCAGAGTTTGTTCTTGACAGCACGCAGTCCATGTGTTCAAGTGTTTTCCTTCAGAGATCTGTACAGACATGCGCTCGACGGCCATGGCTTTCTGCAGCTCTGGTCTGTACACGCTTTTTACACGGCCGGGATTACAAAAGGATTCAAACACATGCGTCGTTTTCCATTATACAAGCAGTCTCTGTACAGTGATACATGTGGTAGAAAAGAAATGAGTAGATACAGGATCATTTACAAGTGAAAAGTGACTCGGGACCCTGCTCTTATTGCCTTAGATTTACATGGGACGCTCTTATTCACAAGGACGATGTACAGCAGTGTGGAGCAGCTCGGCCAACGTGAATGGAAACTGCAAATGTGGCAAGAAATGTAAATCGTATTTAGTGGAATTGAAAATATGACAGCGAATGTGCGTCTGAGCCATGGATCTATAAAAATCTGGGAAGGGTATCACTCCAAAACTATCCCAAGTTGCACCAGTGGCCAGTTCAAGATTCTGCAGCTCAGTAAGTATTTTTCACAAACTATGTAATAAAAACTGTCCTCTGAATAAATACGTCTCAAACATCGGTTTCCTGCAGAAGCCATTTTACAACCCAACAGAATGTTTTCCAGCGCAGCACTAACATGGAAAGAATAATTTCAAATAAAGGTTTGCATGGAAAACACGCTAGCATGCGCGCAGTTTGAGCGGAAGAATTTTAAAGCGGAATAAAACAGTTACGTGAAAGAAATAAAATATTTTGGCTTTAAAAGCGGAAAAAAAACACCCACTTAGTTTGGAATTAAGTTTAGAATGGAATGGAATTATTTTTAATTCTTTATCCGGAATTAAAACCGTCATGTAAATGGGGCAACTAAAGGTGGGACTCAAAATACATACGCCGTGTTTGTTTTGGTTTGAACCTGCTCTTCCTTCCACATCACAATGGTGCTCTGTGATTGGTTTGCTGCTGCGCTGTGATTAGTCTGGCTCACCTTGGCCTTTTCTAACCGTACGGTTGTGATGTCTTCAGATGGATTCTTCAGGTTGTGAAAATTACAATATCACAAGAATCCATCTGGTCGAGGGAGGTTTTAAAAGTCCAGCTGCAGACGCAGAAAGAATATTTTGAGCTACTGAATGTTGAGAGGTGTGTCAATCCTTCACATCAGCCTCTAAATCTAAGAATGTACAATAACTACTAAATAAATTGAGTCAAATTTGGATTAGAGGTTCATAGTTGAGTATCAAACCAACTTGCTTGTAGAAATATAACGGCAGGTTCTGACTGCACCTGATGGTATGCAGGTGTTCTGGCGTGTCTTTCCCTCGGAACAAACTTTCACTAGATTACCACAGCCCTTTTCCTTTCACAAATAATCAAATAACCATAAGAGCATGCAGTTTTACACATTCCCGGATCAAAGACAATGCCAACAGCAGCACTGGAGAACCGTGCTGACGGTGAATATGTCAACAGCACAGAACCAGAGCTGGGTTGAGTGCAGTTTAATCTTGGTGTAATGTCAGTTTTAGGAAAATGTTTATATAGGGTCGTAAAATGTCGTCTGAGAAAATGACTGTGTGACACATTTTGATTTGGAGAACAATCCCACCAAAAAACAAATGCTTGTGTCTACTTACAGATCATAAACTTCCTTCTCAATTTAAAATCAAACTTGGAACTAGCTTTTTCTTCTTTACCTAAACTTCTTCCGTTCGGCTACACTGAATGTTATGCTCACAAGCCGGCCGTATTCGGACGATTGAATAGTATTTCTGCACATTACCAAACCTCTCATGCCGATAACGCGAGCTGCTACTTTGCAGCCAGGCTACGCAACAACCATGACATCGCACAAGTCTTAGAAAAGAAAGGGGAACAACACAGTAATTTTTCAAGAGCAGCGGAGTTTCTCAAACACTGCTAGACTCACGCTGCCTCAAAGCTCTTCAAGAAAAACCCAAACTGAAGAAACACAGACTCACATATTTCTAATCTTCAGACTCAGGCTGTGTTTTTATGTATAAACCTATTTACAAAAGAATCACAGACATTTCTAGTCGAAGTTAAGCTTTCTGTTATCCTCAAACAGGCAGTGTCCAGAGCCAAAGTGACTTCACGAGACACAACATGAAACTACAGAGAACTACAACAGCGTCTAAGTCTTCAACATACCAGAAACTCTCTTCTATTCAATAATTTACTAATGACGGTCACTTCAGATACATTTTCTCTTTCTCAAGCTGGTTCTGTTCTTTATTGAAGTTAGAAAATTGAGAGTTTGAGTCATAGTAGTCTTTTTGTTTGAGATTGCATAATTTCACAAACCAGGCTTCAGTCTTAGCTTGAACGTACCAGTTCTTTTACAAGAGTATGTTTGTTAGAAAGAGTCTACATAATAGCTCAGTGCATTTTTTTTTTTTTTTTTTTTTTTGCATAATTGTTCACAGCAGAAGAGTTCAAGACTTCGCACTTGCGCTCATCTAGTTCCTCTATTTTGTCAGTGAAGGTGGATCTCTCATCGTTACTAGATCCTGTTAAGCCGTCATAGACATTGGACACTGCCTGTTCACCGCGTTTCCATCCGGTCTGAACCAAACCTCAGCATGTGGAGTGTAAACAAAGCGTGCAAAGTAAACGTTTAGCAGCTGGTGGTGGTGGTACATTCTCGGTGGTTCAACCCAGAAGCAGCATTAGATGAACGATGGACAGAAGTGAGCAGCGAGTGATGCATATGTGAAAGTAGCCCTTTGAGGAAAAACAACAGTGAAGAGCTCCACACACCCGCCACAGCTAACGGCTAACAGCTAACGGCTAACAGCTAATGACTTACAGCCTGGTATTCACGGGCCATAACAAAGAGTTTAAGTGTTCCGCGCAGTAAGTGATGTGTCTAGTGTTGTGTAGTCTTTGACCATAACTTGTGCTGTTTCATTCGTCAGATGTATTCACCTCTAATTTGTCATATTCACAGTTTGTAATACAATGATTAAAAGTGAATTTCTGCTTTTGCTTACATTAGATGTGAACTTTAAAACTTTGAAAGGCCAGACAGTCCTTCCAGAATTATCCCAGGACCACAGTTAGGTTCACAAACATAATAAGTAGTCAGTGACACAGTGGCAGAGTAAATACCACTCTTGGGTGTTCAATCGCTATTCCGACAACCCTTCATTCCGACACACCTCCATTCCGACAATCTGTTCCCACATCTTTTTGGGTTTGCTATTCCGATATGTATGTTTTTTATTCTGCGCTGTTTCCCCTAGTCATTGCTCTTCCTCTTTGGCCGCCACTGTCTGTAGAGCACGCAGCAGCACAAGCACCAAAACTGTTGCTTAACAGGAGAATTATCAGTGCATCATCATCATAATTATTGCGCGTAATTTTAAAACTATCTACATTTTTCAGCTTTGGTGCGCACCCAACAGACAGAAAACTGCATGAAATCTGGTTTGATTCTGGGGAATCTGTGGCTCGGGGAGCGTCCCAGTGTTCCCCGGGTTAAGGTTTTATGAATATGAACGGAGTGAGTCGTTCCCCGTAGCCTATATGAGGGGCCGCAGTTTCCAGCCCAAGCGCTCCCCCTTTCCTCTAACTCTTTTTGACCATTGTAAGGCAAAAACATGCTTTAATCATCTCACGTGGCAAACTGTGGGTAAGGAGATCGGGCTCAAGGAGGACAAGCACGCGCGCACGCTTTGGCACAGCTTTACGCACTGGCACAGTATCCACATGGATCTCCTCACTATGACGCCTATTGATAAAAGATACAATTGTTTATGTAGGCCTACTAGTCCGCATTAGGCACACGCTGGAGTAAAAGTATATCAATGAATGAAACAGGACAACTTTTGTTTATTTATTTTTGTGGTTCTTTGTGATTCTTAGCAATTTTTTTGTATTTCGTTGAGACTAATTATTTACTTTATTACTGTTAAGTGTGGGTTTAGATTTGTCCCTTCTATTTCGTGTTTTTTTTTATATGGTTAATAGCCTACATGACCATAGATGTGAGACTGACTTATCATTAATGGAAAAGCAAGATGTTTGTAAAAAAAAAATAAAAAGAGAGAGAGAGCATACGGCTACTCCGACTAAGAAAGAAAAACTGTCGGAATACAAGAGTGCTTTGAAATGTATGTTAATGCTGCTATTCCCACAATAGGACGTCAATGTCTAAATATCGAGCTGTCGGATTAGCAACGTGTAACTCTTGTCCCACAACAACATCGCAAGTTCAGCTCTCCTCCTAGGATTTTCTGTGTTAAAGGCGCTATACTCAATTTCTTATGATTAAAAAAACTTAAAAATCTATTTCTCTCAGCCCAGATCTTGGTCATGTCTCTATTTAGATAAAAATTAAAGTCTTTCACACTAAGCCGAGGGTCGCCTGGCTAAAGCGGTTTGGCAACTTTTGACGTCAGGCGGCTCACGTGTGCTACATGCACCAAAGTTTAAAGATGTCGCTGCATAGCACAAAAGAAGAGGCGAACATCAGGGACTGGACTGCACAGAGCTAATGACAACAGAAGCAGAAATTCACTTTCAAATGAATCTTTATAAACTGCAAATGTAATAATGTCTGGGTTGACAGATTAAGAGAAACAGATCTACTTTTTTTGTCTGATTTGACCATTTTCTTGGTTTGGCTTGCTCATTCTGTAGACAAACTATGACGACACAAACTGTGGCGTCTCTTCGAGGTTCATGTTCCGACTTCACTCAAATCTAAAAAGAACGCTGCTTTAGTGTTGCATATAAAACTGATGATTTAAGCATAAAAACATGGCATTAACAGCACATTTCTCTAAAAGTCCAGACATTTTTGACTTTCTGATCTCACAGTTCTACCTCTGCACACGGACGACACGTTTCATTCACATTTAAGACAAAAAGCCCTTGTTTAAAACGCACTATTCTCAACTTTTTCATATAAAGGACGAAACAACGTACGACACGACCATCGACAACATTCCTTCTCCGTCTAACACGACACTCGAGAGCTACAGACTTCTACTTACTTCAACAACAGAATGAAATGAAAAAATATAGAAACATTAACAAAGGATGTATAATTTAGAATCAACATTGGTGGAAATTGAAAACACTGAACAAAACTATAAATGCAGTACTTCTGTTTTGGCTCATGAGTTAGAAATAATTTTCTATTGACCCTATTTTGTCCCGCCCACTTGGCTTGGAAATGCACTTCCTGTTTAGCTCTGTTAAGGTAGCTAACGTGTTTATCTGTCTGTCTTATGGGGCAATTTTAATTAAGTATATTGACAGTTAAAATAAACCCATCGACTGAAATCTACAGGCTAAATGCAGCTAAACAGGAAGTGCACGTCCTAGAAAAGTAGGCGGGACAAAATAGGGTCAATAAAGACAGACTTCTGTGTGTAAATGTGTGTTAGTGAGCACTTCTTATTTGCAGAGATAATCCATCTCAAGCTGTGGCAGATCGAGATGTGATAAGACAGACACATGAATGTTACGTGTGTCTTAGGCTGGTCACAAATAGGGATGCACCATTGGGATTGGATATTAACATCACATTAACTTTTGTTTCCACTAGCCTCGTTAGTACGTACTTGGCTCTACTCGGCCCTGTTTCTTTGGAACCATGCACTTTTTTAGTACAAGCTTGGCTCTGGTTTTAATCAGGCTAAGTAGGGACTAAACAGTTCTAACGATGGGTATTTACTGGATTCCATCAGCAGTCTGGCCAAACAGTGTCAGAATAGATTAGTCCCTGTATCAACAAAAGTCTAATTACTGAAATCAGTCTTAGAACTGATAAAGCTGGATCGATGTAGTAGCCACAATAAAAGCTCAGCACAATGACACAGTTGGAGAGTGAGATTGACCGGAGCTTTTGAACCAAAGACAAGGACCATTTCTCTCACATGAGACAAAAAAAAAACAATTGTGTTTTAGAGATTTTGAAAGTGCATCCGACTGGATCCACTGTAACTGCAGCGTCTATAGTTGTGTTCAGTGTAAGTTTCACTGCGTAAGATTTTAGTTAAGGGGCTTTTCAGCACTGAGACGCTATTGCTTTGCCTGTAGAATGTTACACAGTATGGCTTTAAACTTGACATCTCCATGGAGACGAGCTAAAAGTCAGATCTGTGGAGAGGAGAGTCTGCTCACTGAAATAAAACAGACTTTCCAAGGTATTTTCAAACAATAAAAACATCCATTATAATAGGTTTAATGCTTTACTAGTGAACATTCTAGACAAAGCAATCACCATGGAGACAGGCAGGGGGCGGAGCAAAAGAAATGTTAAACAAGATGAGAAACAGGCTGTAAAATAAATAAATGTCTTTTTCCTTTGCTTCTTCACATTGTGCCTTACATCCTCGAGTTTTCAACCTCTGCATCTGTTCAAACTAAAAAATAATAATAATAATAAACATTTCTGATCCTTTTCTTGTGCAACGATCCAAACGCAGACGTGTTTTACAGACATTGTGACGTGTGACTGTTAAATAAATAAAGTGATAAAGTGCAAAAACAAACAGAACGTGTGGATTTTTGCTGAAACGACTCGACATTTTGGAAGACTCGTATTTCCTTTTGTACAATTTACAGTATTTATACACAGTAGTTTAGATTCATCATCGTTTACGCGGCAAATGGCTCAAGAAAAAAGTATAAATGTGATCAAAACCTTCACAGCTGGAATATTTCTGTAGTATTTATTATATTTCTGTTTCTATTTCCTCTTTGAACTGACAGATTCAGTTCAAAGTAAAACTGTGTATAATTAAATATTTTTTGTCTGTTAAACATTTGTGTTTATAATATTCTACTATATTTAATATTTAGGTTAAATGTGGTATAAACTCTTCACAGTGACAAACTGCTTCTCAAATATTAAACAGTTTACACTTGTTCTAATAAAACATTCTCGTAGTCACAGCTGTCCTGGGGCAGACTGACAAAACAAGAAATGTAAAATGTGTCTTGCCCAAGGACACAACTACATACTTCAATCCTTCAATAATATTTTATTTTATGAGACATTTATAAACCTAAAAGTTGCTGCTAAATTGTGCAACATGAAGTGGTCATTTTGGAAAATGTGCTGAATGTTTGAAAAATATTTCACTCATTTTAAATCTGCAGGTGACTACTCCTATTAACCCTTTGTAATATAAAAATAAAACCAGATTGATTAATTGTAGCTGCTCTGATTTAAATATTATTGAGCTGTACTTTAACACAACCTAGTAGACTCTTTCGACTTGAGGAAAATCTGCACATATCTGACGTGATTGTCCAGCTCTCAAGTTCAACATCAGTGTTAATGGTGATCGATCCCTCAGGCATTATCATTGTAAAAACAATAGGCCCTGTGATCTGCTGTGGCTCGAGCCCAATAATGCAATGGATTTATACAACTCTTTTCAAGAGGCACCTAAAGAAGCTTCACATTTACATTATTCATTCACGCCACACTCGATGGTGGTAAACTACTATTGTAGCCACAGCTGCCCTGCCCAAAGACACAACAGTTTCTCCTCCAGACACTGTACAGATGATTATAATGTACCTCTTGTTGAATGGCTTTTCCTTAATGCTAAAAGCTCACCAAAGAATAGATTTACTATGTTGTTTTAGTACATTCATCAATGTAAATCTGCCGTGCCTTTGGGCTCAGTTCTTGGAAGTGTTCATGGCTTTCAGCAGAGAAAAACATCTCCATTTACAGTAAAAGTTTTAGGGTCTCTTGTGATCTCGCACTACGCCTCCTTTAAACCAACTTATATATAAATATATCTACATGTAATGTATTTCTTTGTTGAAGAACTTTGCATCATTCTGTGCTTTCTCTCTTGATGTAAATAAAAAAATCCTAAAGAGTAAAAGACCTTCACTTTATCTCCTGATGCGTCTCATTCATTTCTTTTAAAGATATTCCCAGTCGTCCCACTGTGACTCCCCATCCGTCTCCCATCCAAGTCCTGCTCAGGCCCAACATGCTTAGTTTTTTAGCTAGTCCTAGCCCTGAAGAAGACTCTGGTCGAAATGCGTTGGCGTGATTCACCATTAAATTCACAGCAAAACAGAGTGCCTCTACCTCTTCTTTTTTCTACATATCTCTGAGCCTTTAGGTTTGATGAGCACCTTTTTGTGAGTTTTACTTCGTTTTTGATCCAGTGCAGCACTCCACTTCTACTATTGTTTCGTATGCTTAGTTTTTTGTTTTGTTTTTTTTACATCTGACTGGATCAGGCTTTAGGAAACTGTTAAGATCAGCTTATGAATGAGAAGTGTCCAATGAGAAAACGGGAAAAAGAGAAACCTTTTAAAAATCACGTCAACATTGACAATGATCTGTGCAGACTTTCCTCAAGTTAAACGAGCCCTTTGTCAAAAGTCTATAACCAAACAGGTGGGACCAAGTCTAAAGTAAGTTTCAAAACTTTGGTCTCAAGTCACAGAGCTCCAAGTCCCAAGTCTGAGTCGATTTTATCAAGTCAAGTCATCAAATCTGTCCAAGTCCAAGTCATGTCCTGCAAGTTGCTTCTGCTAATAATAGACTGTTTTAAAAAAAATCTGACTGTCTAAAGATTTTAAAAACCTCACATCTTGTAGTGTGAATTTGATCACAGACGGACAAAAGTGAACACCAAACACTTTAAATATCTTGTACAAGTTTGCACATTAGCAGCAAGTTTCAGGTTCATAAGTGTCGCCTTAAAAACTCTCTCTACATCTGCACTACAATCATCACATTAGATCAAGTTTAACATATTTATGCTTCATCATAAGTTATATATTTCGATTTTAGATATTTTATATGGTTTTGCTTTGTGTAAAAGTAAAAATACATGTCATAATAAATATTCTTTTTATTCAGCGTTTGTGCTCCTCCAGGCCACCGTACTTCTCTCTCTTCACTCTTCCTCTGTGTTTGAGCTCGTGTTGAAGAAGCGATGAAGCGTTCGCGGTGGCGTCGTAAAAAAGGCGTATTGCTCGGGTGATTCTGAACATTTTCAACAGTTTCTCTTGAGGACGACCTGCATTCCTCAAAACATTTATTTTCCGATTATAAAAAGGGATTCTGTGTTCCGGGTAACAGTCTTCAGAAGTCCGCACAGTTCACGTTTTCATGGCGGGTGCAACTCGAAGCTTCGCGCAGAGTTTATTGCATGAAAAAGTCCCTCGTTTCGCGTCGGTTTTCCTCCTCGGCGTTTCTTGTCGGGTGTGAAGTCGGACGTATGGCTTGTGTTCAGGTCCAGACGCAAAGGCAGAGCTGCTTTGGAAAAACTCAACTCTAATATAGACTTGAATTCTTCCGACTAAATCGAACTCAAACTGTGACTTACACAAATAATGTTTCATAGAATAAGATTAGTGTCAGAGGTGAATGAAAGTTATTCATCGGCCAAACTATTAAAAGTGCACCACAAACTTTTGTTTTATGTCCAACATCCACAAACAAAACAAAAAGATAAAAATGTGTCCCTGTCACATTAAACAGGCTTAAAGCAGGACTAAGAGCTGAAGCAGATCATAACAGCAAGCATAAAGAACTAAACGTAGAGCTAAAATAAGTCTATGAAGGTCCATATTCGGGTTATTTCAGTGCATGAATCACATCTTGACTTAAACAGGACTGAACCAGGATTGATCCAGGAATATGGTCTTAAATATTCATTGATTTTAAAGGATTTGCAGACATGTGTGACGATAGTGGTTGGTACCGTCCTGAGCGGGAGTTGAACCAGGATCCTTCGTTCCGCAGGTGACCGACAAACACGTTGAGCTAAAGGGAACGCTCCCGTTAGCCCAATCTGCCGGTCCTGCTTTTATACCTGAGGGGGTGAGTTTATCCCATACCACCACACACTTCACCGACCTGGTCCCTCGTGTGGGTCTACACCGGTTACACATGGCTGCTTGATTATGATGGACCTGTTCTTACTGCTCTGCGCTGTCGCTGCAGAACCACATCTGATCAGAAACCCAGGCTTCTCTATTCACCTTATTCTGCCAAACGTTCAGTTTAGCTGCAGTTAGCCTGTAGAATTCAGTCGCTGGGTTTAATTTGACTGTTGTTATAGCTATTTGAGATTGGCCCACAAGACAGACCTTAACGTGGTAAGTGATTTTTGACAATTTAATTTTTTAAACTAATAACTTCCTTTGACACATGGTTAATATCGGTGTGTATTTATTTTTGTTGCATTTATGGCTTATTGACTTCTTTCTACAAACAAAAAAGAGAAACTGAGTGGACCACCCAAGCACAGCCAATCAGCTCCTTCAATTCAGACAGTACTTTTCAGTGGAAAAAACAAAGTTTACTAATTTACAACTAAAAACGTTACGTTAGCCTACCCTAACTAAAGTTGTGGTAACTAACTTTTTTAACTAACAGAGCCAACAGGAAGTACACTGTTAAGAAAAGTGGGCGTGGCAGAATAAAGTGATGCGGCCCATGGTTCATGTTACCAGAATGGCCAACATCACATTGCTTAGTGAACAGCATTTTTTTGTTTTGTTTCGTGAGTTAATTGTTTGGCCACAGGACACTTCGTGTTCCAGTGTCTCCCATCCAAGCACTAACCAGGCCCTGTCCTGCTTAGCTTCTCAGATCTGACGAGGTCAGGTTTTGACAGCCCGAACCCTAAACCAGCCATTCCAAAACTTCACAGAGTTGCGCCTCTGTAGAATGTATTTCCTTTTAGATTAAGACGCAAAAACAGAAAAATATATATCGCTTGTGGACTTAGTGTGGATTTAAAATAGTAAACTAAGAAAAATTAAGGAGATAAAGTTAGTAAAAACTCTACTGGACAGTAGAGGTTGGAGCAATACCAAACTACAGATATGTTAAGCTCTTAATAATGAATAAAAATATGTTTTAAAAATTCAATTTGTAATATTAATTTAGTCATTCACTTGATTCACTCTCTGGACTGGATCCTGACTCTATGAACATATTGTGTAAGTCACACGGTCGACATTTTGAATAAAACGATGAAAAGCCTTCTCAGACTCTGCACTTTTGTCCTTCACTGTGTTTTTACTGCATCAGCCACAACATCACGACAGATACAGTCAGAATAATTAGTGTGTGCCATGTAATTACCCAGAAGTCCACTGCTCTGTCTCTGAACTGAACACGTTTGTTTTGTTTCAGCCCAACAGAGACACTTTCCTCAGAATGGCTCCGTTACTACTGAGGATGACGTATAAGTCGAGTCACAGTCTAAATACTTCAAAAGCCTCTGACTGTGTGGTCTGTGGGTCAGATCTAGCCCTTTTTACTCTGACATCTGCACATGAGCTCAGAAGAAACATGAAGCTTTGGACGTACAGGAAACAATAAAAGAATCATAAAAATGAATAATAGAAAACTAGGCTGCCTTGTTTCTATTGGCCGGTTACGTTGTCAGTCAAACTCACTGTGTTCATTAGAACTACAGTTACTGGGTTTGTCCTCTACACAATCTTTGAGTACTTTACTTCAAAATACAAAATTTGCTTTGGATCAACATAAATGAAACAAACACAAAAATATGGCTTGATACAATAACGTATCTCCCACGAAGGTAACATGAGATGATGAACTTTTATCAAATGGCTTTATAAAAATGCATAAAAACCCATTGTCACAGCTCTGGACCTTCACCTGTCGTAATGTTGTGGCTGATGTGCAGTTGTGTGGTGAATATTTGCCGTGTGCGTTTGAGTTTTTCCTGTTTTTTCCCGTTTCACAGTCCGTGTAAGTTGTACGTTTTTGGCTCGTCGTCCGTTAGCATTAGCTGTTGTTGTTCTTGTTCATGAGTTTGGCAAACATCTGCTGCAGCTGCGAGCGCGAGGCGTTGAGGACGGAGTGTCTGTGCCGCGGGCTGCCGGGCGGAGGCAGCGTCCCGGCGTGGCGTCGCCGTGACGACCCGGCGGTGGAGGTCAGGTGGGCGGGGCTGCTCTCGGCCGACCTGCTCCGCTGGATGAAGCTGCCGGCGCCGTGCGGATACTGCTCTGTCTCCAGAGTCGACGAGGAAAACACGTAGGAGGCCAGGCGTCGAAGCTGATTGGGCCGAGCCGCGTGTCGCTCCTCGTCCAGCTGCCAATCACAGAGGAGAAGAGGCGGGGTTAATCACCACGACTACAACGTGTGGGCGTGTTTACAGAGCAGTCACCACACACTGTCCAGCATTAGCCAAAGTAAACATGGTATTTCAAACGGCATAATTATCTTTTCTGTCTTTTTACACAGTAAAAACTGTCTGACTTTTTCTGTCTATATTAGTTTGTCTTTTCCACCAAAAAGTACATTGTAAAAGCAGTACTTTGTGACAAAATTCATAATGCAGCGTTTCGTCTGAATCGAATAAGTGTTTTTTTTCTTATTGACAGTAAAACACAGCGTCACATTGGCTCCAGTTTTAATCGTTTAAAGACTTAAAGATGACAGAAAGTAAATTAAAATGAAGTAGTTTTGTTTTATTAATGGTATATTGTGAAATGTAAAGGTGGGCTTAGGGGTCCTCCCCCGAAAAAAATAAAAATAATTTCAATATTTTTTCCATCTTTTTTTGCCATACAAAATATGAATATCCTAACAGGGTTGAAGCTGTCAGATTAGTTTGTTATTGTGGCTTACATGGATAGATTAGGAGACTAGACTTAATGTGGCGCCCCCTGGTGGCTGTGGCCCTAAATAACTGTTTGTTTATGCCACAGGCAGACTTTACATCTTAAAAACAGCAGCAGACTTCTGACCTCACAAATCTAAGAAACCGAGTGTTTTTGAGAGATTTATAAAAAGTGCAAAGATGATGAGCAGCTTAAAAGAACAAATGTGAATAAAACTAAACACAGCTCCAGCTGTGTTTTAATGAGGAACAATGTAAGAAGATGATAGGAAGCTAAACTAAAATGCATAATCTCTGTCGTTTAGAGTTGGTCCCAACAACACAAACTGACCCAGTTTACACAGGTCGACCACAGGATGTTCCAGCAGTCATGTTATTAAAATGTTTCAATAATCTGGAGAAATATCCACCATGATAAAGATGAAATAACTCTTTTGGTAGAAAAGATTTTAAAAGTTGTGGTCAGAAAACTTACTTAAAAATCTCATAATTCATGGAAACAGCAAAAGCTTTTTCCTGAGCTCTGATTGGTCCTGCCTAAAGGGAGGAGTTGTTTTAAGTGTTCTTAGTTTTAAGGTTTGTAATGTGAGTTTTGTTGGCTGATGCTCAGATGTGTGTGGTGAAGTCAGTCATTCAAGAAAACTTGAACTGAAGCTCACTTAAACAGTTACTCCAGTCTTTGTTTACTCCCACATTCAAAGAAATTGCTGAGCACATTTCTGCTACAAAAGGTTAGCTTTAGCATTCTCAACATTGTTGTAGTAAACTATTAACTTAAGCTGTGTCCAAATGTCCACACTCGACCTCTGACCCTCAGTCACTCCACAGACCGTCCTGTTCAGTCCTGTTCAGTGAAACATAGTGACTCATTTATATGATGATGCACCTTCTGTGTGGGACAATATGGGTTTCATTTCTTTATTTAACTTAACTGGTACAAGCTTCTTTTCCTTTTGACATTGTGCAACTGTATATTGTCCTGATTATAGCCAGAAAGCTTATTTCTATTTACAGTCCTTAAAAAGGCACGTGGCTTTGTGACCCTGCTGCTTGTGTGAAAAAAGTTTACAAAAATCCAACATAAATGGATGTCTACTAATCATGATACAAGTTTTATTTAACTTGGATCCCACGGTAAACATCAAATGAACTGGTTAATTTAACTTTTGATGCTCGAATTATGGTAGGCAGCTAATGTTAAGATCTTTACAATCTAACGGTTGTTTGTAGCAAGTGTTTGTCCATAATTTTGGCTCAATGTTGCTTTGTTTAAGTGTCCGTTGTGTCAGTAGTTTTGTTTCCAGTTAACTCTAACAATGAACTGTGGTTCACATTGAGCACTGACACTACTTTTGAGGGCACTAGTTTGGACCTGCTGGACAGTCGGACACCAACACAAATGCAGTGCCCCACTGTAAAGTGCCTGAAGTAGGGAACAGTGTGGACGTTCAGACACAGCCTTAGTCATTTCAATCATTCTATCATAATAAAGTTCCTGTCTGAATCAGATTTGAAACAAGGCTAAAGATTCATGTGTTATATTTAAAATATTGTTGTATGTTTAAAATATTGTCAGTGAGAGACTACAGACTCATATTAGCAACAGTTAACTTTAGATACAAGACAAATCTTCTAAAACGAAGGCCCATCCCAGTTCACACAGCCGCATTACCAATTTAAAACATTTCAGAGAAGAATTAACTACAGGCCTGCTTCAGCGAGAGAGTTAGAAGAATGGTCAGCTGTCTTCACTTTACTCGTGCTTCAGTAGAGACAGAAGTAGTTTTGGGCGATAGGTTTGCTCCTCAGTTCATTCCCTGAAGCGCTACAGAAGCTCAGACTGTGGATCTGAACCAAGCCCCTGATCAAGTCCTGGCCTGGGAGCGGAGCTGTAGAACTGGGCTGGACCTTCGCTGCACAAACACGGACAGAACCAGCAGAGTCTGAGCTGAGGAGGAATGAGCGTTAGAGATGTTCAAAGCAAAAGGGACCAACACAAAAGAGATGTCAAGCACACAACACACACAACGCAGGAGAAACAAGGAGATGGCGGAAAGGAACAGAAGACAGCGTGAGTGAGTGAGTGAGGAGGACACAGGACCTAAACTGTGCTTACCGCGAGCATCACTTTTCTCTTCTGCAGCGCTGGTCCTCCTGAGGCAAACTGTACTTTTAAACTTCGCCGTATGTGGAGGAGGGGGTGGGAACAGTCCTCGATGGTTGGCGGCGGTGACACGAATGAAAGTACGGAATAGTCGGGAACGCCGCTACAAAAGGGCTTTGTCCAGGAGGAGCACACTGCGGATCAGAGCCAGCCTCGCTTCCTCCAAACTCTCCACGAGAGTCATGAGCTGATTAATTCAACATGATGTGGTGACTAAATACTCTAGTATTTCACCTAACCCAGTTCTGCCACTGTAGAGAACAGTTTGAAACGGCGCTAGATCAGGTCAGAGTCAGTAGTATTCACTGGGTAACATTTAATGACGGCCTATGTAACTCTTTGGGAGTCTTAAAAGAAATATTCAAAATAGAGATCCACAAATGTTGGCCCTTATAATTGTTTGAGAGTAACTCCACAAACTTGTCAAGTTTAGCTCATGACTTAAATGGGTAACACTTTAAAGTACCGCCCGCTAGTTAATAGGTAACTACGGGGGTACTTACTGGTACTTACTGGTACTTCTGGTGTTAGTACCAGTGGTAGTTACTGGTAACTACAGTGGTACTTGTAGTGGTACTTAGAGTCACAAGTACTGGTAACTAAAGTGACAGTTACCAGTATATTTAGTATTAACTACAGTGGTAGTTCACTGTCAGTTACTATAGTAATTGATAGCTAACTAACACTGACAGCGGGTCGTATTTTAAAGTGGACAAGGTGGTACTTCACTGTCAGTTACTATAGTAATTGATAGCTAACTAACACTGACAGCGGGTCGTATTTTAAAGTGGACAAGGTGGTACTTCACTGTCAGTTACTATAGTAAACTCACTCCCTCAGGTATAGGAACCCACAAACAAACTGGGCCAAGGGGAGAGTTCCCTTTAGCTCAATGCGTTTGTCAGGTTGACCGGCGCGTGGGAGACCCGGGTTCGACTCCCGCTCAGGACATGTGTGAGACCATACCCATACACTATCAATTACTGTAGTAACTGACAGTGAAGTACCACCTTGTCCACTTTAAAGTATGACCCGCTGTCAGTGTTAGTTAGCTATCAATTACTATAGTAACTGACAGTGAAGTACCACCTTGTCCACTTTAAAGTACGACCCGCTGTCAGTGTTAGTTAGCTATCAATTACTATAGTAACTGACAGTGAAGTACCACCTTGTCCACTTTAAAGTACGACCCGCTGTCAGTGATAGTTAGCTATCAATTACTATAGTAACTGACAGTGAAGTACCACCTTGTCCACTTTAAAGTACGACCCGCTGTCAGTGTTAATTAACAGTTAATTAATGCAGTAACTACCAGTGAAGTACCACTGTATTAAACTGTACAAGAAGACCAGCTGTCAGTTTTTTTTTTTTTTTTTGGAACTACTACCAACTTTTACTGTAATTTAGCTAGTGCTCAATACATTATTTACTAGTAACTATTGTTTAAAGCTTGACCAGCTGTAGTATGCAAATATTTTTTGGGGTTTATTGATAAACATTTTGTAAATTGTTAATGTGTTTCATATCTATTGTGGCTGTGAGCATAATAAAGAGGTGTCTCTTTGTATTAGATTGCCCAGTGTTTGATTTTTATCATAATCTGTATTATACACAATATTTGCAGTAATAAACTTGTTTCATAACAGTCTTTACCTTGTTTGTGTAGCATCACAAATAGAACCACCAAGTACACAATTAAGTATCACTAGAGGTACCCGTATAAGTACCACTAATTAGTACAAATGATGCCACCATAATCCCTAATTATCATTCCACAAAAGTACCAGTAACTATCACTATAATTAATACTTAACTAGCCGGTAACTGTCACTTTAGTGACCAGTACTTGTGACTGTAAGTACCACTACAAGTACCACTGTAGTTACTAGTAAGTACCACTGGTACTAACACCAGAAGTACCAGTAAGTACCCCCGTAGTTACCTATTAACTAGTGGGCGCTATTTTAGTAACTGTCAATTAAGTACTAGTAACTACCACTGTAGTTAATACTAAATATACTGGTAACTGTCACTTTAGTTACCAGTACTTGTGACTCTAAGTACCACTACAAGTACCACTGTAGTTACCAGTAACTACCACTGGTACTAACACCAGAAGTACCAGTAAGTACCAGTAAGTACCCCCGTAGTTACCTATTAACTAGCGGGCGGTACTTTAAAGTGTTACCCTTAAATGTCTTAACTTAAGGTACCACTAATGTGATTAAAGAATGACTTTTGCTTACACTGACAAAGACACTGTTACTTTCACATGAACAGACTCAGTATCTACAGATAATAAACCAAACATGCAGAACAGACCACAGTCCAGACTGAGGATCTGCAGATGTTTCTCTGCTGCTGCGCTCACTGTTTCAAAGACCTTTCTCTGAACATTAAACCTGCCACAGAGTTACATCGGCCACGCTCACAATCTGAGATTATGACGTCATCAAACTAACAAACACAACCTATTAGAGATTTGCCGAGCAAATGTTTATATTTGACATTTGGCTAGGTTAAAGGTAAAGCTTTGGGAAGGTTTTGTAACTGTGACATGGCAGAGCTGGGTTAGGAGAAAAAGTTACACTTCACAAGATAACGCAACTTTGTCTTTGTGTGGATTTAATGGTGTGATTGTGAAGATCAGAGGAACTGTAGGCGCAGAATGACAGCCACACTTCGTCAGTCAGCCTCAGGGCAGCTACAGCTTCCAAAACTGCAAAAACGTCCTCTCAAGTCTTAGTCAACATTTGTAGAATTCAGAAGATACACTTCTTGAAACTGTCAAATTAATAACTGCAATTCAGAATGAGACACTGTAACTCATCCAAAAGACATCTTTGCAGTGCGACTGAGAAAGTGTTGAGAAGACAAACTGTTTTAGCTCGTTGATGATGCAAAGATATTGTTTACAGTTCTTAATAAACTGTGCTGTTTATTGTGTTTCCATGGATCAGGCAGAAGTGAAGCGTTTGGAAGAATCGAGGCTTTGTTTCAGAAGAAGAAGAAGCCACCAAATATGGAGGACCAAACCTGACTGAGCGAGAAAAGTCATGAGTGTTTGAAAAAAACAGAAGCAAAACATGAGAAACGAAAAGAGAAGAGGATGAAACCGCTAAAGCTCAGTTTATGCTTGACGCGAGGTACAGCGCAACAACATGTTGTTATTGCAGACATACCTCTTCAGGCAGCGTCTGCGTGGATCAGACTCTTGGCGTCGACAATTTCTCTAACTATTCGAAAACTTATTATTCTGTCTCATTTCGACGCAGCCTTGACATGTGGAAGCATAAACCGAGCTTTAAACAGTGTGTGATTCCCCAGTTTGAGTCAAACATCTGCACACGCTCAGAAACTTCTACGGCAACATCTACAGGGACAAACTACTTCTAATGTGTTAAACTTGTGTCTGAACATCCACAGGATTCCCTACTTCAGAGGTTCTCAACCTTTTCCAGTCACGACAACCTAAATAACCGTCGTGATTCACAAAATGAAGGCGACTCACAAAGAGGCAAAGTCGTCGTTAGATGTTGATGTTGAAGACCTAAGATTAGATAAGTTCATCTGCTGTCAGAAAATAGGAATCTACATCTTTCACTGCAGGTGTCATAACTTTAATCTTAAATTGGACAAATCATCAAGGGACCTCCAGAAATCACTGGACCCCAGATTGAAAACCATGAGTGGCACAAATCTGGTAAATAACTCAAATTGGGGAATGGCACATCCAGAAAAGCACACCTGCTGCTGAGAAACACAAGCTGGGTGCAGCTCGTAACAGCGCAGCGCATGAACGTTGTTACGGACGTTTAGACTCTGTTCTGCCTAAAGTGTTACTCTACTCTGAGCTCACAGAACAGTCCTGCTTCCACTAATGCTTCTGAGTATTTGTAAAGCCTTCATGTCTTTTTAATCATTGTAAAATTACATCTCTTAGTAAAAATATAACATTTAAAAACAAAATAATCGTGTAAATTTTGTTTTTTTTCCTGGGGGAGGACCCCCAAACCCCCCCCAATTACTTTGAAACCTATTTATACAATATCATCAATATATTTATGAGTTTTAAGAGTTTGTTTTGTGAATGTGACCTCAGCCCTGAGAATAAAATAAGGGAACACATTTGTGGATTTTATATTTTGGATATTTCTTAATAAAATAAAATACTAAACAGTGATACAGAACTCTGTCTGAGAGGGACCACACACTGCTGCTGAAAAGTCACATCTAAACTCAAAATATAAAACATTTGAGATTGTCATTCACTTTCAACCTTCTGTTTGTGCAAAGAAGAAATACAAAGATTAGGATTACAGTATTGTATCAATAACATGTGTTTTCAGTCATTGGAACAAGAATCACAGTTTGTTCTGAAGCATCAGAGCTGTGTTTTACTTCAACAACAAGAGGTTCGACTGAGACTGTTCAGCTGCGTAATGATATCAGTCCTGAGTCAAATCTTCACAATGTGTCTGCTTTAACGTTTCATCAGCCTTGTCAAGCGTTTGTTGAATATTTAAAAAAAAACGTCTGATTACGACAGTCATAAAATCAGAAATCATGACTCAAAATGTAGTAAAACAAAAAACAAACGTGCGATGTGGTAAATGTGGGACAACTGATCAGAAAGAAAGAAAAATAAATAAATCTTGTGGTTTGGTCCGAAGCAGAGCCGCAGTGAAACATCAGGACAGATTCAAACAGACTCAGTCATCCTCAAACAATGGCTCAAAGAAAACGCAAAGAAACAAAGAAATGGAACTAAACATGGAGCTGAGGCAGCGCGGCCCAAACCGTGAGAGGAAAACAGGGTGTAAAGGAGGGTTTAAGAGAGAAACAGAGTAACAGAGAGGGTTTAAGAGAGTAATGGTGCGTTCACACAGAGCGTCAAATTTGCGTCAGAAGCACAGCATTGGGCGCTTGATCATTCAAAAGCTTTCAAGTGTTATCGCGGCGCGTTCATGCAGCTACAGTATCTGTGACTCTCATGTAGAAGCAGGATAACGTCTGCTGTCAGATCTAGTGGATGGCACACAGGGCTCTGGTGTGAAGAAACCACAGGAGCGTGATTTCGATCTCTGGTATTTACAGCTGCTGAAACAATAGGACTTTTATAATCTTATTTTCTTTACAAACACATTATGTTATAGTTTTAAAACGCAAAACAAACACTGTCTTGATTTCATTTGTCAGTATATGCATAAGTGCAAAAAAGAAAAATGTTTTTGTCCCACCTGGGATTCATATCTGGATCTCCCAGGTGAAAGACAAATGCTTTACGAGTTAGGTCAGTAACCAAATTTTGAAATAGATAGATAGATAGATAGATAGATAGATAGATAGATAGATAGATAGATAGATAGATAGATAGATAGATAGATAGATAGATAGATAGATAGATAGATAGATAGATAGATAGATAGATAGAGATAGAGAGAGATAGAGAGATAGATAGATAGATAGATAGATAGATAGATAGATAGATAGATAGATAGATAGATAGAAACTTTATTAATCTCCCAAAGGAGAAATTCAGGTGTCCGGCAGCAAACACACTTGCACAACACACACAACAACAACAATAGAACAATAAAATATTACTATCGATAGTATAAAGTGCACATATAAGACTACAGTTCATATCAGGCAGATCTGTTAAACAGCCTGATAGCTGAAGGGACAAACGACCTATTAAAGCGCGCTGTCCTGCAGCGCAGTGAGAGGAACCTGTCACTGCGTGTGCTTCTCTGTGCAGACATCGTGTCATGTAAGGGATGTCTGGGATTGTCCAGGATGCCCTGCATTAAAGCCCTCATCCTCTTCTCAAGCACAGCTCCCACAGAGTCCACCCTCCTCCCGATGAATGACGAACGAATGACACTAAATGATTCTGGTTCAGTCGTATTAACAGAGATTGTGTTTATTTTGTTGTGAACATAAAGTTCCTTTGTTGTATTTTATGGTCAAAACAGTCTTGTGTTTTTGCCAAAATTGAGAAATTATATGAATTATGGAGACTGACAGCACAGGATGCACAAACGAGAAGAAACCCTGGACTAAACTTTAAGAATGCAAGTTATTTTTTTCTTTTGTGGAGACACAGGGTGAGTCCCAGTCACAGTGTTTGTTTGTTTCTGCAGTTTTTTTTTATTAGATTAGGTTTTGAACTCAAACGTCTGATCTTGTTGAAAGCTTTAGTACTGGTCATTGAGCCACTGTCACTTTGCTCTTCACATGTTGGTCGCGCATAGACGCCCGTTTGTACATAAGATAACCGCGTCGTCTGCGTCTTTCAGGGCGCGCCACTCGGGTTGCGCATCAACGTACCTCCATGTAAGTCTAGCATTGAAAATGTTTGCGCGGTTGCGTTATGTGTGAACGCACCATAAGAGAGTAACAGAGGGTTTAAGAGAGTAACAGAGAGAAACAAGTAGAGCAGCCCAAATGTGACTGTGGTAGAGACTAGAAGAGTTTATGTAGTGAGAGTGTAGAAGAGTGTTTAAGAGTGTAAAGACCAACGCAAACCAAAGTACGGCTCGCCACAGCACGGCTCGCCACAGCACGCCACTTATCGCCTTCGTTTTTTTACGAGCCGCGATTGTAAAATGTGAGTAACATAATGTGAATTTCTAACAAAGTGTTTCTATTAACAAGGCATTCAGTAATTTGCTCTTTGAATCACAGAAGAAGAAACAGGCGTTGCGCTGCAACCAAAAAGAACAAAGTCAGGTCAAGGAGGTGCCTGATTTGCTACGCGGCAGAGCGTCCCGGTGTGCATTGGCCTTGATGCAGCTCTGTCTGTGCAGAAGAGAGCTGAGGGAGAAGATCTGCAGAACTCACACCTGAAACACACTCAGAGTCTGTCTCAGTCAACTTTCTTTTTCATGTAATAAGAAGATTGTAATAAGCTGAATTCTCAATTCTCCAGAGACAAGTTGTGGTCAGTCTAACCGATCTGGGAATATTCTAAAAGACACACGTCACAACACCAGACGTTGCCTTTAACGAAGACAGAAGTCCTGCAACTCAAACTGTCAGGTAAATGAGCATTCAGCTTATTACAACTGTCCTAATACAAGGAATCAGACTGTTTTATCTCTAAAGCTCAGCTCACCAGAGGAATTATTCTGAGACTGATTTTACTTTCCACCACGTCAAAGAGGCGTGGCCTGAGTCACATGTCACATCTGTGAGTGAGTGTTCAAATATTTGTCAGATTGTAAGATTTCAACATTGTTTAAAGAACTTTACCACAGCCAATCAGAGACATTTACATCTGTCTTCAGCTGAATAATACATGAGCCGTGGTGAACTCTGAGTCAGTGTGTTTCAGGTCTGACATTGGCCCCTTTTACAGACGCCATCTTGTTTTTTTTATTTTAAAAAGTGATTATATTCAGATGAGTGGGCGGAGCTAAGCTGCAGGGCCGAGCTGCCAGTTACATCTGCTCAAAGGGACAAATTCAGCTCCATTCACAGGTTTTAGTTTGAAAAGTATCAAAATCTTTACTACGATTGTGTAATGTTGACTCTACGCGTAACACTTTCGATAAATAAGCCGAGAAGTCTTTGGATTTTTTAAGAATGTGATTTTAATGTACCTTTTTCTGTTTTCAAACTTCTTTGAATTTCTTCTGTACAAATTTATCCTGGACAAATAAACTTGCCTTGTCTTTATAATAAAATATATTTCACATAAACATCATCAGAGAATCGTTTGAATGACATAAGAAGGTAAAAAGTGAATCAGGCGTCCAGAAAAAGCAGATTTATGCCATTTAAAATCTTATATTGGTTTAATTTGGTTGGATTTTAGGACCTATTGTTATTTAAGGTTTAATTTAATAACAAAGATAAACTACAGAAGCAATATTCTTTAATCTCGTCACTATTAGAAGGTGCTGGATGTGTCCCTTTGCTCGTGTTAGCCTGACGCTCCTCTCAGCAGCAGCAGGAGGAGGGTCAAGCCGACACGCCGCGCTCTGATTGGTCGTCTGCGCTCCTTACCGGTCGCTGCGGTCCAATGGGCTCGGACTCTCTCCTGCGCGGCCGACCCGAAGGCAGCGAGTGACAGGGCGACTGGGCGGGACTTCCTGCGCTCCTCCGCGACGCCTCCTCCTCCGTTAGCGTTAGCATGCCGCGGCTGCTGTCCCTCGTGTGGGTTTTGGGCCGCACCACCAGCTCGCCCGAACCTGGACACAAACACGGACATGAGATTATCGAGTAACGTGAAGCGACTGATCAAAGCAGAACATCACATTCTCCAGGCCAATGACTCTCGAATCAAGCCTTGTCTCGTTTTCTTCACGATAACAAATTATTTACTTTTTTTGCACAGTAGCAGAGTGGTTGGAGCGCTGGCTTCCCAGTGAGGAGATCTTGAGATTGAATCTGGAATCTGACCAAATCAGCATCTCGTGGGTGCAGTTTGCATGTTCTCCCTGTGTTACAGTGGGTTCTAACTTCCTTCCATTTCCAAAAAGATGCACCCATAGGTTAGGGATGTTCATCATGTCTTCTTAAAATATTTATGAAAGTGTTTTCTTCTATATCAGACAAGTATCGGTAAGAGATGGTTAATTACCTGGCTCGTCAGAGGGTTAGGGTTAGGGTCAGAGACTAACCCGCCTCTGACAAAGACGGAAGTGACTGTCGAAACTAGTCAGGTAATAAACCATCTCTTACCGATACTTAGAAGAAAACGCTTTCATAAGATGCACCCACTTTTGTGCCTTCTCAGCAGGTTATGTCAATGAAATGAACGGGGGAAGAGCTGACCGGAAGTGCATTTCTGAGTGCTGTGTGTAACGGTAGAAAAAGTGGGCGGGCAAAATAAGATGGATTCAAAGGACAAATATTGAGATAATTAGCCCTAAACATTGTAAAAATGTGCGTGAAAAAATACAGTCAAATACGCAGGTTGTGGGAACAGCGCAATGTTTTTCATATTATGGTAAAGTAGTTCATGGCAAAATTAATTAACAGGAGGTTTGGGGTTTTGACAGTTCCTCTGAGGTAAAAATTTGTTTTATGGACCTAAAATTTGTCCCCAAAAAAAAAAATTCGGCGGAGCCAATACAGAAGTCCTATTAAAATGTTTGAAATTTGGGGAAAAATGTTTTATTTGTAAGTTTACAGTAGAAACTGAGTCTGATTCTTCCCAGAGGCTGATTTGACTCTAAATAGAAGACACAATGTGATTTTTATTTTTAAAATTTCCAGGAGCTTCATATTGTGTTTTTATATGATCTTGAAGAAAAATATTTTTTTCAAGAAAAAGTGGAACGGCCCTTCGAAAAGACGCTGGAAGGGGTTTAATTAAATAATAAAAAAAAGTAATTATGGTTCAATTCGCAACTGTGCGCATCAAGTCAGAAACAAGTGAGAGAGACGAGAATGTTGAGGTGCGATGCGATTCAGAACGGGACAAGAGACATATGAAGTGACGAACTGCACTGCTCCTGTTTGTAGAGCCCGGTGTCGCGAGAGCTGCGCTGAGGCAGGACAAACCCGGGGCTCTGCGGGGCTTTATGTATTGAATGGAGTCTGTTAATTTTGAGAGGAAACACGCCAGTGTGAGCCAGAAGTCAGTTAGTTGCACGTGGAAAAGAAACAGAATGAATGCGGGAAAGACGCACTGCTGTAGTGGTGCGTGTGCAAAATGACTTATATGTGTTAATTAAAAATATTAATTTTCCATCCCGCCTTCTGTTTTTTTGACAAATCGCACCCTGCATAGAATAGACACGCAAAAAAAAGGCTAGAAATGTGCTTATGATACACATTTCCACGTTGGACAGCATGTGTACCTGCGGCCCGGAGCCTGCGTCTCTCCTCCGTCTCCTCCAGCGGCCTCAGTTCTTCGGGCTCGTCGTCCGTGGTCCCGGAGGTTGTGGGCTGAAAGTCTCTGAGCTCCGTCTCTTTGTCGATGATCACCCACTCTTTACTGTCGAAGTCCTCCTCCTCGGCCAGCGGCACCGAGCGGATGAAGGCGTTACTGTGGGCCTCCTGGTCCGCCGACGCTACCGACACCTCCTGACGACCGCTCGCCTGACGGTCACCGCGGCAACCAGGGTCGATGGACAGCATCTGCGCCGGCTGTGAGGAGTAAACGTGCCGGGACGGAGAGCCTAACATGTCCATACGAGATCTGCAGACACACACAGGACCAGGCCTCAGATGAGTATGAAGAAGCATTAGCATCTCATGTTTGACACAAGAAATATACAGCATAAAAAATGTTTAAATGACACTTGGGATGCACAGATACAACTTACTAATACAATTTGACCATGTGAGTTAAAAAAAAAACTTTAAGTTATAAGAGAGAGAGAGCAAGAGAGGAGAAAAAGAGGGAAAGGAGAGAGACAAAGAGTGAGTGAGAGAGATGAAAGAAAGAGCAAGAGAGAAGAAAAAGAAAGAGAGGAGAGTGAGAAAGGTAGGAGAGAGTGAGTGAGAGAGAAAGGGGGAGAGAAAGAGAGAGAGAGGGGGGAGAGAGAAAATCAAAAAGATTCAAAGGAAAAGAGGTAGGGCTGCACGATATATCGCTATCGAATCAATACTGCGATTAGCTAATCGCAAAAGCCTCGCTATTCCTCCTTTTCTTAGCATTGCCCCCTTTTTTATTTTTATTGGACACAGCGCACTACAAAAGCGAACACAGGGCAGCACCACAGTGACTGGCCTCTAAACTGCACAACACGAGTAAACGGAAGTCTATAAACACTGCTTCATGACAGTTCTAGTACGTTCAATAAAACCACTCATAAATAAAGAGTTACGTTTTGCAGGTGCTGCTAGCTTTAGCTGCTTACCAGAAAAAGCAAAGCATTGATAGTTTCCCAGGCAAATCCAGTCTGTTTTCTTCACAAACATAAAATCCAAGAGAATAAAAGCTGCACGACTGACATTAGTCCATAAACACTGCAGTGTCGCAGGTTTGCTCAGTCCTTATGAGAAAAACATTGTTTTGAAAGTTTTAGCAATCTTTTTTTTTTTTTTTTTTTTTCAGTCTAACATGCCAGAGCTGCAGAGGAAGTTGGCGCCATCTGCTGGTGTAGATGTATATTTCTGTCACAGGTTACAGTTTAAATATTAGTCTTGAGTTACTTTAGTTACTGTTTAAACAGGCCAACTGAATTATCAAGCACAACATCCATCTTGGTTAATGCCTAAAATGTATGCATAGTTAAACATTTCATTAATAGGGCAGTTTATTTTTAATATTGTTGCAAAATGATATGCTCAACAGAAAAAAAAAACACATTTATACACATGTTAATAAATATCAAATCGAATCGAAATTGCAATATCAAACAAAAAAATTAGATTTTTTTTGTCAATATCGTGCAGCCCTAAAAGGAGGAGAGAGAAAGAGCAAGAGACAGGAGTAAAAAGAGGGAGAGGTTTGAAATGCAGCTTCATAGAACCACAACCCTTCAAAAAATCTGGCCTAACAGAAACTAAAAAGCCCCGACTTAAGGAGAAACAACGGCCGATCTCGAGGATCAACCAATGATGTCACACATTTGGGAAATTCTAAATAGATTAATTAAGATGCCGAAAACAAGCATGAATGAATACAAGTACAACTACGGCTGTGCTACTGATGAGGAAACACTAATAGAATATGTTTTGTGCCTGACCTCTGTCCGTAGCCGTCGGCTCTGCCCTCGGCCGCAGAAAGTCGATCTGACTCGGGGCTGTTGACTCGTCGGTATCGCAGAGACCTGCCCTGACCGCTCGGAGACTCTGGAGCCCGGACCGCTCCTGGGTCCTCGTCTGGTCCTCCCTGTGGACAAACGAGGTCAGCTCAGGTCAGGACTCATCAAGGACATAACATTAGAACAAGACAGAATCAGTGAGAAATGAGCTGTGTTCATGTTCTTTGTACAAAAGAGTTTTTAGACTGTTATAACTCGATTTTTTTTTTCTAAGACTATTTTAAGATTATTATCTGGTTTGATTGTATGCTTTTATTTCCTGCTGTTCTCGAACTGTGCATTGCAACACTGGAATTTCCTCTTTGTGGGACAAATATCTAATCTAAATATCTTTCTCCGTGATGATGGTCATATATGCATTTTGGGGCATTTGAAGCTTGAGTCTCCGGCAGAAACTACAGCAGCTGTAACCTTCCTCCCTGGCTCTCCAACATATTCCCGACCCGAATTTCTGTCCTGAAAACTCTGGAGTTTAGATGTGATTTTGCTGCCTTGTTTCAATCCTATAAAGATACGCAAAAATGAGAAAATAAATAAATAAATAACGTTAAATGTGCGCTGTGCAACTTTCTGGAGGTGAAAAGTCAACTTCACAATTCAATACTAAACAGAACATAATATCAATCTTTAGAATAGTCTTATTGGGGATGAATAAATTTTAGGCCACAATGTGAAAAAATATAACTAAATGAGCTGCTTCTCAATGGAAAAAACAGAAGGAGGCTCCGCTTGATCAAATAATAGACAATTCTATGGTCACACAAGCAGCTCAGGCTAAAATCACACATTATATTATCTATTTAAAGGGGCACTGTGTAAGATTGAGAGGAATTTTAATTATCACATATAGTCCACAAACATTTAAATCATATTTATTCTTTACAACATGAATACTTAAGAGAGCACTGTTAACCAATCCACATCAATTGTGATACATTTATACTTAATTGAAATGTTTTTTACGGGCCGGAATGTTGAATATTGACGCTAGATGTCACTATGGTAGATAGGCAAAATGCACTGGAAATGCTCCCCCTGGTGTTCAAAAGTGGACAATACTTGGATCACTTTGTTTATCTTTTTATCTTACACAGTGCCCCTTTAGTGTCACAAAGACATCTAAACTAGAAAAACACACTTTATTTAAGTTTATTTTTTGAGCTGTAGGTGGAGCACTAACGTTGAAGCTGCTTAGTTCTGCTTTAAATTATCAGGCGTTATGTCAGCATTGACACAACAAATCACATTTTGTTCTTTAGGTGAAGCATTCTCCAGAGTTTTCAACATGTTGTCAGAGAAAACCAGCCACAACTCACTGTTCTATTTTGATCTTATCGTATTTATTCATTATAGACTGAAAGATGTAGTGAAACAGGTAATGATGACAAAACTGCATTTATACAATCTTCATGTAAGCTCCCAAACACCTCGCTGAATTATTAACCTGGAGAATGTTGTTTCTTTTGGGAAAACTGACAATAAAAACATGTATTTGAACTGATCAGAACTATTATCAGAGTCTGAATGACATCTGTTCATTGTCAAGAAGAAAGTATTTTGTTACAGCCATCCAGCAGAAGAAAAGCTCAAAAATATATACTGTATGTGTATGTAGTCCAGCTCCTGTTTCAGTTTCAGTCCTGTGGCTCCCTCTTGTGGAGATTAAACTGCACTGACACTAAAATATGTGTCATTGCTGATAAGTTTTGTGAAAAGTGTATGGGAATAATTGTGCTGGGCAAGTTATGACTATGAAGCTTGAATTAGTACATTCTGGGGGCTTGCCTGAGAAAAAACTTGAAAGTCAGAGCCGTGAAAAGGGTTTGGACGTGTGAAGAGACAGAGAACAAAGACAGAGAGGGCGATCTTGCCCCTTTAAGACTTCCCGCTTAGACCGGTTAAGACAGTTATTCCTCTGTTGGCCTCTAGTGCGCTCTCTCCAAGAGCTACGCCGTGAGTGAAGCAGGTGTGGTGCCCGCCAGATGTGTGGGGTACAATTTCATTCAGTGAACGGCCTAGACGTGTCATGTCTGTGACACGTGAGCAGTGCATTAATATCACAGCAAAAGTTACTACAAGAGCTTCAGTTTGGGAAAAAGTGTAATAATAGAAATGTATTTGGTAAAAGTCTATTCAAATGACAAACTTTAACAACTTTGTCTAAAAAAACGTATTTTCTTTTACATAAAGCCTGTTGACTTAATATAAAAAAGACTTAGATTATAGAGTGAACATGAGACAGTGTCAGTGTGAATGCAGCTCTGCCCACGACAGAGCAGAGAGATAAAGCAGGAGAGCACGGTGCTGCGTGAGGTCCGGCCCCTTCAGCGCTTTTTGGGTCAGCGCGGGTCGCGGCCACGCACACCAGGCCGCTGGACGTTTCTGACCAGAGGCTGTCAATTTTACGGCGGTGACCACTGTGAGTGAGCACGAGGAAGAGCGCGGAACCGTTTGGCACAGTCTGGACCAGAGCCCCGCGCTGTGCTTTACCTGGACCACCGCGCACATCCAGAGAACCGACCCGAGGTGGACACAACCCTGCGCTCGTCTGTACAGGGGCTGCAGACGCGGTCACACACGAAAGACCCTCCGCTCGCATCACACCGGGACCGGGAGCCTGCTTACCGGCAGTTGTCTCATTCAAAAGGATTATAACGAGGACACGCCGCTGCTTTTTCATAAACTTTTCACGCACGGATCAAGATTCTCAGGTAGGTCTTACCACGAGCATCGGATCATTTTTATTATAAGTTTAGGTCGACACAACATTGTATTGTTAAAACATATAGAACAAACTTATTGAAGCCAAGTCTGACTAAAAAGTGAATCCATTTTATTTTACAAATATATTGCCTAATTCAATAACTGCATTTAACGTGGCTTTTTCTAACTACATAACTGACAAAATTAGAATTGATGGCAAAATATGATTATTATTATTATTTCTTATTTCCAGTGAACTTCTTGCACCGCTCCACGGTTATGTTGTGCAGGTTCACTGATTGAACTGGCATCAGACAAAGCAGAGCAGCCATGCCACGAGCTGGAGCTGCTCTCTGGAGCTCATAGCGGCCAACACAGAGAACTCTTTGCGCTTTGCGCTTAAGTATAAGACCGGTGTTGTGCCGAAAAATGCCTGCCTGCCGAAAAATGCATCCCCTCCTCACGGGAGCTCACACACTCCTGAAAACTGGAATTTGCGAATATTAAACTTCACAGAACGACTTTATATCGTATGTAGTGCAACACTTTATGTTGAAATACTTACAATAATTATTGAGATGTGTTTTATAGTCTTAGTTTGGAGGTTAGCTTGTAGTGGGCAGTAAACTGTAAATACTTACATTTGTGAAAGAATTATGACAAACCACGACACAGAGTTATCTAAATATTACAATATTTTTTATTTCTTAGCTTAAATCACTAGTTAATGTTGTTGTAAGACGCTTGCTAAAATATGCATCTACTGATGAGCTGAATATACGCATACGTCCCTGTCTGACTCTGTTAATTTTGTCTGTTTATTTTAGACCAATACACATATAAACTATAAAACATTGCGTTGTATATACTGTAGGCCTATACACATACAACAAAGGCATATTTCGAAAAGTGTCTGTTGGCTATTTTGGAAACAGGATTATCTGAAGGGGCAGGGTCACCTCGTAAAACTACATTAACTAGTGATTTAAGCTACAAAATAATAATAAAAAATGTAATACTTAGATGACTCTGTGTCGTGCTTTGTCATAATTCTTTCACAAATGTAAGTATTTACAGTTTACTGCCCACTACAAGCTAACCTCCAAACTAAGACTATAAAACACATCTCAATAATTATTGTAAGTATTTCAACATAAAGTGTTGCACTACATACGATATAAAGTCGTTCTGTGAAGTTTAATTTTCGCAAATTCCAGTTTTCAGGAGTGTGTGCGCTCCCGTGAGGAGGGGATGCATTTTTCGGCACAACACCGGCAGGGGCAAAATCGCCCGGAGAACGTCCGTCTGCAGCAAAAGTGTTTCTTGGCCTTCAGTTCTACGATTGTTAACGACTCTCTTGGCTTTCGTAACAAGTCAGACAGAAATCACATGGTTCTTGATGCTGCCAAAAGATTTCTAACAGTGGATGATGAAAAAGTCACATGTTTAAGCCCCCTGTGCAACAGTTTTGGACCAATAATAGGCCCACTCTGCCTGTGCACGACTTAAAGAGGAAGGATTCTTGTAAGACAGGTGTGTCAAACTCATTTTACTGTATAAACCTAACAACTACTCTTTGACAAACTACAAATAACCATTTCTGTATTTGAATTTACTTATTGAAGTTACAAGTACTGCATGCACATCTGCAAAGGTCTATAAAATGAATTATTGTTTAAATTCAGACAAATCTTTTCAATAGGTTAAGGCACACACATTTATCTTTGTGGGAAAATAAGTTTAAAATAAATCCTGCAAGACCTTGAGGGCCACATAAAATTATCTGAAGGCCCCCAGGTCTTTTGTTTGACACATATGTTGTTATTATTTCTAAGATTCTATAAATTCTTAAAGAATTACACGTAACAGACCTTAAGCTCAGAAATAGTAAGTCACGATGTGACAATTTTATCAAGAAAAGCAGATTGACTCTCACAGTGACTCAGACTGAAGGTTGTACCTTGTTGAGGCTGATTCGGAGCCGGTTGCGGTTGAAGTCGGTGTCCTCCCAGCCCTCGCCACCGTCGGCCAGTTGTGCGTCGCCGTGGAGACGAGAGTCGGGATGCTGTCCATCGCCATGGAGACGAGCGGGCGGAGGCGGGGGGGCGTTCTCCTGGTCGCTCAGGTGTTCGTCCTGAAGAACGTCGTCTGTGTTCTCTCGCTGAAGGTCTCCAGGAACCGGAGTCACAATCGCCCTGTGGAGACAAAGGCCGGTCAAACTACGAAATAAACCAAACCGGAGTCACAATCACCCTGAGGAGACAAAGGCCGGTCAAACTAAGAAATAAACCAAAGAAACCACAATCACAATCACCCTGAGAGACAAAGGCTGGTCAAACTACGAAATAAACCAAACCGGAGTCACAATGGCCCTGTGGAGACAAAGGCTGGTCAAACTACGAATTAAATTAAATAAACTAGATGCTGAGGTCACAAAAGACACATGTTAATGACATTTTTAGTTTCTGCTTGGACATACAATCTTGTCTCAGCACATTCTTGAGTTTGCAAATAATGAAATAATTTACAAAATTAGTTAACAAATTATTGCAAAAACTGATCAGTTATGATTTTGGACTAACTTGTTGCAGAATTACAGAGACGCTTTTTCCAGCGACAGATTAAGGGTCTTTCACACCAACAAATCAAAGAGATGAAAAGATGCATATGCAGCAACTGGCGACGCAGATTTTTCAAACAAGCCTTCAAAACCCCACCTGCACCACCTCTGACCCCCGACAGCCTCATTCACAATAAACACATGAGAGCCGCCTGTCGGCAAAAGTTGCCAAACCGGTTCAGACAGGCAACTCTCTGCTTGGTGTGAAAGACCCTTTAGGTGGCCTCTGTTTATAACTACCCACACATATTCGCTGTAGGCCTGGTGTTCTGTTGGGGTTATGTAGAGGAGGTTCTTACCTGATCATAGCCACAGTACGCCTGAACCTGTTCTAAAACGCCAACAGTGGTGCTGTGCTGTTTTAAACCTGGTAGAGGTGGCTCTTACCCGACCATCGCTGCAGTCGGCCTGGTGTTCTGCTGGGGCTGTGTGGAGGCGGTTCTTACCCATCGCTGCAGTGGGCCTGGTTGCATTGTGCAGTTTTAAATCTGTTGGTGGTGGTTCTTACCCAACCATCGCCGCAGTAGGTCTGGTGTTCTGCTGGGGCTGTGTGGAGGCACTAGTCGACATGGTGGGGTCACTTCCTCCTTTCTCCCAGTCGAAAGGCTCGTTCTCGGTGATGATTCTCTCCTTCATGCTGTTCTCAAACACCGACATTAGCAGCTGAAAAGAACCACACCGCTCGTGAATCTCTCGTTTCCTTTTGTCAGAGCTAAAATGGCGGCTGCGGTGGAGTTTCTTCGGAGCTTTACCTGGTAGTCTGGTTTGGTGAAGTAGTCCAGAGCCTGAACATGGTCCAGAAACACATTGAACTCAGAAGGCATGTGTTTGAGCAGCATCCTGTGGTCGTAACGCTCCTTTATCTGACCAACCTGCTCCTGAAAACAGAGAGAGGAGAGTCAGATGCCCTCCCATCCTACTGTATACCTGTGTGCTGAGGTCGAGTCAATACAGAACAGCTTTCATTATGGGTTATGTTCACGTGAAATCACAACATTCTATAGTAGTGGTCCTCAAAGTGGGGTACTGGGGCTCATGAGGTTTCTTATATGGAGGTTCTCACAAAGATATAACTTGATATTATACTGTAATTTCTTATGATAAATAACCTCAAAGATGGTGTAACCTGACATGACTCTATGGACTCTCGCAATCTTTGTGATTTTTAAGAAAAGCTGAAAAATGTATCTAGAGCAACCCCAGCTTTACGCTTGAAGATCAGCTGGACCAATCACAGCACAACATTGTGTTTTGGGCAGAAGCACATGTTCAAACCAAACCACACATGGTGGCGCCAACAGACGTACTTTGGACTATTTTAGCAGAATTACAGACTATTTTGAGTTTTAAAAACCTACAGACAGATTTGTGCATTTTTAGAGAGAAAGATGTTTGTGCTTTTTTACCAAAAAATGCAACTTCTCATCTATTTCTGGGTTCAAACGCAACAACCAATCAGATTAAATTATTGCCATGACGCTTAGTTTTTTTATGACAGCTTTCAGCTGCTGTCTGTCCAGATTGATCATGAGTAGAACTCATTTCAGAGTGAGACAAGAATAATAGGAGTCTGTTAAGATCTTTTTATTTGGATAAAGGGTCCATGAACAGCTGATGTGAATATAGTTTAAAATCTAGTTTATGTTTGGTTTGGTTTTTTGTTAAGCAAAATGTGAAAGCGCTTCTTGTGTCCGGAATCTGTTCATTGATAGAAATCAAGTTGACATTGTGTACAACAATATTAAATACAAATAATACTGGATGCACAAAGTCTTGTTTTAACGACCTCTTAACAGCTCCAGTCTGTGTCAGCCTCAAAGCCTCTGTCTGGGACAGTTACAACCACCACAGGGTGTTTTATAAAAACTGGAGGCTGGGTGGTAATTAGTCACCAATTTATCAAATTTATCAAAAAATTATGAATTTTACTTTTGACATTTGATTTAATAATTGCCCAGAATACGTCAAAATCACTCTCTTCAGCCTTGTTACCTTGTCTTTGATCTTTCTCCAGGGCAACTGTCCCACAGCGAACTCCACCAGCATATAGAACAGAGACCACAGGTCATCGTGCCGACCCATTTCCTGAAACAACAAATACATCACATCTTTAAGTGTCTTTAGGAAGCGGATTTTCATAGTTGCACAAAGTGGAACTATGAAACGAAAAAAAAAAAAATGAAAAGCTATCATGTTGGCGTTGCCGCTCTCCACGGCAACGCCAACATTTGAGCAAAACCAATGAACTGTTGACAGCCCGAGACTGAAGAGCAAGAATCGGTCTGACTCTTTCATAATAAAACTCTGCTTTCAGAGGAATTATGTTGAGGCTTTTTTTGTGAAGGAGCCACAGGAAGTGAGACTTTTAACTGGTGGAGTTATGACAGCAGACGGCTGTTTGGAGATCTGTTTGTGTCAGTTTTGTGTCAGAGATACATTACGACCATTTTGTGTCTGTGTTAAAATCACGATCCACATTCACAAGATGTGATGTCAGTCCTCTCATGCAGTTTTATAATATCCAATACATTAATTTCTCAAACATAAAAAGAAAAGTTCTGCGCTAGTCGTGTTGTGAAGACTCACTTCCTGTGTCTCCTGCACAATAAAAGCCTCAACATAATCCCGCCGAAAGCAAAGTTTTATTATGAAACAGTCAGACAGATTCTTGTTCTTCAGTCTCAGGCTGTCAACAGTTCATTGGTTTTGATACAGTATGTGGGTGATGTAACCTGAACAACTACGTGTGCGTTTATACGAATATAATGCACAGCTGTTAACATTGTAAATCCCACTGGCCCTGCTGTGACTGATTTGACTCAACAGAGTATGATCTTTACCTTGTTTTTATGAGCGTTGACTGAAGCGTACCGGACCGTGCCCCTGAAGCCGGCCACCGTCCTCGGCTGAAACACAAACACAAAATCAGACTTTGCACAGAAACGGCCGAAGAAGCAAAGATCAGGAGAAGAATTACACGTTTACTGTTATTATGGAGCTAAATATAGTTAGGTAAAGACTTAAATATGAATAAAAATATACAACAACATGTCTGTGTTAAAACAAGGACAATAAAATATGAAAATGTAAAAGGAAAATGAAGGAATGTTGAGGAGAACCACCAGAACATCACAGCTCTGAGCCGCAGTGCATCGTGGGAAATGGAGTTCAGTTCATGAGGTGTTAGTGTAGTTCAGTGTGGTGGCTGTGATGGAGGAGTTTAGTTTAATGTGTGAAGAGAATGTACAGCTTTGGACGTCTGAGTCTGAGTGTCCACCTGCGCAGTCTGGGGCTCGACTCACAGCAGCGACGTCACTCCTTTTCCATTTGCAGACCGGAGAAGTCGTCCTGAAAGTCCTGCACTTGTAGTTTCTGAATCCCAACCCGACACAGCTCTCCTGAGAAACCCTCGCTTTTATTTAACAGTGAGTGCGTTTACATGTTCATGAATAACCCGGTTATGAGCAGTATCCTTGTTATGACAATATTCTGGATCTGGTGTTTCCATGTGTTCAGAGAAACTATGATGTTCCTGTTTACATGTGACTGATGCTGCGTTCATGTGGTCCTCGGGTGCTCGTGTTTCCGAGATGAGGGTAGGGGTTCCGACCTTGTTTGTATTCATGTGCTTTTTATGTCGGAAAATCGGGATGCTGTTGTTAACCATAATAAATAAATGACACAGCACTTTTAACAGAGGTTAACAGTGAGATCTGATGCTAGCCTGTCCAAAAACTAACGTTAAAGGTTGTTAGTATTTATTTTCTAACTGATTTTCCTCAGTCAGTGACGTCAGGTACTGAGCTCGGGCAGCTCCGTTTGTCCCGAGTTTCCGAGCAGTTGTTCCGAGATGCTTGAGCGTTCATGTGCATTTTTCAACTCGTAACAACATTTTTCCAAGTTCCCGAGGACCACATGAACGCGGCATGAGAATATCCTGGATATTCATACTGGTAACTATGGCAACAGTGACACAGATATGGCAGGAAACTAAGCATGTATGAAACTTTGCAGACTTATTACAAAATGCAACTAAATAAGAACAACAGACTGAATCACAGTCAGAGCTTTGGGAAAAGTGATTTTAACAGAAACATCGGTCTGAATTCTGAAGAATCAGTTCAGAGTTATTGCTGTTGTGTTACAGGTTACTTTATAGTTTTATTATCATGACATTTTATAAATTAAAAAATAGATAAATAAGTGCGTCCCCAAATAAAAATAAGTGCTATAAAATAAATATATATAAAAGAAAATCATAATTTTAAGTCATTTTGGGAAACTTACAGCTTCTGCCAGATCTGTTCCTTGAGTTTGCACATATTCACAATATTCTGGTTATTATCAGAAAATTCCAGTGAGAATAACCTGGATTCTCATAACCCGGATATTGAAATCAGAATCTGGTGTTACGTATGTAACCACGGTTCTATGAATCCCGGATGACTCGGTCACTCTCTGGCGGTCAGAAGGGATGAAATAGAACCAGCATATTTAAAAATCCTGATCCTAATTAGGTTATTCATGCGCATGTAAAAACCCTCAGTCTAAAAATTAGTTTGAATGTCTGTGATGCCTTATTTCAATACTTAAGATACACAAAAATAGAAAAAAAGAAAAACATGTTTAGTTTTAATTTGATAGGCTGTGTTGTATTTACACAAGAGAGCTGTAGGGGGAGTTTTACCGCTGGAAATATAATACTTGTACTTTCAATGGCTTGTGCTTGGGCTTGCACTGACTAGTCACTAATCTACTAGAAAGGTCAAGGCCAACTACTTTAGGAGAAGCCTCACGTGAGTCTCAGCCAATCATTGAGAGGACAAAGTTGCTGTCGCTGTCTGCGTGTCGAGCCCATTACCGCGTCCACATCCTGTACTGTTAGATGTGTTTGTTTGTATGTGCGTGTTTGTTGCGTGTTTGTTGGGTGTTTGTTTGTTGGGTGTTTGTTTGTGAGTGTTTGTTGGGTGTTTGTTTGTGTTTGTTGCGTGTTTGCTGCGTGTTTGTTGCGTGTTTGCTGCGTGTTTGTTGCGTGTTTGTTGGGTGTTTGTTTGTGAGTGTTTGTTGCGTGTTTGCTGCGTGTTTGTTGGGTGTTTGTTGGGTGTTTGTTTGTGAGTGTTTGTTGCGTGTTTGCTGCGTGTTTGCTGCGTGTTTGTTGGGTGTTTGTTGGGTGTTTGTTTGTGAGTGTTTGCTGCGTGTTTGTTGCGTGTTTGTTGCGTGTTTGTTGCGTGTTTGTTGCGTGTTTGTTGCGTGTTTGTTGGGTGTTTGTTTGTTGGGTGTTTGTTTGTGAGTGTTTGTTGCGTGTTTGCTGCGTGTTTGTTGGGTGTTTGTTTGTGTTTGCTGCGTGTTTGTTGCGTGTTTGTTGCGTGTTTGTTGCGTGTTTGTTGCGTGTTTGTTGCGTGTTTGTTGGGTGTTTGTTTGTTGGGTGTTTGTTTGTGAGTGTTTGTTGCGTGTTTGCTGCGTGTTTGTTGGGTGTTTGTTTGTGTTTGCTGCGTGTTTGTTGCGTGTTTGTTGCGTGTTTGTTGCGTGTTTGTTGGGTGTTTTTTGTGAGTGTTTGCTGCGTGTTTGCTGCGTGTTTGTTGCGTGTTTGTTGCGTGTTTGTTTGCTGCGTGTTTGCTGCGTGTTTGCTGCGTGTTTGTTGCGTGTTTGCTGCGTGTTTGTTGCGTGTTTGTTGCGTGTTTGTTTGTGAGTGTTTGTTGCGTGTTTGCTGCGTGTTTGTTGCGTGTTTGTTTGTGTTTGCTGCGTGTTTGTTGCGTGTTTGTTGCGTGTTTGCTGCGTGTTTGCTGCGTGTTTGTTGCGTGTTTGTTGCGTGTTTGTTGCGTGTTTGTTTGTGAGTGTTTGTTGCGTGTTTGCTGCGTGTTTGTTGCGTGTTTGTTGCGTGTTTGTGAAAGTTCTGATGGCGCTTTGCTCTCTCCCGCGCCGCTGAAAACACTCACATCCCGGAGCTGACGCAGACGATGGAGGAACATGCACGTCAAAATCATAACTCCAAAGCAACTGTAAGAAAACAAAAACAACCAGACACAAACTGAACACAACTCAAAAGGCAAAACAAAGGAAACAAGACAGTGGCTTCAAACACATTAAAAAAAACGGTTTTGTTTTCACACATTTTGAGACTAAAGTCAAGAGAATTCCACCAGTTCTAACAGTGTCTCTCATCATTAGTTTCATCGGTTGTATTTCGACTCGTGTATGTTTGAGTAATCTTGTATTGTCCTGCAGCTGATGCTCCAGTGTTTTCACTTACCACTTATCTCCGTCTTTGTCTGTTTTTTTCTTACTCAGAACTTTCAGATTCCAAGTAAAACATCTTTTGAATCGGAGTGGTCGGCTGCTCTCTTGCTGTCTCTCTGGAGGCACTGAGCACTTTTTGAAACTTTTTTGGTGTTCAGCTCAGTTTTTGGCACGAAAACTATGGACTTCAACCAACGTAGACGTGTGGCCTTTGATGTTCAACAAACATGAGTTAAGTTCTGTCAGATTTGTGAAAAGCTATTGCTACCTACGCTAGGCTTTGGTCTTCTAAAATGTCAGACTCTCACACCTGAAGCAGCAGAGAACGTTGCAGTGAAAATACTTTGATTCTTGGGATTTCATCCACCCTGAGAGGTTCAACAGACACAGGTTAGGATTTAGTGAATGGAGTTGTTTGTTTGTCTTGTAACCATAGAGATGAAGCTATTAAAGGTAACTTTGCTAGCTTTGGACCTCTGAAATGCTACAGAACTTTTACATGTGCTGCAGCCAAAGCTTTTGCAGAGGAAGATTTTGAGGGGATGGTCTTATCACCGACTGAAACAACAGAATATTTTTGCTCCACCTGCACCTGACTGTCGTCTGTCTCTCACTCCGGTTTCCACCTCCAACTGCACCTGCTCCTCCAGCTAAGGCCCTGACGAAGCCAAGCACAACATCATGGAGATTGTCCCTGACCAACCAAAGACCAGACCGAAGTGGACACAACCCCGCGCTCGTCTGTCCCGGGACTGTACACGCGGTCACGCACTAAAGGCCCTCTGCTGCGTCACACCAGGACCGTGAGCTCGTGATCCTGACTATAGACAGCTATATCTCATTCTAAAGGATTAGAACAAAGACACGCCGCTGGTTTTGAGTTGTTTAAGCTTTTCACGCACAGATCAAGATTCTCAAGTAAGTCTCATGTCCATACGTCGGACCATTTATAACTTTAGATCGACTTAACAGAATGTTGTAAACCCCTTAAAGCACCAAGGGCACATGTGCGGTACCTTCCACCTTTTTCCTATATTTTCAATTTTGTTAGTTTTCTACTTCTGATTGAGAGAAAGGGTTACTTAGTTGATGTAACCCTCTTAGTTACAGTCAAACCTAAACTTTTTAAACCTTCTAAGCCCCTAAAACTATTTTTTTTTTACCTTCAGCTTAAGGTTATTACAAGAAAAACTGTCAAAACCCAAATTTCAGATGTTATTTTGGCCGCAGCTAATGCCACCAGCTGTTGTTTATATTAACCAAAGAAAATAGGCATTCTATTGAAAAAAGGCTGGTTCCTTATGGGGTTAAAGGAAAAACACAAACTTATTGAAGCCCAGACTGAAAGGTTTTGGACAAATATAAATATTGATATAATTTAATAATGACTAACTAAATAAACAACTAAATTTGCTCCACTGTCTGTTCTGCAGATGTGTAATAAGCTTCACTAAATGAACTGGGATCAGACAAAACAACTCATCCGGAGCTCAGAGTGGGAAAAGTGGGTCTAAATGTGTTAAAATTTATTACAAAATATGTGTAAGAATATTAAAAATCAGTGGCTTCTTTAACAGTTCAAAGGTCATCTGTCCACTCTTTTTCTTTCATCCACAAAGCTGAAACATCTTTCCTGGAGCGCATGGATCTGTTTGTGTAAAAATGTCACAAATATAATAAAATATAATCTTGTATTGTCTTAATGGTGAGAGTAAAACGATCTGTGTTTGTGTCTGAAGAGCAGAGGTCAGCTGAAACCAGAGTGTCCACAACAACAGGAAGTGCAGCAGCTCCCAGAGGAACCAGACCGACTCAGACCGACTCAGACCTGTTTAAATATTCATGAGACGCTCCAGGAAAAAGACCGTGAGCTCTGTGGGCGGGGCTAAGCAAACATACTCCAGCAGAGGGCGCTAACTGCCCCTGAACAGCTCTGGTGTCTGTTGGAGAGAGAAGAAAGATCACTAATATCAATCATGCATCATTTTATTCATTTGGATTTTCTGTTGGAGAAGAAAACCAGACTGGATAATTCAGGTTTTGTCTGGGAAACTAAGTGTTTTACATGTTCAAGCTAAGGTAAGCGGCTAACAATAGAAGCAACTTTAAAACATGAGTCTTTATGAAGTTGTTTAAATTGTATAATTATAAATATTGTTGGTGTGGTGGTGGTTGGTATGTTGAGGTTTGATCCATGGACGAGCCATCATGTATTTATTTCTTAACATAGATGCTGTCAGTTCTTATATTGTGCATTGTTTTAGTATCACATGAGTGCCTGTCTGTGTGACGATAGTGGTTGGTACCGTCCTGAGCGGGAGTCGAACCAGGATCTTTTGTTCCGCAATCGACCGACAAACACGTTGAGCTAAAGAGAACGCTCCCGTTGGCCCAATCTGCCGGTCCTGCTTTTATACCTGAGGGGGTGAGTTTATCCCATACCACCACACACTTCACCGACCTGGTCCCTCGTGTGGGTCTACACCGGTTACATCTGTCTATTAGGTCTTTTCCATTAGTAACTGCTTGGCCCTGCTCTGCTCTACTCGGCACGACTTAGCCCTGGTGCAGAACTTTTCCATTTGGGTCTGATCCCTGGGACCAGATACTTTTTAGTCTCTGCTTTACTCCAGGGCCAAAGCCACAAGAGCAGATACTAAACCTGACCAACTACACTCCATGTCACAGTATTCACATCTTACTTCTACCAAACTATGTGAGCTTATGATACATGTACAATCTGCCATTTTTCCAAACAAAGCAGTGTGTCAGCTTAAACCTTCTTAAAGAGAAGAAACGAATAAACAACGTATCCAGAGTTACAAACAACACTCAATTGAAAACACAGTCTCCAGAGCAAGCCGTTCTGTCTAAAGTCTGCATGTTGAGATTCACAAATCCACGTGATCGATTCACAGTTTACACATTGCAGCCCCACTCAGCCCTATTTGTCTGGTTTGTAAGCCCTGAAGAAGAACTATACTTGAGCGCAGGACTTTTATTTTTGATAATCATTGTGCCTCAGACGACTGTATCCAAGCTCTCACGACCCTTCTTGATCTGATTTGAACTGGATGAACCCACTGATGCTCTGCCACTATCTAATTATGTTAACATGAACACAGCAAACAACAGGATCAGATCTAAGAGCTGCATTTAAATCAGAACTTAACACAGTTTTACAAGCTCATATTTGTCTAATTATCACTTTGTTTGGTGGAATAGAACCAGAGGAAAACACTTCATCTTTTAAGTTCTAGTTTGTGATGAGTGATAAAACCCTAATCTTTAAATAACAGGAAGTATGAGTGATAATCCCTCCGTCTCTGAAACTAAACAGAAGCAGCGTCCACGGCTCTAAAAATAGTTGTGACTCATGTTGAACGAGCGGCAAAGGCACCTTCACATAAAGTCTTGTATTATTCACATTTTTCAGTCGCCAAACGCCGGTGAATCTGAACCAGACGAGTTTAAAGTGAGACGGATGAAAAGCAGCTCCGACGCAGACACAGGAAGTGATCGTCGTCCTCGCAAACTGACCTTGTGCTGCTGCAATGCACCAAACACGTGGAAACGCTCCCGACGCTGATTGAACTAGAGCTGCCACAACACGGGTTAAACTGGGCTAAAACAAGCACTGAACCGGGGCTAAAACAGTAACAGAACCAGGGCTAAAACATGGGTAAAACTGGGCTAAAACAGTAACAGAACCAGGGCTAAAACACGGGCCAAACAGGGCTTAAACAAGCACTGAACCGGGGCTAAAACACAGGTTAAACTGGACTAAAACACGGGTCAAACAAGACAAAAACAGGCACTGAACCAAGGATAAAACAGCAACAGAGCCGGGGCTAAAACACAAGTTAGACAGGGCTAAAACAAGCACTGAACCGGGGCTAAAACAGTAACAGAACCAGGGCTAAAACACGGGCCAAACAGGGCTAAAACAGTAACAGAACCAGGGCTAAAACATGGGTAAAACTGGGCTAAAACAGTAACAGAACCAGGGCTAAAACACGGGTCAAACAGGGCTAAAACAGCAACAGAACCAGGGCTAAAACAGTAACAGAACCAGGGCTAAAACAGTAACAGAACCAGGGCTAAAACATGGGTAAAACTGGGCTAAAACAGTAACAGAACCAGGGCTAAAACACGGGCCAAACAGGGCTAAAACAAGCACTGAACCGGGGCTAAAACAGTAACAAAACCAGGGCTAAAACATGGGTAAAACTGGGCTAAAACAGTAACAGAACCAGGGCTAAAACACGGGCCAAACAGGGCTAAAACAAGCACTGAACCGGGGCTAAAACTCAAGTTAGACAGGGCTAAAACAAGAACTGAACCAGGTCTAAAACATGGGTCAAACAAGGCTAAAACAACCATTGAACCGGGGCTAAAACATTGGTCAAACTGGGCTAAAACAATGACAGAACCCGGGCAAAAACACGGTTCAAACATGGTTAAAACAGCTACAGAACCAGGGCTAAAACACACGTAAAACTGGACTAAAACAGGCACTAAACCAGGGCAAAAACATGGGCCAAACAGGGCTAAAACAAGCACTGAACCAGCGCTAAAACAGTGACAGAATCAGGGCTAAAACACAGATCAAACATGGTTAAAACAGGCACTGAACCAGGGCTAAAACATGGGTCAAACAGGGCTAAAACAGACACTTAAACAGGGCTAAAGCACTGTAAAAACTAGGCTAAAACTAGGCTAAAACAGCAACTGAACCAGGGCCAAAACAAGGCTATAGCCACCACTGAACCAGGGGCTAAAACACAGGTAAAAGACTGGATGAAAACAGACATTAAACAAGGCTAAAACAGAAAAAAACCAGGACTAAAACCCAACTTAAACAAGACTAGAAGTGGACTAACACCAGGCCTAAAACAGACACAGAACTAGGGCTAAAACAAGGCTAAAACAGAACAAAACCAGGACTAAAACCCAACTTAAACAGGACTAGAAGTGGACTAACACCAGGCCTAAAACAGACACAGAACTAGGGCTAAAACAAGGCTAAAACAGAACAAAACCAGGACTAAAGCCCAACTTAAACAAGACTAGAAGTGGACTAACACCACAGCTAAAACAGACACAGAACTGGGGCTAAAACAAGGTTGAAAACGAACTAAAACCAGGGCTAAAACTCTCACAGTAGGTTTTTTAAATGCTTGAGTTTGTTTAGTCCTCAGTTAGCACATAGACATTTACATGAGTAGATTTCCAGTTCGACTCGGTTGCTATTGAACACTTAGGTCTGAGCTCGTCCTAAATGATGTGAAGACCTCTGGAGCAGTCACTTGTGTTTTTCTCTATCGAGGTTAACTTCAGCTAGCTTTAGGTAAGAGTTGTTTTTATACAACTCACTTTACATCATGTTGAGCTTCTGCTTAAACTTAATGATGAAACCAAGTCTGCAGAGCTATAAAAGAGACCGAGCCACAAACGAAAGCTAAAAGAAATAAATAATTCATAAAAATGTGTGAAAAGTGCAAAACAAAATACAATAATATTAGATGGAATGAAGACAATTTAAATAATAAAACTTGATAAAACTTGAAGTAAATCTAGACAAAAGTGACGTAAAAAGGATTGAACTATTTCCAAACGTCTAGGCAGATCTAAACAAGACTAAAGCTGGACTGATTCAGGTTTAAATCAGGTCTAAATCTGGACTGAATCAGGACTGAATCTGGGTCTCACCGGCCGGACCTCCCCTGTGGTGTTGGTGTACTGTCGAGCCAAACCAAAGTCCAGCATGTAGCACTTCCTGTAGGTGGAGGGCAGACGTCCCATCGCAAAGTTCGACTGAAACACAAACGACAAAACATGTTGGAACAGAAACGCACTGACTCACAGAAACGACACGTGATGTTACAAATAATCTCTGATAAGAATCAGTCCAAACCTCACTAAACAGAACCTGACGCCTGCGCTACAAACATCACTGAACTGATCCTGGGTAAGTTTGTCTTCCCTGGATTGACTAAACCAGACATGAACCTCTGGATAAACTGTCCCACGAAACAAGTTCAAAACTCAATCTGTTAACTCTGGATTTTCTCAATGAAGTTTTCACAGAGCAGGGGGCGGGGTTAACACAAACTGACCAATCAGAACAACCTGTGGACTTCAAACATGAGGAAACAATCATCAACACAAAATATGCAGAAGTTATTATAAAAAATCTAAGCCAATGAAAATGCTGCAGCTTCAAGTGGAGTCAGCATTGTCTGTGCTTGGTTGTAAGCGACCAATCACAGACAATTATACTACGCAGTTCATTTGAATATCATGCACAGATATAAGAGATTACATGTGTAATGTAATCTGTCATCACAAACAATTTTATAGATGGAACAGCTTAGTCTGAGTCAAAGTAAAGACGCACTGACAAATGTGCACAGTCAGTGTAGAGCATTTATTAATCATACAGAAGGATTAAACAATAGGATTCTAATCACTGTCTATATGTATAAGATGTCATCTTCCTCTTTATAAATCTATGCACATCGTATTGATCTAAAAGAAAACCCATTAACTGATTTGCCCTCTCTCTCTCTCCCCTCTCTCCACAAACCCCTGAATTCTTGTCTCTGATTGGTCAGTGACTCGTCTTTTTAACTTATTCAGAACTTATCCTGGTCCGGAGCAGGTTATGAGTTTGTCTCTTGTTGCCATAGAGATCTGCCCCGATAGGAAGTGATCCAGTTTTGTAAGACCAGACCAGGTTTAACCCAGAATTTACCTCGCTAAACCTAAAATCTTGCTTCATAGTACAGGACTCAGGTTTAGACTTGTTTTAGTCCTGGTTTAGACTTGAGTCCAGAGCCCTGTACTACAAAGCTAGATTTGGGGTTTAGCGAGGTAAGTTCTGGGTTAAACCTGGTCTGGTTCTACAAAACTGGATCACTTCCTATCGGGACAGATCTCTAAGGCAACATGAGACGAACTCATAACCTGCTCCGGACCAGGATAAGTTCTGAATAAGTTAAAAGGACGAGTCTCTAGCCAATCAGAGACGAGAATAGGCATTTGTGAAGAGAGAGAGAGAGGGGGGGGGGGGGGGGGGGCAGCAGAGAAATGAGGAGTTGCGGCATTTTCTTTTATATCAATGCGATGCACAAAGATTTATAAAGAGGAGCGATGATATGTAGACAGTGACTAGACTGAAGAATTCTATTGTTTAATTAATCTGTGTGATGGTTTATAAATGCTTTCATAATCTAGAAATATTTAATGACGGCTACACTTTGTGCACATTTGGCTGTGGATATTTACACATCACTTTGACTCAGACAAAAGACGCAGCTCATCGAGACTAATGTCAATCTGTTAAACGTTTGATGATATCTGCACATTTGTGTTTTAGTCTGTTCTGTTGTATCCATGCAGGACATTTAATTCTCTAGTGTAACTTCTGTGTCTGTGATTGGTCTTAAGCTCAGACTCACTTGAAGCTGCAGCGTTTCCTTCACTTAGACTTTAACACTCGTATATATCGCTTCATGATTGACGTTTCCTCACGTTTGAAGTCCGCAGCTCGGTTGTTCTGATTGGTCAGTTTGCGTTAACCCCGCCTCTGCTCTGTGACATGGCTTCATTTAGAAAATCCAGGTTTAACAGATCCAGAGCCCTGTACTACGAAGCTAGATTTGGGGTTTAGTGAGGTAAATTCTGGGTTAAACCTGGTCTGGCGGTCCTACGAAACTGGATCACGTTCTATCGGGGTAGATTTCTATGGCAACATGCGGCAAACTCATAACCTGCTCCGGACCAGGATAAGTTCCTGAATAAGTTAAAAAGACGAGGCGCTGGCCAATCAGAGATGAGAATTAAGCCGTTTGTAAAGAGGGGGAGAGAGAGAGATGAGAGAGGGCAGCGGAGAATGAGGAAATGTGAAAGTTACTGCGTTTTCTTTTATATCAATGCGATGCACACGGCACGTAACCTATTAAGAGGAGGATGAGATCTTAACAGTGACTGAAGAATCCCGTTTAATCTGTGTGATGATTAATACATTCTTTCATTGTCTGCACATTTGTGTTTTAGTCTGTTATATTGATGCAGGACATTTAAATGAACTCTGCAGCGTAACTTCTGTGTCTGTGATTGGTTGATTAAGCGCAGACTTCATTTGAAGCCCAGCGCGTTTCCTTCTCTTAGATTTTAACACTCGTATATTTCACTTCATAATTGACGTTTCCTCATGTTTGAATGATTGGTCAGTTTGTGTTAACCCCGCCTTTGCTCCGTGAACGCGCACGGCTTCATTGAGAAAATCCAGGGTTAACAGATCCAGTTGTGAACTCGTTTCGTAGGACAGCTTATCGAGAGGGCCTCATATCTGGGTTAGTCAACCCGGGTTAGAGAAACTTATCCAGGATAAGTTCAGCAACGTTCGTAGTACAGGCCTCAGATGTGAACTGGTTTCGTCGACAGTTTATCCAGAGGCTCATGTCTGAGTTAGTCAACCCGGGGAAGAGACACTTCTCCAGGATCAGTTCAGCCATGTTCAGAGTACAGGCCTCAGAACTGAAGCAAGTCTAAAACAAGACTGAACCAGGACTAAAACAGGTCTAAAACAGGTCTAAACCAGGACTGAACCAGGACTGACCGGTTTGATGTCTCGGTGCAGGAAGCCCACAGAGTGAATGGCCTCTATCGACTCCAGGATCTGTTTGCCGAGCCTCAGGGTGGTGCTCATGGTGAAGGTGCCGCGAGGCTGAGAGCGCCGCAGGTCGGCCAGGTTACGGCCCTGCGGTAAACAACAACAACAGTCAGGTAAACAACAACAACACTCTGGTAAACAACAACAGCAACACCCAGAGCTAGTGAGAAAACAAGACACAGGGAAGTATGAGTAAACAACAACAAGAGAGAAACGACAGATTCACAGGAAAACAACACAGAAATAAGAAAACACAAAGTTAAACAACAAAGAAGAACAAATGTAAACATACAAACAGGTAAACACAGAGGTAAACAACAACAACAGAAGTGTGTAAACAGACCTGCAGCTGCATCACCACATAGTTGAACTTGTCGTTTCGTCCACAGCCGATGAACTTACACACGTGGTTTTTACCTGAAACAAACAAACAAACAACACAATATTAAATCTATGTTTGTCACTCTGTAAAACATTTGTTTATTTTGACCTGGTTAGTAAACAAAGTCATGTGACAGTTGAGATTCCTCCAGACAGATAGGACATTTTATTTTTTATTATTTTAAGTTGTTTGTTTAGTTGTGTGCGTCTAGACTATTGAGTCAGAAGAACCACACTGTTTCTGAAAGTGGCTCGAACTGGCTTCAGCATTAACATTTGTAAAATCTGGAACCAGTGGTGTTAAAGGGACTATACTTTTATTTATTTTTTTTTGCAACAAATTACCTTAAAAACAATTTCCCCAGCACTGATATCTTGTTAATGTAACTATTCAGGTGGAAATGAATCCGCAAAGTCCTGTCTATGTCTAATAAAATCCCGTTTGTGTCCAACTTTTTCTGTTTTTGTTTTTAGCGTTGTGGCTAACTGTTGTTAGCATAGTGACTCACCTCGCTGTTAACAGCTGTGAAAAAACATAAAAATACATCCTGATGAACAATTCTGAAGCTTAGAATGCATTAGCTAAGTGAGCAAATCATGAAAAATGAAGTAAAAAGCATAAAATTAAATATTTTTGTTTGTTAACATTTTTAAGGATGCAAAAATCAGGCACAGTCCCTTTAAGAAAACAAAAGTTGTCTTTTTCCATTCCACATAAATAGATTCTGAGGCTATGATCTACAGAACCTAAAAACATCACTGAAATGAGTAAGTAAGCTTTATTTGTGCAGCACTTTTCACAGACAGAGTCACAAAGCGCTTCACAGTGAGACTTCCTCCTGACTCTATGACAGTAAACCGCCCTGGGGCAGCTCAGCAGAGACGATTCACCGAAACACCTGGAGCCTCAACCTCCGACCACCTCCAAGCATTCCCTAACCTGCATGTTACTGGTTATTGGGGAAACTGGAGGAAACCACCCTGAGAAATTAACAATGAAGCAAAATTATTCACTGTAATTCCTAGTAATAGTTGGGTTACAATTTACAAATTAAATTAACATATTTTGGAAGTTGTAGCCCTTAAATCATTTTCTTAAGGATAAGAAATGTTTATTTAATTGTGAGAACATATAAAACATGTTTCCAAACAAAGTGAACAGTTTAAATGTGTTAGTGTCAATAAAAGGTTCCTGGTCTGACTGAAAGTTCCTGCCCTAGAGCAGGAGCTAAAAAGTCCCTAAAGTGTGATCCCAGTCTCTAGTTCCTCCTCTGTGTGAACACGCCTAAAATAGGGACTGGAACTTAAAAAATAATAATAACTGAGAAAATTTCCCACAGTTTAATTTTTTGTTCTTCTACATTTATTTAACCAGGAAATATCCACCACGATTCAGAATCTCTTTTGCAGGGAAGTGGGAAAAGGCCTAAAATATCTGCAACCTCATGTTGTCACATCGTTTAATTTCATCTTTGTTTTAAAACTGTAATAGTACTCTTTTGTAACAACATGTGAGGTCCCCATCCTCCTGCACTAACTGCTGAAAACATCGCCCTCACGATAATTAAAATCAACATTGAAATCCTGATTAATTAAGCAGCTATTAAGCAGAAAGAACGCAGATCATCAACGACGTTTTAAATGATGAGATGAACAGTGAAAAATAATGTACTTTACAACTGAATGTTGATGGTAAATGTAATTTGTATTTTCTGTGAGCAACTATTTCACTCAAGGTAACTCACTGAAAGAAAGTCAGAATTCTTGATGAAAGTCATGGTTACTGCATTTTGAAATTGATTAGAGCAGCCGTCATAAATAAAAAGTGCACTGTGTGACTTATGACTTTTGAAAAGGTTCTCGTCATTTAGATATCTTAGCTACATTAAATAATAATACAAATCTGCCTCTGAACAGACTTGCATGACCAAACAATTTACAATGTTTGCTTTTTATATAAAACCTGTTCCTTTACCTGGTTTACTTTTTTCATATTATGGCATAAAACGTATTAATCTCTATTCAAAATGTTGCTTTTAACTTTCTATTTTTATGATTTATGACGTTTCACCTCCAGAAACTTAAACAGTGCACCTTTATAGGAAAGCAAAATGAAATGAATGAAAATGAAACTTAGACTTGAACAAAACAAATCTTGACCTGCAGATGACCTCACACCGTACCACTGGGACTTGGACCACAGTTTGAGAAGCGTTTTGTTCTGGGTTAGAAACATGTTACTGTTTTATTCTCTGAGCAGCGAGACTGAAAAAGGAGGATTTTGTGAAGCGTAATAAATGTGAATCTCTTCATCTGTGACTCATAAACCGACCAATCCCGCGGCTCCGTCCTGGTCACGTGACACGCTGCTCTGCTCCAGTGTTTCTTATGCAATCGTCACGGATCGCTTCACCTTTCAGCGCCACAGGAAACACCACTGACGACGACGACTTTGGGTTTGTGACACTGAGAGAAGCCCGGGGAAACAGCTTTTGAGTCAGGGACGTAACTAAAGCCCTAAAACCTGCTAACAGTGTCACATTTTATACAGAGGTGTCAAACTGGGCAGTGCTGGAGACATAAAAGTGAAAAAGAGTTATCTATAGCAGTGTGATTGGTCAGAACAGATATCTGCAGCAGGTGTTTGTAATCAGACTCATCTTTTCACCTGAAAGTTCCAAATTTTGCTTAGTCTGAAGCAAAACCAACAAAAAAACGACATTTTCTTAAGAAGCACAGTTCATTCTCCTACATCCAGCTAGGATCAGCACGTCAGTTTCTCCTGAATTTTACCTCCTGTAATTCACCAAACTCAGACGTCCTCATGTTTATTCTACAATTAAAACGCTAAAGATTAATCAAATTACAATTAAAAGTCTGTAAACCGGAACTACAACATCCCTATTCTCAACAGAAGGTGCACTAATCCGATACCTGGATCGGATATCGGTGCCGATCCAGGACATTTTGCTGGATCAGGTATCGGCTCTATGATACCGGTTAAGCCGATATCATGGTTGTGCCTTTAATTGGACATAAGGAGACTATTTTACTTGCCTGGGATCCAGAACCCACACTTCAGCAAACTGAAGAGTGGGTCTGGTCACCACGCCCTCCGCCTGCGTTTCAGATCAAATCCACATCGTACTGGGCAATCAGGTTAGCTTATTAGCGTGATGCAGATGAAACAAAAGAGCTGATTGGTCGTCTGTCATTTAGACTAAAATCTAACTTCACTCAACTCTCATTAAAATCGTTTTTTGCTTCGCTCATCGATTCTGCAGAAATGCGCGATGTTTTTCAGTTCCACGTGATATTTTTTCATGTATTTTTTTCGTCAGGAGCAGCCATGTTGGATTTTACACGCCGGAAGATCCGTGTCTCTGATTGGCTAATTAATGTGTCAATCACGGCTACAGAAATCCAAAAGAGGGACAAGGCGACCAGACGATATATTTTTAATATATCGTCTGGATTTTCCAGGCAACTATTTTACAGGGTGGTGTTGATCCATAATATTTCATAATATTGGGCATTTTATTCACATTAAGTTGTTAGGTTGTGACTTGCATTATAAACATCAGTTACATAACACAATATGACCAAATGGATTAAGTTTTTATAAGAAAAAACAAAGCTATTTCAGTCCTTTCACTGGTATCGGTGGATATCGGGTATCGGCAGATAGTTAAAGACAAATATCAGGATCGATATCGGAACAGAAAAGCTGGATCGGTGCATCTTTAGTTGAGAAGATGGATGTTTGGGGGAAAGTTTGGACAGAACGAGACAGAACGCTGCAAAGTTTGTATGTTTGGATTTTATCAATGTAAATGGATTTAAAAACAGAGTCATGACTGTATCGTAAGAAATCTGATGTTGTGGATGTGATTCTGAACGACAAACTAAACGTGACGAGGAGACACATTTACACTGCCACAGCTCAGGTAAGTTGGGCTAAATCATGTTAAAACAAAACAAGAAACGCTCATTTCCTGAATTAAGTAAAAAGTCATTGTCATAAATCATCTGTCGTCATTTTCAAAAAGTCTGTAAAAACAAGAAAATCACAACAGACATTGAATATGTCCGTGCAAATGCCTGTAAAAAACTCAGACGCCGTGGGGTAATTAAAGTTTACAGACGTCCCGATGTGAAAAACAAATAAAGATGTTCCATGTATCTTGTCCATTCACTAAGCTGAGAGAATAGATTCTTCCAAACACAAGTCTGCAGAAGTGTTCGTGTGTGTGAGAGACGGAGACACGGAGACACTGACCCTGCAGCTTCTTGAGCACGGCCACCTCCATCTTCAGCACCTGTTTGGGCTGCTGCGCCGACTCCACCTTCAGAGCCACGTTCTCCCGCGTCAGAAGGTCCAGAGCCTCGTAGATCTCCCCGAACCCCCCACCGCCGATCTTCTTCAGCTGCGCAAACAAAACGCAAAGGTTAAAGAATGAAGGCCCGACTACTGAACCCTGAGGGACACCTTAGCCCTGAATAGAAGGATACTTGAGCTGTATTATTGGTTCCACTTTATTTAAATACTTGACACTTTGTGATTTGTTTCTGATTTTAACACATTAGACATTTTGATCAATTATGTGTGAACAAAACCCTCACCATAAACATTTTGCATTACCTCGTACAAACAATATTACTCAGTGATGGGAAATGATGAGATCAACTTTACCTTATTGATTCCTCTTATTGATCTGACACTGAATAAAAACATGACTAATCTTTCAGACATTCTCATCTCTTTTTAAATTAACTGGACAGTTTAGCCAAAGTCACATTCTGATTTAAATTACACAGTAAAACAAACTATTTTAAAGGAACCGTATGTAAGATTTTGATGTCAGATTTCATAAACATGAACTATATGTGTCCACAGATACAAGGTCAACAAGTTCAAATATACTATTATTGTTACTGAAAGTCAATGTAATTCTGAGGTATTCCTAATTAAAAAAGCAATGGACATGATGTCCCTTTGTTGATGTTTACATTTATTATCCAATCAGAAAGCAGAATAAGCCTCACATGACTCTCTCAGTTGGGTTGCCAGTTTGGTTTCTTAGAAGCTGAAGTTAATTTTGAATCAGTAATCAGTAGCTTCCTATCTTCAATGTGTGGACCATTTCACAATCTGGCAACCCAAGTTCATTTGTGATTGTAATACCTTTTAAAACCACTAGTTGTGCATCTTACATACGGTTCCTTTAAATGTTCTAAACTAGAAGCTGAATTTCAGAGAGAAAAGTTCTATCATAGAAACAATTATGTAATTACAGGGTTTATATTTAATTGACTTTTTATTTAACCAGATTCAGAATCTCTCTTTCAGAGGAGTCCTGGGGGAGGTATTAATGGACATGTTTTTAGTGGGAGGGGAAACCAGAAAACCCAGAAAAAAACTAGGGATGGAAAATCGATTGAAGTTTGCAGCAATCGAATCGAAAGGCCAGAATCGACCAGTTTTCTTCATGCAGCCACTGACTTAAATACACACACTGTAGTTGTATAATACAAACAATAATACAAGAATAGTCACAATGTTTGAAGAAACAAAGTGAACTTGACTGAATGTGTTTTATTATGTTGCGTTAACAACAGAAGGGTGGACGGACCTCTACATATGGACACTAAAGATGACTGTTTACTGTTTGATTTTTGATAAAAACACTAAAACTCTAGTTCTAAGCTCTAACAACAGTGGTTTTGTTTTCAATGTAATTTATTATGGTTTATTTTGTGTCTGTGTTAAAGGGACTGTACTCGATTTTTTTGCAACAAGATAACTTAAAAGCAGTTTCCCCCTTGCACTGATGCCTTGTTAATGTATCTATGCAGGTGGAAATTAGTCCCCAAAGTCCTGTCTAAAATCCCGTTTTTGTGCAGCTTTTTCTGTTTTTGTTTTTAGCATTGTGGCTAACTGTTGTTAGCATGGTGACTCACCTCGCTGTTAAAAGCTGTGAAAAAACATTAAAACTCATCATGATGAACAATTCTGAAGCTCAGAATGCATTAGCTACGTGAGGAAATCATGTAGCCTGAAGGAAAAAGGTTAAAATTAATTATTTCTGTTTGTTTACATTTTTAGGATGCAAAAATCAGGTACAGTCCCTTTAAGATGAAAAAGGTTTATACAGATAAACTAACAAAATTACACAAAATAAAAAAATTGTGGCTGCAAAATCGAAAACTGAATCGAATCGTGACTTAAGTGAATCATCCCTAAAACCTACGCAAACATGGCAGAACCTGCAAACCCCACGTAAACAGAACTTGGGTCGCCTGGACCTTCTAGAAGGCGAACACAGATCGAACAGAAACAGGTCTGATGCAGAGACAGAACGTCTCACGTTTATTTCCCCTCACGCTCCTCAGATATTATTTACATTTATCCACAAAAACAGAAGAGACTTGTGTCTTTGGTCGAATTGTATCAGATTTACTGGACAAGAGAGTTATAAAGTTCAGTGAAATCTTAAATATAATAATGTTCATGAATTTAATTTATCTCCACTGTGGATGGGCTTCTTAAATTTCGTTGTGCAAGTTGTGCAATGACAATAAAGGCATTCTATTCTATTCTATTCTATTCACTTTGTTTTACTGTAAAATGTATTGTAAGTTATGTGTACTGCTGCATGAGTCTTAAGGTGCATTTATGACCAAGTAAGTCTCACTCTGGAGCTCTGCAATAGGGGCAAGTCTAGGACATTTTTAAGGGCCCATCAGCCCCAAAAAATGTGTCTAGCAATCCAAAAACAAAGAAGTCTTACTTTGAATAATTCTGGTTTTCTGAATTTTGGAAACTGCAGTATCTGTGCATGTTGGTTTGCGACAGCTTCACTGCAGCTCTCCTTCTCTCCACTGACTTAAAGTTCTAATTGCGTCTGGACATGCGTCAGTCCTGGTCACATCTACAGCCTGTCTGTTCATGAGTGGATCTCTCTTTCATTGTGGTTCTCCTCCAGGTTTCTCTTTTTTTCCACCGGTGTTTTGTTTTTGTTTTTTTGTAGTTTTTCCTGCCCAGAAGGAGGGTCTAAAGACAGCTGGATGCTCTGGGACAATTCTCCGTCTGCCTGTTTGCTGTTGAACAATCTGCTTCTGTATTTCCTAATAATGTCTGTTTCTGATTTTCCAAAGCTTCTGTTGGTACCGACCAAATGTTTCATCATTTGATTTTTGATCAACAATCATGTGAAGACCTCTGAGATAACTGCTGTTGTGATTTTGGCCTTTACAAATATATTGAATTGAATTGAATTGAATTTAGTTCAGCTGAAAGAGAAAGAGAGAAAGACTGGATGAATGATTCTCAGGCAATCTGTTCACTCAATAATACCTCAGAAAAAGTTTGAAATTGTTTTATTTTTATTCCGTGATATTAGTGCAACTTCATGTATTGGACAGACTAAACTATAGAGTCTGTGCTCAAAGCCTGAACACCAAACAAAAGCATGTGTTCTGTTTGTTTAATAACCATAGAAGAAAAGCATGTGAGGTGAGTTTTCATGAATAAAAAAGTCCCTGAAGTCTAGAATCTTCCTGCCCTGCACTGACAGTCAAACAGATGAACTGGACTCACCACTTTCCATCGGTCCTTGACCATGCAGTTTGGGGGCAGGATGTCGGCCTGCTCGGAGCCGCTGCCGTTCATGTTGTTGTTGTCCTGGAGCCCGGGCACTAGGCACTGCATCTGCCACCCGGACAGCACACGAGCAGCTCCCAGCTTGAACGAGCCATTTATCTGCTCCGAGAGATCCACACACACACACGACGTGACAACACAGAGGACACAGAGAAGGCAGGTTAGAGTCAGGGAGAGGAGACACGGAGGCTACCGGATCTGCGTCACCCGCCACGCCGCCATCTTGGACTGCGCGAGAACGACACACGGGCAAAGTTTCAGGAGAACCTCAGCTCTGCAGCCAACTTTACAAATCAATTGTAACTTCACTGACTTTTGGAGAAAACAAAATGAATCCTAAAAATTGTCTCTCTTAGGTTTACATTTTTTTCTATTGCAGATTGTTCAGAATTGGGAGAACCTGAAGTCAAATAAGTTCTGCCGATATTTTCTGACTGATATTTTCTCTCCTTTCCATTGATTAAATGGACCACAAACTCAAACCTCTCAGAGCTAAAGTTCAAGCTTCACTAACGCAGCAGGTCGACCAAAACATCTGCCGTATTTGTTTGGTTGGGATTCTTTGTTTAGATTCCTGTCTTTTTAAATCAGAAATTCAGGATTTTCACCTTTGACACGACCCTTTGAACAAAACTTAATAACGTTGGAGCAGGAGTGCCCAAACCTTTTCCCTCAATGGGCAAAATGTATTTATTTATTTTCCTCAAAGAGCCAATGTGAGTTCAAAACATGCCGAGTTTCAAACTTAATTTTTTGTTCTAAATAATTAGTTTGTTTGCAAAGAGATGTATTTCTCTATCACGTTTTAGCAGAATAAAATGTAATCAAACCAATTATTGACAAATATGAGATTGATAAAGATTGCCCAGTCCTGGACGATGTAAATGAATTCTTTATGGATAGTTAATTATCATGTTTGTATGATAATAAACCGCTCAAAAAGAAAAACAAAAAAATAAAAACATGTAAAAAAAAAAAAAAAGTCAGAATCAGTTTGCAACGTGCTTTCTTATCAGTGTAATGAGTTACTCATTACTTATTAAAAATGTCACTAGTTACACTATTTAGTAACTGCCTCAAGAATATAACTTAGTTACATTACTTTAGGATTACCTTGTGTGTTTTATTGCAAAGATCAATCAAAAATGGAATTTAGAATTACATTATTGGCATTTAAACAACAGAGACAAAGACAAACAACAAATGAGCTGATTAAATCGGCTCAAATTCATTAAATCTAACCCTGCGACAAGTTGGTCACTGTCCAGGGTGTTCCCCGCCTAAGGCCCAAAGTCACTGGGATAGGCTCCAGTCACCCGCGACCCCTAACGAGATTAAGCAGTAGAAAATGCAAAAAAAAAAAAATCATTAAAATCCACATTTAAAATGATTCTGATCCAGCTGCTGATCTGTGTCTCTGAGCTGTTTTATCTCTCACAATAAGTCACTTTTGTAGATTTTTTTTACTTAAAAGTAACTAAGAGTATTTTGTTTGTAACTGTAAAGTATTTTCACTGAAACTAGATACTCAAAATTTTAATCTAATTACAGTAACTAAGTTTGAGTAACTAAACTACACCCAACACGGTTTCTAACCATTAACCATTGGCCAGTGAGTGATAAAATGAGTAAAGTATCACCCTCTAACTAATTTGAACATTTGAGCAGTGCAAGGGTCTTCATTTGTTGTCTTTTTGTTGCCTTTTTATTACAAACAATAAACTCAATATTTCGATTTTGCAAATCTTCCAAACAACAGTCACAATATTCTCTAAACTTTGATCTAATGCACGCCTCTGTTTGTGGGTCAAACTAAACCATTGGATGGTGCTTTTACCAGAGCTCTTAGACTAGTTTGTCCCTGTGTTGTTGCCGTACACAGTCGTCCAAGATGGCGGACACAAGACCAACACAAATCCGGCAGAAAAACATTTGTCTTTGTGCAGTTCATTTTGTTTTTTCTGTTTCAGGCATTACAAACGGCCGGAGCCAAAAAGAAGCCATTCGATTGAGCTGATCAGGCTACAGGCCAGAGGGGGCGGGGCCATGGGTCGGGGGGAGGGGCCGTGGAGGGCGGGACATTGAGGGGGCGGGGCTATGGTAAAGGGTGGGACCAGATGGAAAACAGGATGGAACTACAAATATGATTTATTTTTGATAAATTAAGCTGAAATAGAAATATGTTTGTTTTTTCCACTTCAAATATGGATGTAGAAGGTAATGACAAATTAATTAAGCATAAAATAAATAAATCAATAAATCAATAAATAAATAAATAAATCAATAAAACACTTGGCTTTGGAATTTTCAAGTCAAAGTGATGGAGATGTTTGGAGGATGAGTTTATGGATGTGGGTGGACCTATTAGTGTTGGTTTGGGGGCGGGGTTATTGGACGTGGGGCGGGGCTGTTGGGTTCTGGGGGCGGGGCTTGTTGGGGTTTCGGGGCGGGGTTATCAGGTGCGTGGTGAGTGATGGTATTTGCAGAAAACAGGAGCAAATATCATGTTTGCACCAAAAAGCAGAAGAACTCAGGACTCGTCACAAACCAGGACTAAACCAGGACTAAACCAGGACTAAACCAGGACTAAACCAGGACCGAGAACAAACCGACCAGTGAAGTCCAAAAGTGTGGGAGCAGCTCAGACTCATGCCCTGCCTCTGTCGACGTCTCCACCATGTTTCGTAAAGATCTTCTCCTGATCAATAGAGACACTGGGATAGTTATCAGTGCTGATCGATGAACTGTCTGCAGTATAATGTTTGAAAAGATCTTTAGATCAAAGTTTTTGGAGCTTGAGACTTGGGATGTTCATGGTTTAACCAGTTAAGAGTGACTACATCGAGTGTGAGTTGTTCGAGAGGTTAACTGACACAAATATACACTTGCTCCAGCAGATGGCGCTAACTGCCTAAAACTACAAAAACACTGTTGACCTCATAAGGACTAGGCAAACCTGTGACAGAGAGTTTATAGATTGTTGTCAATCCTGCATCGTTTAGTTCACTTGGATTTTCTGTTGGGGAAGAAACAAACTTTATTATTCAGCTTTTGTCTGGGAAACCATCAATGATTTACCTGTTCCAGCTAAGGTTAGCGGCTAACAGCAGTAACTTAAACGTGACTCCTTCTTTACGAGCAGTTTATTTGAAAACACAGTGCAACAGAGCATTAAAACAGTGTTTATAGAGGCTTTTATTCAGTTCAAAAGTCTGTCTCTGTCTCTGCGTTCACTCTCGTAGCTCTGAGTTCAACTAAAACACGTCCAGTGAACAACTATAAAAAAGTTCTGCATTAACGTAATCGGTTAACCGATTATTGATCGTGAAGGGCCTCAACTAACGATAAAAAAAATGTGAAAATGTGCGTCGATACATTCTGACTTTCATGCAAAAGTCATTTTCCGTCTGATGGAAGCAGTCTGACAAACTGGATTGTACTGTTCTGAGCTGCAGTTTAAACTAAAAACTTGACTAAAACTTTCTTAATAAAGCTGTTTTGAGGATATGAGCCACTTTTCCCTCCTTTAAAGTCAGCTGTTGTGTTACTTTTGGCTGTTTAGTTTGCCTTGAACCTTAAAATGTTGATATTCCTAATGAATAATAATGCCGTACTGTATAAATGATGCGGGGCGGGCTGTACTATACTCGCGGGATTAGCTGGTTGAAAAAAGGCCTGACACTGACATTCTCAGTTTATTATGTGAAAAAAGCCTGTTCTCCCTTTACACCATGGTGTCAGAACAATTCAGCTTCCATCAGACTGAAAATGACTTGAAAGAAAGTCCAAACTCACTCCTGGTTTCATGTGAGATTACACTGGTTAATAATACTAACCTAACCGGTGTAATTACACTGGTTAGGTTAGTGATATTAGCCAGTATTTAAAACCAAATCGGTCCATTTGTTATGGCATTAATCATGTTTAAGCTGTTCAGTTCTGACTCTGCTGTTTTTTAAACCCTAAAGACATTTACTTACAACTTCGTAAATGTGCAGGTTTGAAAGGATGTGTCATTTTAGATTTGTATTTATGTCGTTCTGCAGTTTCTCGTTTCACTGTGAGAGGAAAACTACTCGTGAGAATCTTGAGACAAAATGTGAGACGACACTTCCAACAATGAACAATGTGTCTGAGTGTTTGGAGAAAGTCCTGCTGCGTTTGACTCGATCAGACCAGAACTCAGCTGTTCTCTGCTGCTTAACTCATTTTAAATCTGTTTGAAGAATTTTCACAGGGTGAGTCAATCATGCTAAGTGTTAGTTTGACTCTAAAGTCTAAATCACATCTGCTGTTTGGTTTAGACTTTTACAAACATCATGTGAAATGCAGAGAATTCTTATTTTATTATTGTGTTTATTTCATTTGAATTTCGGGTTCATTTTGACTCAACAGAACCCAGGCGTTTCACACTGACACGACTCTGCTAACACGCTAACAAGCTAACAGGCTAACACGCTAACAAGCTAACAGGCTAACACGCTAACAAGCTAACACGCTAACGAGCTAACACGCTTACAAGCTAACAGGCTCATGTGTTACCAAGTTAACAGACTAACAGATTAACAGGCTCCCAGGCTAACGGTCCTGAAGCGTGTCAGTCAGCGCCATGCTGTTCCATGCAGGGCCATGTCACGTGGCTTTGGTTCATGCACAGCTCAGGCGCGCTGCGTTTCCAGGGCGACCAGAGGCTCCTCCCCCTCCTCCTGCTGGACGCTCTGGGAATGACAGGCTTGTTCTGCAGATACGGCCATTTTTAAAAAAAAACTTTAAAACCCGGTCTCCACGATCAGCACAGTCCGAGTCCAAGACCAGGACCAGACCTAGACCAGACCAGGACAAAACCAGAACCTGAAGAGCCAAGTCCGGGACCAGGACCAAACCGGGACCTGATGAGTCAAGGCCGAGTCCAGGACCAAACCAGGATCTGAGGAGCCGAGTCTGAGTCCAGGACTCAACCAGAACCAAACCAGGACCTGAGGAGCAGCAGCGAGTCCCACAATCCTCATGTTTCTGAGAGAAAACTGGACCTGTGACTCACCTCCAAAACCTGCTCTGATTGGTTGAAAGGGGGATGATTGAAACAGCACAAAACTTTTCTCTCTTCTCTTGTGCTTGAGGTCAGCCAAGTCCACAACTAACTATTGTTTTGATTGACTAAAGAGCAACTACTTTTCTCCATTGGCCAAAAAGTGAAACTTCAATAAGACAACGATCAGAGTAGAGCAGACACTGGGGTTTTATCGAGGACAAAACTGAGCATTAAAGATTCCTCTTTTTTTGTTAATAAAGATTATATTTTTGACTTTAGTCTTAAAGTGCTAAAAATCAGCATGGTACTTTTTAACATAGTAAACTACCAGTGGCATTAGCTCTTTTGCTTTTCTCACTTCAAGAAGATCCTGGATTCAACTCTCAGGCTGTAGAGCCTTTCTGAGTGGAGTTTGCATGTTCTCCTCGTGTCTGCATCAGTTCAGGAAAACCTCTGGGGAACCACCTTAGGAACAAGGAGCTCGTCTTTTGATTGGTCTACAAAACGCCAGGCAGCCACTTTTGCATTCAGGCTGTTGGCCACTTGGTCTGACCCATTGTAGTGAACAGTGACTCAGGCCTGTCAAAAAGCACTTTACAGCCTGGTTCAAAAGAAGGCTCAAAAGACAGCTTTGACCTCAGACGCAACAATAAAATTAGGGCCGGGCGATTTGGCAAAATATAAATATCACAATTTTATTGGATCCAGATTGTGTGATTTCGATTTTATTATGGTTCTTGTAGAATGTTTTTCCTACTGTCTGATGTAAATCAAATCATCTTTTCCACCAAAGACTTCACTGTCGTTGGTTAAATCCATGTCACTCGTCCAGAGCAGGACAAACTAGGACCAGTGTCGCCAGAGAGAAAAAGTGACCAAGCCTTTGAAAGAAAAAAAAATGCCCAAAGCAAAAAATTATCAATAATTAGAACATTGTATATGCTTAAAATCCATGTTTTGATCATTAATGTTTTTGTTTGTTTGTTTGTTTGTTTGTTTGTTTGTTTGTTTGTTTTTGGATCAAACCTGATTTTTTTTTTTCTAAAGTGCTTGTTTTGGTCAGTGAAAGAAGCCAAAGTTTACAAAAGAAACGGATCTAGACACAAAGGGAAACATGAAGACTTCACACAGAAAGGCCTTGGGTGCACTGGAGTCAAACATGTACCTCTTACTGTGAGACGAGAATGATAACCACTCTGCCACCCGACTGCCATGAAAAACCTTTTGAAGAAAAACACACAGCTTCTTTTTCCTAATGTTACAACGTTTGAGTTTGAGTTGTAATGATGACTATCTGACTGTTCTTCACCTGTAAACTGACCCGGCCTTAAACCCTCAGGTCCAGCTCTCTCTCGCTCGTTCTTTCTCTGTGACACGATCAGAGCCACACTCCGCTCTCTGCTGCCCTCAGTGGCCGCGCTCTGCCCCTGCGACTCCTCTGGACGGCTCGATTGTGCTGATGGTGGACACTTCGGCTTCAGGAGGCGGAGCTCACCATAGTTCTGAGCTCCCGGAAAACCTGACGGCTTACAACAAATCCTGAGCGAGACAAAGCCCTTCCTGAGTTACCCTACGGACCAGAGAGACCAGAGAGATGAGAAATTACACCAAAGACACCAGAAGAGAGACCAGAAGTTACACCAGAGAGACCAGAAGTTACACCAGAGAGACCAGAAATTACACCAGAGAGACCAGAGAGATAAGAAATTACTCCAGAGAGACCAGAAGTTACAGCAGAGAGACCAGAGAGATGAGAAATTACACCAGAGAGACCAGAAGAGGGTGGAGTTACACCAGAGAGACCAGAAGTTACACCAGAGAGACCAGAAGTTACACCAGAGAGACCAGAAGTTACACCAGAGAGACCAGAAGTTACACCCAGAGAGACCAGAAGTTACACCAGAGAGACCAGAGAAATGGGGAAATTACACCAGAGAGACCAGAAGAGAGACCAGAAGTTACACCAGAGAGACCAGAGAGATGAGAAATTACACCAGAGAGACCAGAAGAGAGACCAGAAGTTACACTACAGAGAGCAGAAGTTACACCAGAGAGAGCAGAAGTTACACCAGAGGGACCAGAGAGATAAGAAATTACACCAGAGAGACCAGAAGTTACACCAGAGAGACCAGAGAGACCAGCAGAGCAGCAGTCACAGAACAAAGCAGAAGATCTTTGCCCAAACCCGACAGAACCCAGTAAAACTCGACAGGTTCAAACCCAGCTTTTCTGTAAATCTAGAGAATCTCTCTGGAGAGACACCAGCTGTACAAAGATCATCAATCGCAACGTGGCTTGGGCAGAAGTGCACGTTTGAACCAAAACAAACACGGTGACACTGACAGAAAAGCTTTAGCCTACTGTTGCATTAATATCCATTATTTTGCTTTTTTAAAACTTGCATACACAAGAGATTTGTGCATCTATCCACAGAAAAGATGTCTGTGCTTTTGCTTCAACCAATCAGACTGAAATATTGTCTTGACGTTTCGATTTTTCCCGACGACTTTTAGCAGCAGTTTGTCGAGACTGATGTTCAGAGAGATCAGTCTGTTGTGAGCCTGGTCCAACCTGCTTCAGCCTGGTTCAGACATAATTATGATCATTTATGTGGGCTCAGGTCGGCCTTGAGTGGGGCTTAGTGATAATCTTTGTCAGTGAGAAAGCTGTCCAAAGACTACTCAGTCACAGACACATAAACGGAACCGGAGCTGCAGTTGTAGTCGTCGCACGGCTGTGGTTTCATGAGCTCACATGTGTCAGTGTGGAGACTCAGACCAGGACCGAGTCAGGCTCGTTTATAATCTAAATAATCAGGTTTGAACAGCTCCACATCCAGAAAACGAAAGGAACAAGGAGAAACTACAAATGTCTCGCTTCAGAAAAGGTTTGCACATGTCCCATGAAGCTAAAACATATAGAGCTTATCAAACTAACAACAACAAAGCATATGTTCTGGTTTATTAAACTTCGTTACCAAACCACCTGTTACAGAATGAAATCACAAACATTTACCAAAAACTGACATTAAATAAATCTTAGATCAACCAAAAGACTAACATTTTTCATCCAAAATAAACACTGCTCATGATGCAAGTTACTCAGAGAGGGGAAAAAACAACACAAAAATGATATTCTTATACTTTATGCATAACTTTCTCTTGTATAATTTAGTTTGAAAACGAAATCTTTTTTGATAAACAAATAAGAATTCATTCAGCAAGATTATAACAAGGCAACTTTAAAAGAAAACTGATGAATTGATTCTATTCTTCATCAAACTCAAAATACATTGTTTAAATTATAAACATTTTTGTTTTGAAAGTTGAGCAGCTGCTGTGTCTCTGTCCATGGTCCTGATCTCTTTCTCTCTACATTCTTCTCTCCACACAAAAACTAAAGTTACAGACTGTGTTTACTTTTCCACTTCTTTTATCTGTGACATCTCTGTCACAGAAAAGAAAGAAGAAAGAAAGAAAGAAAGAAAGAAAGAAAGAAAGAAGGTGAAGAAGAAGGTGAAGGTGAAGAAGAAGAAGGTGAAGAAGAGGGAGAAGAAGAAGGTGAAGAAGAAGAAGGTGAAGAAGAAGAAGGTGAAGAAGAAGAAGAAGAAGGTGAAGAAGAAGGTGAAGAAGAAGAAGAAGGTGAAGAAGGAGAAGGTGAAGAAGAAGAAGGTGAAGAAGAAGAAGGTGAAGAAGGAGAAGAAGAAGGTGAAGGAGAAGGAGAAGGAGGAGAAGGAGAAGAAGAAGGAGAAGAAGAAGGAGAAGAAGAAGAGAGAGAGAAGAGAGAGAGAGAAGAAAAAGAAAGAAGAGATAGAGAAGAAGAAAGACAGAGAGAAGAGGAAGAAGAAGAGATAAAGAAGAAGAGAAGAGAAAGAAGAAGAAAGAAAAGAAATAGGGATGCACCGATCCGATACCTGGATCGGATATCGGTGCCGATCCAGGACATTTTGCTGGATCGGGTATCGACCCCATGATATCGGTTCAGCCGATATCATGGTTGTGTCTTTAATTGGACATAATGAGACTATTTTACAGGGTGGTGTTGATCCAGAACATTTCATAATATTGGGCATTTTTTTCAGATTAAGTTGTGACTTGTATTATAAACAACAGTTACATAACACAATATGACCAAATGTATTAAGTTTTTATTAGTAAAAGAAGCAATTTCAGTCCTTTCACTGGTATTGGTGGATATCGGGTATCGGCAGATACTTAAAGCCAAATATCGGGATCGATATCGGAACAGAAAAAGCTGGATCGGTGCATCCCTAAAAAGAAAGAAAGAAAAAGAAAGAAGAGAGAGAAGAGAGAGAAGAGGGAGATAGAGAACAAAAAGAAGGTGAAGAAGAAGAAGAAGTGAGAGAAGAAGAAGAAGAAAAAGAAGAAAGAGAAGAAAAAGAGAGAAGAGATAGAGAAGAAAAAAGGAGAAAAAAGAGAAGAAAATGAAGAAGAAGAAGCAGAAGAAGCAGCTGCAGTGTCTCTGTCCATGGTCCTGATACATTCTTCTCTCCACACAAAAACTAAAGTTACACAGACTGTATTTACTTTTCCACTTCTTTTATCAAACACAGTCACTGATCCTGTGTCTCTGTCCGTGGTCCTGATTCTCTTCTTCTGCTGTTTCACACTGATAACTCTACACACTGATCTTAACTTTCTTTACATCCACAGGCAGGAGTTCAAACAGGAGCAGATTTAGTTCACAACGTTCTACAGGAGCCGTGTTAACAGTGATAACCTCCAGAGTTCAACTTAGACAAACATAATAATAATAATATTAATAGAATATCAGTCTTTTGCCTTCCATCTCGCCTCATGACACTATTAAATTCTAGCACATGAACAGAACTTAGTCTACACAAACATATATATCGTATTTAACATGTATGATTACTTATAGAGAGAGGCCTGTTTCCCCTGACTCTGTCCAAGGTCCTGAACACACTGCACTGAGGTCCTGCACTGTGTCAGTCATGAGTAAATGATCTTTGTATTTCAGTGTTTTATGACGACGTGTGGAGGGATTCAAAGAAGACGAAGAAGAAAGAGAGATAGAGAAGAAAAAGAAACAGAGAGAAAGAGAGAGAAGAATAAGAAGAAGAAAAGAAAGAGAAAAGGGAGAGAAGAAAGAGATAGAGAAGAAAAAGAAGGAGAGAAGGAGAAAAGAAGAGGAGAGACAGAGAGGAAGAGAAGAAAGAGAGATATAGAAGAAGAAGGAGAAAAAGAGAGAAGATGAGGAAGAAGAAAAAGAAAAGAGAAGAAAAAGAAGAGAAGAAGAAGAACGAGAAAGAGATAGAGAAGAAGGAGAGAGAAGAAAAAGAAGAAGAAAAGGAGAGAGAAAGAGAAATGAAGAAGAAGAGAAATGAAGAAGAGAAAGAAGAAGAGAAATGAAGAGGAAGAAGAGAAAGAAGAGAAAGGAAGAGAAAGAAGAGAAGGAAGAGAAAGGAAGAGGAAGAGGAAGAGGAAGAGGAAGAGGAAGAGGAAGAGGAAGAGGAAGAGGAAGAGGAAGAAGAGGAAGAAGAGGAAGAAGAAGAAGAAGAAGAAGAAGAAGAAGAAGAAGAAGAAGAAGAAGAGAAGAAGAAGAAGAAGAAGAAAGAAGAAGAAGAAGAAGAAGAAGAAGAAGAAGAAGAAGAAGAAGAAGAAGAAGAAGAAGAAGAAGAAGAAGAAGAAGAAGAAGAAGAAGAAAGAAGAAGAAGAAGAAGAAGAAGAAGAAGAAGAAGAAGAAGAAGAAGAAGAAGAAGAAGAAGAAGAAGAAGAAGAAGAAAGAAGAAGAAGAAGAAGAAGAAGAAGAAGAAGAGAAGAAGAAGAAGAAGAAGAAAAAGAAGAAGAAGAAGAAGGAAGAAGAAGAAGAAGAAGAAGAAGAAGAAGAAGAAGAGATTCAAAGTTGTGAGTAATTCTCTGAGAAAAGACACTTAAAACCCAAACTCCAGTGTCTCTGTCCGTGGTGCTGAAAGCTGTTTAGCTCTAATTAAAACTGTTTTCAGCTCTAGTCATCGTTTCATTTTAGGATCTGACTTCAGCACAAACTCATCATCAAAATGAACTGAGCCAGGACTAAACCTGGACTAGCACAAGACCAAACATAAGCCAGGACTAAGACTAGACCAGGACAAGACCAACTTCTGGACTAAAGTGGAGCTGATTTCTCTTAGACCCGTTTATTCTTAATCTTACTATCCACGTTCACCGGCTCAGGATGGCGACATCACACAACAGTAGAATGTTGTCTAATGTTAAACTAATGGAGATTTGAAATGGCTAAATACAGAAAATAGCATTAATTAAAGTCTCTTCACACTACAGAGTGAGAGATACATTTACCAGTCCTGACACAGCAGTATAAGAATGTTGTATTTGCCATTATTTCCATGGTAACCGTTGCAGCCGGAGCTATATTTTCCTGTTGCCTTTGAGATCCTTAAATCATCTGCTTTTTCTTCTTTCCTTCTCCTTCACTGTGATTGGTTAAAACCAGCTGTCACTCACTCACAGCAGGACACAGGCTGAAGTAAGACAGATAAATGGTATTCTAACATAGCCTGATGTATCAACCGGGTTCATTTCATTTCGTGGAAAGTTGCTGGAGTGAAATGAAATGGAGCGGAGGCACTAGGTGGCGCTAGCCTGGCTAACATAAACATATTAGAATATGTAGAATGAGACAGATTATCATATTTTTCTAGCTTTGACTTAGTTTGGCATGAAAGTCCTAATCCTTGTGGTGAATATTTATCATAATTACAGAATCATGTGTCGTCAAAAAGCATCAAAATGCAAAGACAATTTACACACAAGCAGATTTGGGCCCAGATTTAAAGTGTGGTTGCTGCCACTCACAGACACAAACTGTGGAAACAAGTGGAAAAAGCTCCGTTGTCAGTAACTACAAGAGTTTATCTGTGAGAAAACTAAAGTTCTGCTGCTAAATCAACATCTGTGAATGAAACTCCACCTACGACCCTTAAAAGTGACATTCAGTCTGTCAGACCGGTTCAGACCTGATCCAAACAGCTGCTCTCGTCCCGTTTTGTTGTTTTAATCAAAGAAGTTTCCCCAGCTAAGCAGATGGACAGCGGCTCTTTCTACATAAAGCAGGCGCAGTGGGGCGGAAAGTGACGTCTCGCAAAATTTGCGTTGAATTTTAAGCTGTTCTAAAAAAAACTATACTAGGATCAGATATCGGTGCTGATCCAGGAAATTTTACTGGATCTGGTATCGGCTCCATGATATCGGTTCGGCCGATATCCTGGTTGTGCCTCATAATGTTTGAAACTAAATGATCAGATTTCTTGTTTTGAAAATAAAATAAAGCTATTTCAGTCCTTACACGAGTATCAGATACTTAATTACAAAGTATCGGTATCGGAACTGAAAAGGCTGGATCGGTGCATCCCTATAAAACTACCCAGGTTTACTTGCTGATAGACTATGATGTCATAAGCACATTAAGCACATTAGCACTGACAAGACTGAAAAAAGCTCATATAGAACTTTTTTTTTTTTTTTTTACTCAAACGTTCTTATTTTATTTAAACACACGTGTCATTCACACGTGTTGGTATTGATTATTCAGTCTGGCTTTATCGATAGTTTTGTGATATTTTGTGCACCTACACGTCAGACCCATTTGTCCCACCCAGACTTTGCCAAAAATCCAACTAAAACACAATATTTCCCGCCCTTTCACGCGCGCTGGTACAAAGTCCACACAGTCCGAGGTTCAGTCCAGGTCTGGTCCCGGTCTCTAGTCCCGGTTTGGACCTTTTTAGACGCGCTCTTAACCTTACATAAGTCCTGGCTGAGGCTCGTCCGCTGCGGCCCTCCTCTGCAGTGCACAGTCATGGGCCGCCACTGCGCATGCGCGGAGCCACATCCTGTTCATCAATAAATAAAAGAACAAGCGCCTCCGAGGAGCGTCCCGAGGCGAAAGCGAGCACAAAAACGGCTCCGTGGTGCGAATAAAGGCACGAGACCCACACAGATCCGAACCAGGACTAAAACAGGACTGAACCGGGGCTAAAACCAGGACTAAACCAGGACTGAACTGTGATTCCGCTCGTGTGATGCAACAAATAAACGCCACAGAGCAAAAACAAGCTAATTTTTCTAACATTGTCGATTACTAGAGGTTGTTCTGAGTCATTACGGGTTATTTCTGAGCCTTAGTCCGAGTTCTGAACCAGGACTGGGTCTGGGCTTGGTCCGGATGCGCCGGAGGTTGAATGGAGGAGGCGTAAAGTGAGCAGTCCCCAGTGAATATTCAAGCTTTGGTCAGCGAAAAACAGAGCAGAGGTGTTCAGGGGGCTAAAGCGGGACAAAACCAGGACTCAGCACGGTCTAAACCAGGTCTGAGCCAAGACTGAACCAGGACTGAACCAGGACTAAGCTTAATGAACCCGAAAATAGAATGATTACGCGAGGCAAAGCCAAGCGTAAAACCGGAAAAGATGAGAGATGCTGTGAGAGATGACGGAAAGGGCGATCGATACGAGAGGCTAAAGCGAGGACTGAACCAGGACTTAAACCTGATCTGAGCGGTGCCAAGGCGAGATCTAAACCAGGACTAAAGCAGGTCCAAGGCAAAGGTCTGAAACAGGTCTAATACAAGGATAAAAAGCAGAGAAAGAATAACAAAAAACGTGCGTAAAACCTGATAAATAAACACATTTCTCTGGGGTTTGGAGGCAAGAAGAGGTCCAGACTTAAACCAGGACTAAACATGGACTAAATTATGAAACGAGTAGAATAAAAAATGAGTTTCTAAGCAGGTGTAAATGGCGATTACAACAGTGGTATGGAAATGAACACAATGCGTGTAAAATTAGAGATATTTCAGAACGAGATTGTACCGAGTCAAGATAAAGAAGTCAGTTCAAATTGAAGACAGGAGTAAATCAGGACTAAACCAGGACTGGACAAGGACTAAACAAGGACTAAACGAGGACTAAAGCAAAACTAAGACAGGGCCAAGCCAAAACAAGGACTGAACCAGGAGGACCAAACAAGGATTAAACCAGGACTACATCATGATAATTTTAAGTTCAAATGTGTATTAACAGCAGCACACGTTGAGGCTTAGCTCCGGGTCTGAACCAGGTCTAACCCAGGACAAAACCAGGTCTAAACCAGGTCTACACCAGGGTTAAACCAGGACTACACCAGGGCTAAGACAAAACGATTAATACGTGACAATAAACAGACTACGCGCGTAAAAACAAAGCCATTTCAAGACCACAGAACCAGATTTTGGTTACAAGATCAAGTCCGTGAAGGCGCAGTCCCGCAGCACTCACGCACGCACGCTCACGCACACACGCACGCACGCACACGCAGAGGAGGAGAGAGGCCTGTGTCTGCGCTGCCGCTGTGAGGAGGACCCACCTGGCGCACCGTCCGCTCCCTTTCCGCCTTTTGGTGATCCTCATCTGGCACGCGGCTCCGGCACACAGCAGCAGCAGCGTCACTCTGCTCCAAAAACCCCACTGTTCCTGCGCACGTGCGGGGCCTCGCGTGGGGCCCGAGTCACGGAGACCACACGGTGCAGAGCTGTCCCTCCCTCCCTGCGTCCCCTCGGCTGCTGCTGCTGCGGCGGCGGCGGCGGTGGTGTAGGGTCCCCGGGCTGGAGCTGGTGATACGTGGGTCCGTGGGTGGGTCCGGGTCCGTGGATGATGGCGCTGACGGCGGTGACGGTGTCGGGCTGGTTCTCTCCCCCGGTGCAGGTGATTCGGGGCAGAGCGGAGCCGCTGTTTGTCCGCACTGCAGCCCCGCGAGCGCTGCGTCACGGCCACGGCACTGACACGCGCTGCTTCCGCCCCGACCCTTCACAATAAAGCGCTGAATCAAAGGCGAGTGTGAAAGTGTTAAAGGTGGGGTTGATTTTCACGCACAATTTATGTTTAAATCTCATAAATCCTTTGACACGTGGTTTCTATCAACATGCATTCCGTTTTAATTGCAAAAATAGTCAATAAATGTCTTTAAGTAAAACTGGAGAGAACTGCCCAAGCTCAGCCAATCAGAGAGCTGGATTTGACTTTTGTTTAGAGCTACAATGCTTTCTTATTTAATACAGACACTAGTCAGTTGTCTAATTTTTTCACAAGTGTCTGCATTGATCTTATACTTTTAGTTGACAACACAAAGTTTACTCATTTACAACTAAAAAAGTTAATTACCCCGACTTGTTGAACTAGTCATTTCATTAAAACAAAGTTAAGATCGTGATGTTTAAGAATTTAACAAACATTTTACAAACTTTTTAAGCCATTTATGTAATTAGAACATGTACTTCCTGTTCATAAATGATGACATAAGAATATGAAGTCTAACATAATCTAGGGCTGCTACAAATTAATCTCAACTAATCTATTATTTAAATAACTGTTAACTAATTTAGTCATAGAATAATCGTTAAATGAATACATGTTCGATTAGGGCCTACTCTACAAATACTTTTATTTATTAAACATTTTGGTTTTAAACTAGTTTGGCTCGAGATTATTCTAAAACTCATCAGAAAATGTCCTGTTAATGGGATTTTAGAAATAATAACTAAATGTAAAAGTAAAAGCTGTAATCCAGAGTAAATGGACTTTTTGGTTCATGTAAAGGTGCTAGTAATATAACTGGAGTACAGTCTAATATTGTGATGTGACCTGACACAATTCTCTTTATGTAATACGACACTGACCACACCAGGAAATGTCCAATTAAACTGTTTATTGTAACTTTAAAACAAAAAAAACAACAAATGGCCTTAAAATGAAGATGACAATAAAACATAAAACATAAAGAGAAGGTACTGAGCCTTTAGTAAACATTAGTAAAGAAGAACAAGTGGAACGTCAGTGCTCTGGATCTACACTGTTTTGTTACTTCTCAGCCCGGACTCTCTGAAGCCTGATCTCCAGCCTTTTGAGCCCGACTCTGGGGTCACACGATGCAGCCTCAGCAGCTCCGTCTCCTTTAGGTTGTTCATCACGGACCTGCTGCTCAGAGCTGCAGCTTTTCTCTTCGTAACGACAGATTTTAACATGTCGATGATGATTCGACCTAAATCTAAAAGCCTTCCCGCACTTTCCACAGACAAACGGCTTCTCTCCAGTGTGGATCCTCTCATGTTCTCTGAAAGTTTTCTCGTGTCTAAACTTTTTGGGACAACCGTCACACCAGTAAGGTTTGTCTTCATTGTGGATTCTCATGTGAACTGTAAGGTGACCAGACTCTGTGAACTTCTTCTCACACACGTCACACTTGTACGGCTTTTGTTCTCTGTGGATTCTCATGTGAGCTTTAAAATGACCAGACTGTGTAAACTTCTTCCCGCACTGATCACATTCAAATGGTTTTTCTCCAGTGTGGACTCTCATGTGTGTGACTAAATTCTCTGAGTGTGAAAATTCCTTCTCACAAACATCACAGCTGAATGGTTTCTCTCCAGTGTGGACTCTGGTGTGTCTTCTGAGATGTGCTGCTGAAGAAAAACTGTGTCCACACAGCTCACACACGTGTGGTCTTATGTGAGTTCTGTAGTGTCGTTTGAGTCTAGAAGCAGTGGGCCATGTCTTTCCACACTGGTCACAGGTGAATCCCATTCTGTGGACGGACTTTGTAAACCTGCCAGAAACACAGAAAAAGGAGAAAAAGAGAGTATTCCATGAAAGTGTCTTAGGAGGACTAGGCTCATTCTAAAATCCTGAGCTGACACTAGCTTCATTTCCAACTTAAACCTCATCTCGTTCCATGAAAAAATAAACCTGGGTCTGAACAAGGCTAATTCAAGCTTGAAGCTTTATCTGTGCTTAAGGTTTTGTCCTGCTGAATGTGACGAGGCCAGATCAATGGAGCGACGACATCACTGAGAATGAGAGAGAAAAGGTTTTTACTTGATTTGACGGAAACATGAGAGGAGCCAAAGTACGCACAGATTATAGTTTGATTTGCAACTAGGGATGGAAAATCATTTGAAGTTTGCAGCGATTGAATCAAAAGACCAGAATCGATCTGTTTTACTCCTGCAGCCTCTGACTTACACACACACTCTGTAGTTGTGTAAAATACACACGATAATACAATAATAGCCACATTATATGAAGAAACAAAGTGTGAACTTGTGTAAAACCTGACTGAATGTGTATTATTATGTTGCGTTAACAACTGATGGGTGGAGCTCTAAATATGGACACTAAATATTACTGTTTACTGTTCAAAAGTTCTTAAAAAATACAAGTTCTGACACTAACAACAGTGGCTTTGTTATTATGGTTTATTTTGCGTCTTGAATATAGATAAAATCAAAACAAAATAAAAAATTGTGGCTGCAAAATTGAAAACTGAATTGAATCGTGACTTAAGTGAATGGTCCCATCCCTATTTGCAACACAAAAGTCTTGTGTTTCTAGTGGTTTATTCTGATACAAGGAGAGAGAGGAAAGACACTACTGCTGACACTGCTGTCAGAGACAGATCCAGGGATTTATCTGAGTGTTTCTGAGGAGTAGACTAGAAATGTTTTCTAATGCAATGCACAGTTTTTCACACCGCATGTGGAAAGTTGCCACAAAGTTGTAACACAACTCTTCACAAATGCAACTTGAACTGACCAATCAGACAATAAGCTGGTCTAAACGCATGTGCAAGTTCATTTCAGATTTATATGTGGCTCTTTGTTCTTACAGACGCATCTGTTCACAGTGAGAGCGGCTCCTGGTGCCACGAGAAGAAAAAGTGACTTTATAAGTTGTGTTGTCCAGACAGAATGACTTCACACAAGTGTCAGAACAAACATGACGGTTTAGCCATTAACTGTGTTATTGTTTACTAAACGTGCCCCTTTTTCTAAAGATTGTAGAGTTTGTAGTGTTTTAAATGTTTGTATTTGAGCTCACTTTTAATCATCACTGCTGTTTATGAAAGTAATATATTTATGTAACGTCAAGGCTTTCTTGGATTCAATGGAAGGAACCTGTACCTGACCATTCCCTGCTGCCTCTCACCTGTAGCAGGATCAATAAAGAGACCTCATCTTAACCTTGAAGCTGACAGTTAACGTGATTAGCCTCATTCAAACAGTTTATCTCATGAGGACAGAACTGGCTTTGTTTTCCAAATGTGCTTTGTAGCTGAAAACTTACTGAGACTAAAATGTCCAGAAAAGTGGTCAAACGTCCTAACTCGATGTGGTCTTTAATAGTCTGGTGTGTTGTTGGGTTTTACAGTCACACTTACAGATACTGCAGCAGGAGAGGAAGAGTCTGAAGTTCAGTGTCTCAGCGGCTCCTTCTTCGTGAACGGTTGTGATGTTCTGAGCAGAGGAAAAAGACTATCAAATACATACTCGTAATACTAGTCCATTTTGACTTGTTTCATTGACAAAATTATATTTCAAGATTTTATTTTTGTAGTAATCTTCTGCCAACAAAGTGTTTTCAACAAGAAAGGTGTATTTTATTACAAGATGCAGCAGATGGCAGCAAATAGTCAGACTTAAAGAAGTCATTTAGCTTAAAACTGTCAAAATACAATATTAGACTAAATAAATTCCACTGGTTTCAAGCATTTTTTAATATATGACCTTTTTAAACTGAATTCTTTACTGAACTGGGAAAAACTGCCTTCTCATGCTCAGCGCTGTGGTTTTAAAATAAGTTACAAAAAGACCTTAAATTAAACGCTGTGGTGTTTCGTGAGAAGTTCAAGATAATCGTAAAAAGTGTTGTGGTTGAGAATTGTGTGTTCTTCTTAGTAGAGTTTGTAGAATTTGCTTTATAACGTAATATTGTGTGGATTTTTATACTTTTGTAACATGGTGTTGGCTGCTACCTTGGCCAGGTCTCTTTTGCAAAACAGATTCTGAATCTTAATGGGACTTCCTGGTTAAATAAAGGTTAATAAATAAATTAATTAATATGGCTGCTTTTTCAGTGTAAACCTCAACTAATACGCTAAGTTTAAAACATTTATGTTGCACTGACTGAGTTTCATTTGATAAATCATGACTTATATGTATTACAATAAATATAGTCATAAAAATTATATTCTGCGGTTTGGGTTGATCCAGGGCTCTTTCTTTAGTCTTTGTTGTACATTGTTTTTGGCTAAATTACCATTTGTTGCTAACATGGCGGCTCTTAACGGTAATGAGCTTAACCTATGAGCTCCAATAAATAAAATATAACACGTTTAATGTAGTTAATAAGATTAGCTTTGATAATATTCACTTATTTTATGAAGTAAATAATATTCTGAGGTGATGTGACCGAGGGCACGTGTAAAAGTGTTGCTAGGACAACAGCTACTTTTGGAAAACTTCATTTATTTTTTAAGGAAACCATACGATAAAGTTAATTTTATAAACTAGACAGCAAATACGAAATAATTCAGTTAAAATCCAGGCATGGACTGTAAATTCTGCCCGAAAAAAAAAACAGCTAAGCTAACGTTAAACTCTGCCATCAGACGTTACGGTAAAAAGTTAACGTTAGGTAGTTTTTGTGTCATTTATTTCGTCACGTTTAGGAGAGAGTTTGAAACAAGTTTTACGTTGGCCTAAGAGTTAGATAAAAGTGAATAAAACATATAAAAGTAGGAATAATAGACTTACCAGCAGCTCGGACCGTTAGCGAGAGGGTCCTGTTGCCATGGTGATTGTGGCGGCCATTTTGTCAAAGGAGCCGCAGCAAAAACTTAAATAATAACAATGTGAACTGTTTAACACAAGTTTATATTCACTCTGAAATACTTTTATGCACGGTAGACTATAAACCTTGATTCTGTCACGTAAAAAAAAAAAAAAAAGTCTATGAATAGTTTTATTGCATTCATGATCGTTTGAAAGTGAGGTTTAGATTTAAGATATTTGTTTTTATGAATGTGGTATTTCCCAAACTAAATAAGCAGGTCAATGATTGTCTCAATGTCTTTGTTTTTATGTAAAAATAATATTATATATATTTATATTGTTAATGTTATAGATAGGGGAAAGTGGGTGAGTGAGTTGTGCCAGTTTTTACTTCAGAGACCATGACAGTAGTTAATTCTTCAAACTACAACATGAATCCTTTTTGGTCTGAAATATAGTATTTAAGAAATACAGCTTTTTGAAAACAACTTGTGTCATTTATTATTCAAGTAAAATAGTTTTATTTATTTTAATCTCAGAAACAGATTTATTTATACAAGCTGAAGCTAAACAAACTCATTAGACATTTTCCACTTACATTTTAGGTTAAATCTAAAGTTATTTTATAAACAGTTAATGAATAAAAAAGGCTGAGTACATGAACATATCTGCTCAGAATGAAATGCCAAACTTGACTGATTGACGAGTTAAGTTCTCTTGAATCTTAATTTTCCATCTATGTTTGATTTTAAATTAAGATTGATTTTGTGATAAAATGCACATTTACCATAAAATAAAACATTTCAATTCTTCATTAACGGCTATAGGAAAACAAACAGGAGAAGGCTCCGGACTAGCTCAGATGCTAAGTGTTGGATAGCATCAGAGTCGGACTGCGCGTCTACTAATTATATGTCTATGGCCAACACTACATATTATGGAACTACAATGATAACATTACATTTCTAAACAATAAACCAGAAACCTTAGCTTAGGTTAGATTCTGTGGTTTAGTCTTATTCAAGCTGAGGTTTACCTTATGTACCAATGTAGAGTAGTTTAGCTTGGTTCACAAACTTGTCCCACTGCTGCTCTGTTTCAACTCTGGTTGGTGATTATTACCTTGAGCTTGTTGTGGCTTTCTCCACTTTTTGTACTTTTTTCAGTGAAAATTTTAGATTTTTAGTAAATGGTGCCATTACAAGTTTTTTTGTGGATAGCGGATGAAAACAAAATGGAGCTAAGGAGCGAAATCAGCTGGAACTATACCAGCTTCTGCCTCAGTAATCAGCACACCTGCGCTCATCTCAGATCCAATCACGTCTCGCTCTGCGCAGCTTGTTCATCAGCTTCAGCTCTCCTCCTCCTTCTCAGCCTATCAGGCATCAGAGCCACATTCGAAAGACACGTCACAGCGTCATTTCGTCTCATCGCACCCTCCTCCTCCCCACTCCACCTCACTCCACCTTCTCCTCTCAACCACCACCAGTGTCTAGGCTCCGGGAAAATCTCCTACTCCAACAGCTCATCATTTAACGCATGCACATGTTTTCTGCCGGGCCTAACGCCAACCTGTAACAATAATTCATCATTAATCGCATCATTTTGTCTGTTTGAGTCTGTCCAGGTTGAATTACAGTTCACCTTTGTAGTCCAGACCCAAGCTCTCCGACAAATATGCCACTGGAAAATATAATTGAATAGGCCTATAATCATTTACAGCACAAATACAAATACTTTTTTTATTTAACATTTTGGTTTAGGCTTGAGATTATTCTAAAACTCATCAGAAAATGTCCTGTTAATGTGATTTGTGATATAATAATTTAGGAAAGTGAATGAAATGTAAAAGTAAAAGCTGTAATCCAGAGTAAATGACTTTTTGGTTCATGTAAATGTAACACAGGTGTAAAACCAGTTAAAACGTTTTTGGTGAATTAGGTCAAATATATGTATTTACATATATTCGGGTTTAAATTTAAATGTTTATCCTTGTAAATTATTTATTACAAAATGTATTTTTGTAACAAAAATAAGACTGCAAAAAAGTCACGTAGTAACACAGCAGCCAATCAAATGCCACGTTCAACCTGTGGAACCTACGCAACGTCTTTCCCACTTCCTTTCTGCTGCACGAGCAAGAGAGACGACGAACTGAACAACAGCTTAAAAAAACAAAAAACAAATAAAATATCGCTGTTTACTTGAGGAAAATTACCCTTCAGCCACACCAGCGGGATCCAAGGAGGAGCCTTGTTGCCGCTTCGGGCTTGGGATAGATAATAATCGGTGAGAAACCAGTTAATCTGTGTTACAAAAGTTGTGCTAACTAGCAGCTACATGCTAACTAGCAGCTACATGCTAATAGCCGTGTGTGACCATTGCAGGCTGCAGGTTGATGTGCTTGGAGCAGAGCCGTGACATCGCTCCACATGTAAACAATTAATCGGTGAGAAACCTTGACTGATGTTTGTTGCTTTTGTTATTTTGTGACAATAACTCATAGAACATAATGAGTTTTGATTTATCTTATCAGATCATTTCTTACACTTGGTCACATGCAAGTTTCAGATTGTTGTGACAGTCACATATTTGGTTATTGGGATGCTGCTGATAAAGCATTTAAACAATTGAATACTATGTAATTAATTTTATTTCAAACATGTTTACTGAATATGTTGAGTATGTAATTTAAAGGGTGTTTAATCCTAATTTTTGAGTTGTTAAAGTATAACTTTGAAAGTAATGTTCAGATTACGTTTGTATCACAATGTAATAGATGGAAGAATTATATTTACAGTGAAATAATTGTAAGAGAAACAGATATAAAAAAGGTCATGACATAAATTAGAAGATTTGATGAACCTGTCTTGTTAATGCAGGTCAGGTCTTTTTTGTGGTTGGATCAAGATTCGTGGAGAAGATCCCAGTTGATGGCGAGTCAGCCCTGTTGAACTTTAGAACCTTGAACCTGCTGACTGCAGATGGACTGTCTGCTGCAGTGGGACAGCATCGGTCGTCTGGAACTGGTACCATCCAGCTTGAACTCAAACTCTGATCTAAAGAGTGCACTCTAACATTTAGCTAAAAGACTATTAATGTTTTTTTTTTTTAAGGCGCCATTTTCTTTTATTGTAATTTACATTTTGTAAAACAAATGTTCTAATATTCTTAAAACATACATTTTCACTAAAACAAAGTTAAATCTTAATGGTGGTGTCTGTCTTTTTGTGGCTATTCTATGATCTATAGTATATTGTGAGCTCTATTCGAACCTAATCTTGCACCCATTCCATGAGTGGGTTACATTAGATTCTGTGGTTTAGTCTTATTCAAGCTGAGGTTTACCTTTAATGTAACCCAAATGTAGAGTAAGTTTAGGCTTGGTTCACAAACTTGTCCCACTGCTGCTCAGTTTCAACTCTGGTTGGTGATTATTACCTTGAGCTTGTTGTGGCTTTCTCCACTTTTTGTACTTTTTTCAGTGAAAATTTTAGATTTTTAGTAAATGGTGCCATTACAAGTTTTTTGTGGATAGTGGATGTAAAACTAATTTGCAGTTCACCTTTGTAGTCCAGACCCAAGCTCTCCGACAAATATGCCACTGGAAAATATAATTGAATAGGCCTTAATCATTTACAGCACAAATACAAATACTTTTTTTATTTAACATTTTGGTTTAGGCTTGAATTATTCTAAAACTCATCAGAAAATGTCCTGTTAATGTGATTTTGATATAATATTTTAGGAAAGTGAATGAAATGTAAAAGTAAAAGCTGTAATCCAGAGTAAATTGACTTTTTGGTTCATGTAAAGGTCTAGTAATATAACTGGAGTACAGTCTAATATTGTGATGTGACCTGACACAATTCTCTTTATGTAAAACGACACTGACCACACCAGAAATGTCCAATTAAACTGTTTATTGTAACTTTAAAACAAAAAACACAACAAATGGCCTTAAAATGAAAGATGACAATAAAACATAAACATAAAGAGAAGGTACTGAGCCTTTGGTAAACATTAGTAAAAGAAGAACAAGAGGAACGTCAGTGCTCTGGATCTACACTGTTTTTTACTTCTCAGCCCGGACTCTCTGAAGCCTGATCTCCAGCCTTTTGAGCCCGACTCTGGGGTCACACGATGCAGCTCAGCAGCTCCGTCTCCTTTAGGTTGTTCATCACGGACCTGCTGCTCAGAGCTGCAGCTTTTCTCTCCGTAACGACAGATTTAACATGTTGACGATGACCTGACCTAAATCTAAAGCCTTCCCGCACTTTCCACAGACAAACGGCTTCTGTCCAGTGTGAACCAGACGGTGCTCTGTGAGCTGTGATGAACTCTGAAGGTTTTACTGCAGTGGTCACACTTGTACGGCTTTCTCCAGAGTGGATTCTCAGATGAAGTTTGTAGGTGGAAGAATGAGTAAACTCCTTCTCACACGGCACATCTGAAGGTTTTTCTCCTGTGTGGGTTCTGTTGTGAACTGAGAGGTCTTGATTTCTAAAAGATTTCTACAATGTTCACACAGTACGGCCTCTGGTCTCTGTGGACGCGCTGATGCCGTAAGACTAGTTTTGGTTCTGAATCTTGTCCCGCACTGATCACACTCAAAAGGCTTCTCTCCAGTGTGGATCCTCTCATGTTCTTTGAGAGTGTCTCGTGTCTAAACTTTTTGGACAACCGTCACACCAGTAAGGCCTGTCTCCATTGTGGATTCTCATGTGAACTGTAAGGTGAGTGGACCGTGTGAACTTCTTCTCACACACGTCACACTTGTACGGCTTTTGTTCTCTGTGGATTCTCATGTGACTTTAAAGTTACCAGACTGTGTAAACTTCTTCCCGCACTGATCACATTCAAATGGTTTTTCTCCAGTGTGGACTCTCATGTGTCTGACTAAAGTCTCTGAGCGTGAAAATTCCTTCTCACAAACATCACAGCTGAATGGTTTCTCTCCAGTGTGGACTCTGGTGTGTCTTCTGAGATTGCTGCTGTAGAAAAACTGTGTCCACACAGCTCACACACGTGTGGTCTTATGTGAGTTCTGTAGTGTTGTTTGAGTCTAGAAGCAGTGGGCCATGTCTTTCCACACTGGTCACAGGTGAATCCCATTCTGTGGACGGACTTTGTAAACCTGCCAGAAACACAGAAAAAGGAGAAAAAGAGAGTATTCCATGAAAGTGTCTTAGGAGGACTAGGCTCATTCTAAAATCCTGAGCTGACACTAGCTTCATTTCCAACTTAAACCTCATCTCGTTCCATGAAAAAATAAACCTGGGTCTGAACAAGGCTAATTCAAGCTTGAAGCTTTATCTGTGCTTAAGGTTTTGTCCTGCTGAATGTGACGAGGCCAGATCAATGGAGCGACGACATCACTGAGAATGAGAGAGAAAAGGTTTTACTTGATTTGACGGAAACATGAGAGGAGCCAAAGTACGCACAGATTTTAGTTTTGATTTGCAACTAGGGATGGAAAATCATTGCTGAAGTTTGCAGCGATCTGAATCAAAAGACCAGAATCAATCTGATGCGTAAAGTTGTCACAGCATAAGTTGTAACACAACTCTTCACAAATGCAACTTGAACTGACCAATCAGACAATAAGCTGGTCTAAACGCATGTGCAAGTTCATTTCAGATTTATATGTGGCTCTTTGTTCTTACAGACGCATCTGTTCACAGTGAGAGCGGCTCCTGGTGCCACGAGAAGAAAAAGTGACTTTATAAGTTGTGTTGTCCAGACAGAATGACTTCACACAGTGTGAGAACAACATGACGGTTAGCCATTAACTGTGTTATTGTTTACTAAAAGTGCCCTTTTTCTAAAGATTGTAGAGTTTGTAGTGTTTTAAATGTTTGTATTTGAGCTCACTTTTAATCATCACTGCTGTTTATGAAAGTAATATATTTATGTAACGTCAATGGAAGGAACCTGTACCTGACCATTCCCTGCTGCCTCTCACCTGTAGCAGGATCAATAAAGAGACCTCATCTTAACCTTGAAGCTGACAGTTAACGTGATTAGCCTCATTCAAACAGTTTATCTCATGAGGACAGAACTGGCTTTGTTTTCCAAATGTGCTTTGTAGCTGAAAACTTACTGAGACTAAAATGTCCAGAAAAGTGTTCAAACGTCCTAACTCGATGTGGTCTTTAATAGTCTGGTGTGTTGTTGGGTTTTACAGTCACACTTACAGATACTGCAGCAGGAGAGGAGGAGTCTGAAGTTCAGTGTCTCAGCGGCTCCTTCTTCGTGAACGGTTGTGATGTTCTGAGCAGAGGAAAAAGACTATCAAATACATACTCGTAATACTAGTCCATTTTACTTGTTTCATTGACAAATTATTTCAAGATTTATTTTGTAGTAATCTTCTGCCAACAAAGTGTTTTCAACAAGAAAGGTGTAGTTTATTACAAATGCAGCAGATGGCAGCAAATAGTCAGACTTAAAGAAGTCATTTAGCAGCTTAAACTGTCAAATACAATATTAGACTAAATAAATTCCACTGATTTCAAGCATTTTACTTATGACCTTTTTAAACTGAATTCTTTACTGAACTGGGAAAACTGCCTTCTCATGCTCAGCTGTGTTTAGAAATAAGTTACAAAAAGACCTTAAATTAAACGCTGTGGTGTTTCTTGAGAAGTTCAAGATAATCGTAAAAATGTTGTGGTGGTGTGTTCTTCTTAGTAGAGTTTGTAGAATTTGCTTTATAACGTAATATTGTGTGGATTTTTATACTTTTGTAACATGGTGTTGGCTGCTACCTTGGCCAGGTCTCTTTTGCAAAACAGATTCTGAATCTTAATGGGACTTCCTGGTTAAATAAAGGTTAATAAATAAATAATTAATATGGCTGCTTTTTCAGTGTAAACCTCAATAATACGCTAAGTTTAAAACATTTATGTTGCACTGACTGAGTTCATTTGATAAATCATGACTTATATGTATTACAATAAATATAGTAATAAAATTATATTCTGCGGTTGGGTTGATCCAGGGCTCTTTCTTTACTCTTGTTGTACATTGTTTTGGGCTAAATTACCATTTGTGCTAACATGGCGGCTCTTAACGGTAATGAGCTTAACCTATGAGCTCCAATAAATAAAATATAACACGTTTAATGTAGTTAATAAGATTAGCTTTGATAATATTCACTTATTTTATGAAGTAAATAATATTCTGAGGTGATGTGACCGAGGGCACGTGTAAAAGTGTTGCTAGGACAACAGCTATTTTTGGAAAACTTCATTTATTTTTTAAGAAAACCATACGATAAAGTTAATTTTATAAACTAGACAGCAAATACGAAATAATTCAGTTAAAATCCAGCATGGACTGTAAATTCTGCCCGAAAAAAAACAGCTAAGCTAACGTTAAACTCTGCCATCAGACGTTACGGTAAAAAGTTAACGTTAGCTAGTTTTGTGCATTTATTTCGTCACGTTTAGGAGAGAGTTTGAAACAAGTTTTACGTTGGCCTAAGAGTTAGATAAAAGTGAATAAAACATATAAAAGTAGGAATAATAGACTTACCAGCAGCTCGGACCGTTAGCGGGAGGGTCCTGTTGCCATGGTGATTGTGGCGGCCATTTTGTCAAAGGAGCCGCAGCAAAATTTAAATAATAACAATGTGAACTGTTAACACAAGTTTATATTCACTCTAAAATACTTTTATGCACGGTAGACTATAAACCTTGATTCTGTCACGTAAAAAAAAAATAATAAGATTTGATTTACAGTCTGAATAGTTTTATTGCATTCATGAGCGTTTGAAAGTGAGGTTTAGATTTAAGATATTTGTTTTTATGGATGTGGTATTTCCCAAACTAAATAAGCAGGTCAATGATTGTCTCAATGTCTTTGTTTTTATGTAAAAGAATATTATATATATTTATCTTGTTAATGTTATAGATAGGGGAAAGTGGGGTGAGTGAGTTGTGCCAGTTTTTACTTCAGAGACCATGACAGTAGTTAATTATTAAAACTACAACATGAACACATATTTCAGGATGCATCTCTGGAAACAATACTTTTTGATCTGAAATATAGTATTTAAGAAATACAGCTTTTTGAAAACAACTTGTGCCATTTATTATTCAAGTAAAATAGTTCTATGTATTTTAATCTCAGAAACAGATTTATTTATACAAGCTGAAGCTAAACAAACTCATTAAACATTTTCCACTTAAATTTTAGCTTAAATCTAAAGTTATTTATAAACAGTTAATGAATAAAAAAGGCTGAGCACATGAACATATCTGCTCAGAATGAAATGCCAAACTTGACTGATTGGCGAGTTAAGTTCTCTTTAATCTTAATTTTTCCATCTATGTTTGATGTAAAATTAAGATTGATTTTGTGATAAAATGACACATTTACCATAAAATAAAACATTTTCAATTCTTCATTAACGGCTATAGGAAAACAAACAGGAGAAGGCTCCGGACTAGCTCAGATGCTAAGTGTTCGATAGCATCAGAGTCGGACTGCGCGTCTACTAATTATATGTCTATGGCCAACACTACATATTATGGAACTACAATGATAACATTACATTTCTAAACAATAAACCAGAAACCTTAGCTTAGGTTAGATTCTGTGGTTTAGTCTTATTCAAGCTGAGGTTTACCTTTAATGTAACCCAAATGTAGAGTAAGTTTAGGCTTGGTTCACAAACTTGTCCCACTGCTGCTCAGTTTCAACTCTGGTTGGTGATTATTACCTTGAGCTTGTTGTGGCTTTCTCCACTTTTTGTACTTTTTTCAGTGAAAATTTTAGATTTTTAGTAAATGGTGCCATTACAAGTTTTTTTGTGGATAGTGGATGTAAAACTAATTTGCAGTTCACCTTTGTAGTCCAGACCCAAGCTCTCCGACAAATATGCCACTGGAAAATATAATTGAATAGGCCTATAATCATTTACAGCACAAATACAAATACTTTTTTTATTTAACATTTTGGTTTAGGCTTGAGATTATTCTAAAACTCATCAGAAAATGTCCTGTTAATGTGATCTTTGATATAATAATTTAGGAAAGTGAATGAAATGTAAAATTAAAAGCTGTAATCCAGAGTAAATTGACTTTTTGGTTCATGTAAAGGTGCTAGTAATATAACTGGAGTACAGTCTAATATTGTGATGTGACCTGACACAATTCTCTTTATGTAATACGACACTGACCACACCAGGAAATGTCCAATTAAACTGTTTATTGTAACTTTAAAACAAAAAACACAACAAATGGCCTTAAAAAGAAGATGACAATAAAACATAAAAGAGAAGGTACTGAGCCTTTAGTAAACATTAGCAAAAGAAGAACAATTGGAACGTCAGTGCTCTGGATCTACACTGTTTTGTTACTTCTCAGCCCGGACTCTCTGAAGCCTGATCTCCAGCCTTTTGAGCCCGACTCTGGGGTCACACGATGCAGCCTCAGCAGCTCCGTCTCCTTTAGGTTGTTCATCACGGACCTGCTGCTCAGAGCTGCAGCTTTTCTCTCCGTAACGACAGATTTTAACATGTCGATGATGATTCGACCTAAATCTAAAAGCCTTCCCGCACTTTCCACAGACAAAAGGCTTCTCTCCAGTGTGGATCCTCTCATGTTCTTTGAGAGTGCTCTCGTGTCTAAACTTTTTTGGACAACCGTCACACCAGTAAGGTTTGTCTCCATTGTGGATTCTCATGTGAACTGTAAGGTGACCGGACAATGTGAACTTCTTCTCACACACGTCACACTTGTAAGGCTTTTGTTCTCTGTGGATTCTCATGTGAGCTTTAAAGCTACCAGAATGTGTAAACTTCTTCCCGCACTGATCACATTCAAATGGTTTTTCTCCAGTGTGGACTCTCATGTGTGTGACTAAATTCTTTGAGAGTGAAAATTCCTTCTCACAAACATCACAGCTGAATGGTTTCTCTCCAGTGTGGACTCTGGTGTGTCTTCTGAGATCTCTTGCTGTAGGAAAACTGTGTCCACACAGCTCACACACGTGTGGTCTTATGTGAGTTCTGTAGTGTTGTTTGAGTCTAGAAGCAGTGGGCCATGTCTTTCCACACTGGTCACAGGTGAATCCCATTCTGTGGACGGACTTTGTAAACCTGCCAGAAACACAGAAAAAGGAGAAAAGAGAGTATTCCATGAAAGTGGCTTAGGAGGACAAGGCTCATTCTAAAATCCTGAGCTGACACTAGCTTCATTTCCAACTTAAACCTCATCTTGTTCCATGAAAAAATAAACCTGGGTCTGAACAAGGCTAATTCAAGCTTGAAGCTTTATCTGTGCTTAAGGTTTTGTCCTGCTGAATGTGACGAGGCCAGATCAATGGAGCGACGACATCACTGAGAATGAGAGAGAAAAGGTTTTTACTTGATTTGACGGAAACATGAGAGGAGCCAAAGTACGCACAGATTATAGGTTGATTTGAAACTAGGGATGGAAAATCATTTGAAGTTTGCAGCGATTGAATCAAAGACCAGAATCGATCTGTTTACTCCTGCAGCCTCTGACTTACACACACACTCTGTAGTTGTATAAATACACACGGTAATACAATAATAGCCACTTTTATGAAGAAACAAAGTGTGAACTTGTGTAAAACCTGACTGAATGTGTATTATTATTATACTGATGGGTGGAGCTCTAAATATGGACACTAAATGTAGGAGAC
>CM076398.1:16979692-17077846 GCA_038363315.1 Mugilogobius chulae | reverse complement strand
TTCTTGCTATGAGGCCAGAGCGCTAACCGCTTCGCCACCGTGTCGCCCATAGAATGAGTAAAGGCAGGTGAGACAATACTTTTGGTAATAGATCCTTATAACTCTTATAATAAGGATTGATAAGAGTTTGAAAACTTTGAAAATAGTTCGGCGTTTGCAGTGATCAAAAAAAGGCCAGAGTGGATCAGTTTTGCTCATGGAGCCACTGACTTACATATAGTTGTGTTGTACAATTAATGAAACAATAATAATCACAGTGTGTGAAGAAACAAAGACCTGACTGAATGGATTATTAAGTTACATTAACAGCTGATGTGTGGACCTCTAAATATGGCCATTAAAACTTATGTTTACTGTTAAAATGTTCATAAAAAATAGAAGTTCTGAACACTAACAACAGTGGTTTGTGCTTTAAATTAAAACTGAAAAATCGAAAACTTAATTGTATCATCATTGCCCCATCCCTAATACTTATTTAATATACATTTCAAACTGTCAAATTTTTGGCAACATAAGGCTTGGGGGCCAGATCAGGTCCTCCAGCCATTCTTCCAAACATTAATTAAAAAGTTTGTTCTTATTTACTGGTTTGATTCTTTGTCAGTCTCAGTATCTTGTTATAGTTTTCTATGCAAATCTAATACAGCATAAGTTATTTTGTGCAACCCCAAAATATAACACGGTCAGTTGTTGCACATCTCATAGACCACTCAAAAATCAAGTTGAAAAGTCGTCCTGGTTCAGTTTTATTACCTCAAAAATAAAACATGAAGGTTTACATATAAAAACTCAACACGTACAGTACTCCACAGACATGGATCTTCAATGTTTATAGATAATTCTTTCAGTTCAGCTCATGAAAAAGTGAATCTAAGGGTGCTCACTGGATCTTACAAAAAAGTGCAGTAAGATACCAGGTGCTTGTCGAAATAGCAGGCAAAAATAGTAACAAATAAAGAGATTACCGTAATTTCTGGATTATAAACCGCTACTTTTTTCATGAGCTTTGAACTATGAGGCTTATAAGGCAATGCAGCAAAATTATAGATTCTCATAGACTTACTATTAACAAGTGCGGCCTATATAAGTACTTTTTCATTTTTTTTTACTTAAAGGGACTGTACCTGATTTTTGCATCCTAAAAAAGTGAACAAACAGAAATAAATAATTTTACCCTTTTTCCTTCAGGCTACATGATTTCTTCATGTAGCTAATGCATTCTGAGCTTCAGAATTGTTCATCATTATGAGTTTTAATGTTTTTTCACAGCTTTTAACAGCGAGGTGAGTCACTATGCTAACAACAGTTAGCCACAATGCTAAAAACAAAAACAGAAAAAGCTGCACACAAACGGGATTTATTAGATATAGACAGGACTTTGGGGACTAATTTCCACCTGATTAGATACATTAACAAGGCATCAGTGCTAGGGGGAAACTGCTTTTAAGTTATCTTGTTGCAAAAAAATCGAGTACAGTCCCTTTAAATCTAGTGGGTGCGGCTTATATTTAGGTGCGCTCAATAGGCCAGAAATTACAGTAAGTACATAAGTTAACCAGACGTGCCTCGGACTTCTCTTTATTTGTAAAAAGAAATGTGTTGTGTTTACTTTTTGGTTCAGTACAGCCTCGTAAACCCTCTGAGGTCCAAAGTATCTAAAAGTATGAAGACATTTTGCTGTAGATCTCTCAACTAATGCAGAAGTTTGATGATCACAAGTTTATTTTTTTCAGCACTGGACTTGTGTTAAAGAGCGTTTGTTCAGAGTTTGTACCTGGAGTGAGGATGACCACAGACAGAATGACCAGAGACATGACAGCGATGATCACCACCATTGCGATGCGATGCCTTTCCAGTTTCGAGGCGGACCGTCGGTGCTGCCCAGGTCCTGGACAAAACACACACACAGACGGAAAAGATACTTAGGAACGCGATAATGTTCTATAGTCCAAAATAAATCTGCTAATTTCATAGATCTTACAAACACTCATTCATTTAAGTCTAGATCTCTTGTTTACACTCATGTTTAAACAAATAAAATGAGAAAATATGACAGAAGATTTCTAGATTGAGACCAAATACATGTATGCAAAGTGTTTTATTCTAGAAAATATATGCAGATTTCAAAGGAAATCTGCAGGGATGCACCAATACAGCTTTCCAAGTTTGAAATGGAATTATTATCAATTATTTGGCAAAGCCTTCAAGTATTTGCCGATACTCATTAACAATCAATATCAGTGAAGAGACTGAGAAGCTTTTTATTTGTTGAAACTTATTTGAAAATGAATCTAATAGTGTCTTGTAAATCTTATAGTCTCATGTAAATGTTATATGAGACAACATCAGCCTGTAAATTGTTTCATTACTATTGGCCCTTTTCATACTGCGGCTGGGTTAGTTCCGGTTTGAAATTAAATTACCAGCGGATGATCCTTTCCTGTCGATTCATTCCCTTTTAGAACAAGCTGAAATGCAGTAAATTAATTAAATATTTAATTGATACAAAGCGGAGAACAAGTTACAGGCAGATAATCACTTGCAGCACGTTCAGACCTTCACATACGAGGTAAATGTTTTCAACAGGGAAATAAAAGGTAAAGGTTAATGTATACTTTATTATTCCTGTAGGAAATCTGTCCTCTGCATTTGACCCATACTTCAATTTAAGTTAATTTTATTTGTTGGCATTTAGTGATGCGCCAAAATGACGCACTTTTATAAATTAGGTATGCACCAATCCAGCTCTTTCAGTTCCGATACTGATTCCGATACTTTGTCTTTAAGAATCTGCTGATACCCAATATCAACCGATACCAGTGTAAGAACTGAAATTGCTTTTCTTTCTTATTAAAACATACAACATTTTTGTCAGACAGTATTATGTAACTGTTATATATAGGGATGCACCGATCCAGCTTTTTCTGTTCTGATACCGATTCCGATACTTTGGCTTAAGTATTTGCCGATATCAACCGATACCAGTGTAAGGACTGAAACACCTTGTTTTTCTTATCAAAGCATAAGACATTTGGTTATGTAGTGTTATGTAAATATTAATTCTAGTGCAAGTCACAACTTAACAACTTAATCTGAACAACATGTCAAACATTATGATATGTTCTGAATCAACACCAGCCAATAAATTAGTCTCATTATGTCCAATTAAAGGCACAACAATGGTATCGGCTGAACCGATATCATAGAGTCGATACCCGATCCAGCAAAATTGCCTGGATCGGCACCGATATCCGATCCCAGTATCGGATCGGTGCATCCCTAGTTATATATAATGAAAACCACATCTTAACAACTAATCTGATCAAAATGTCCAACAACATGAGATGTTCTGGATCAACACTTCAATATGTTAGTCTCATTATGTCCAATCAAAGGCACAACTATATCGGCCCACTCTCTATTTTTTTAAATATTAATTTACTTTAGCGCAACTTTGCAAATTCTCCATAAGGAATGAATGGAATGAGATGGAATTATACACACGTATTACACAAACTGAAACTAGCTCAACTACAGCGTGAAAATAGCCTATTAAAAGCACAACTAGAAACATTAGGAACATAGATTTGTTTGAGCAAAAAATCAAACAATGAAACAGTTGCTTTTTTTTGAGCTATCAGAAGTAAACACAGACAAGTGACCTCGGGATAGATGGTGAGTGAAAACAAGACTTTTCTGAGCACTTGAGCATCAGCTGCAGGGCAGTACAAGTTTAGTCAAACACGCATGAATCAATCCAAACAACTTTGAGTGAAATAAAGATGAGGGAACACTGTTACAACATGGTTAAAAACTCATACATAATAAATCATCTTTAAGTCAAATCTCTGTTTACTTTTGTATAAGAATCAAAAACCAATCACTCCATATTGACATTCCCCGAGCCAAACGCAGACTTGGAGATGTGAGTAAAGACAGGAGGACATTAGTGCTGCTTCATTTGCTGAGCCTCACAGACTTTCTCCTCTGACAGTCACATCACAGAATCGCCTGCGGGATCCAGACCAATCTTCTGCTGTGCGCACATTTCACTCATTTACACTAATTTACGGCAGAAAATCTCTTCACATGTGACACCAGGCCATAATTACTGCGGCAATTTACACCAAACTGTGAGTTTTCTCCGTCAGAATTTCTGCAGTAATCAGTAGAAGAAAGAACTCTACGGGAACAAACAGAGATGTTCTTTTTATGTACGAGCAAGTTTGACAACAAAAATATAACAATAAAAATGCAACAATAACAGCAGAATGTAGCTAAATTTAATCGTGGCAAGAAAGATGTATTGTAGAAACATTTACATTGCAAAAATAGACCAAAACACTAAGATTTTATTAGAGACGCACAATAATTTTCCACGGTCGGATATTATAAAACTTTGCCATTTCAAACCACAAAAAAGAAAAGCATCTTGCTGTTGGTTCTAGCGCTCAAAAGCTTTTTTCACAGCAGATTTTTCAGAAGACAAAGTGAAACTGGGCAGACAGCTAAAGTGCAGTCAATCAGAGAGCTGCTTTCAGCTTTTCACCTTTTTCCTGCCCACTTCTGGCAGCTCTGTTAAGGTAGGTGAAGTGTTAGCTTGTCTGCCTGATTCTTTTTATTTTAAGCTTTGCCACACAGCATCACTTTACATGCACTTATTCGGTCAATTGTTTTCATGTTCTAATATTTAATCATGAAATAAGGTTAGGATTAGAATCAGGGTTAGTTTGGGGCTTTGGGAAAGGTATGCTAACTTGGTCATGACATTAACGCATTGAGGAAAACCATTTAGGTGCATTTAGGTCAGTTATTGTGAAGTAATAATGTGTATGTGTCACTAACAGTAGGTGAGTATGGGCCAGTGGATTCACTCTGTCGCTGCATCCAACAGATCAGTGTGTGGATGCAAACAACTTTCTTCAGCTAAACTCAGACAAGACTGAAGTTATCATCTTTGGCCCACAGAAACAAAGAGAAAGTGTCAGCAGTCACCTTCAGTCTCTCTCTCTCTGAAACCTTCAAATCAAGTTAGAAATCTCGAGGTAATAATGGACTCAGACTTGAACTTTAACAGCCACATCAAGTCAATGACATCACAGCTTTTTACCATCTAAAAAACATTTCCAAAATCAAAAGTATAGTGTCAAAGCCTGACTAGGAGAGACTTATTTGTCTCCAGTAGGTTAGACTATTGTAACGGCCTGCTCACCGGCTATCCAAACGAGCTGTAAAACAGCTGCAGTACATCCAGAACGCTGCTGTCTCAAGCTCCTGACCAGAACCAGGAAGTACCATCACATTAGTCCTGTGCTTAGGTCTTTGCACTGGCTTCCAGTGACTCAGAGAATAGACTTAAAACAGCTCTGCTTGTGTTTAAGTCTCTCCATGGACTAGCACAAAGTACATCTCTGACATGTGTTAGTGCTTTATGAAACCATCTCGACTCTGAGGACCTCAGGGACCGCCTCCTGCTGGTGCCTCAGAGTCAGGACTAAACGTGGATCAGAGTCAGGACTAAACATGGACCAGAGTCAGGACTAAATGGACCAAGTCAGGACTAAACGTGGACCAACCAGGAGATCAGGACTAAACATGGACCAGAGTCAGGACTAAACATGGACCAGAGTCAGGACTAAACACCAGAGTCAGATAAACTGACCAGAGTCAGACTAAACATGACAGAGTCGGACTAAACATGGACCAAGTCAGGATAAACAGACCAGAGTCAGGACTAAACGTAAACATGGACCAGAGTCAGGACTAAACGTGGGACCAAGAGTCAGGACTAAACATGTGGACCAGAGTCAGGACTAAGACAGATCGGACCAGAGTCAGGACTAAACATGGACCAGAGTCAGGACTAAACACCATGGACCAGAGTCAGGACTAAACATGGACCAGATAGTTCAAGGGACCATCGGGACTAAACGTGGACCAGAGCAGGACAAGTTCAGGACTAAACGTGGACCAGAGTCAGGACTAAACATGGACCAGAGTCAGGACTAAACGTGGACCAGAGTCAGGACTAAACAGTTGGACCCAGAGTCAGGACTAAACATGGACCAGAGTACCAGAGGCAGACCGTAAAAACATGGACCAGAGCAGACTACCAGAGTCAACTAAACATGGACCAGAGTCAGGACTAAAAAAGAAGATAAACAACAAGGTTGGACCAGAGTCAGGACTTAAACGTGGACCAGAGTCAGGACTAAACGTGGGACCAGAGTCAGGACTAAACGTGGACCAGAGTCAGGACTAAACATGGACCAGAGTCAGGACTAAACATGGAAATCGGACAACATGGACCAGAGTCACTACTAAACACGGACCAGAGTCAGGACTAAACACGGACCAGAGTCAGGACAAAACGTGGACCAGAGTCAGGACTAAACGTGGACCAGAGTCAGGACTAAACATGGACCAGAGTCAGGACTAAACGTGGACCAGAGTCAAGACTAAACATTGACCAGAGTCAGGACTAAACGTGGACCAGAGTCAGAACTAAACGTGGACCAGAGTCAGGACTAAACATGGACCAGAGTCAGGACTAAACATGGACCAGAGTCAGGACTAAACGTGGACCAGAGTCAGGACTAAACGTGGACCAGAGTCAGGACTAAACATGGACCAGAGTCAGGACTAAACATGGACCAGAGTCAGGACTAAACATGGACCAGAGTCAGGACTAAACACGGACCAGAGTCAGGACTAAAACGTGGACCAGAGTCAGGACTAAACATGGACCAGAGTCAAGACTAAACGTAGCTCAGAGTCAGGACTAAACGTGGACCAGAGTCAGGACTAAACATGGACCAGAGTCAGGAATAAACATGGACCAGAGTCAGGACTAAACGTGGACCAGAGTCAGGACTAAACGAGGACCAGAGTCAAGGCTAAACGTGGACCAGAGTCAGGACTAAACGTGGACCAGAGTCAGGACTTAAAGTGGACCAGAGTCGGGACTAAACGTGGACCAGAGTCGGGACTAAACGTGGACAAAAGTCGGAACTAAACATAGACCAGAGTCAGGACTAAACGTGGACCAGAGTCAGGACTAAACATAGACCAGAGTCAGGACTAAACGTGGCCGGGTTTATGTAAAAAAGGGTGATATTTGGTACAGGCGCTTTTTTTCCTAGATAAATATGTTTAGTTTTGGTCCTGTGTTTACCTTCCCTCCTCCACGTCCAGCACGTCCTCAGGCAGACGCACGTTCAGAGTCTCTGGAAGCAGAAACACCAGAGCTCCACTGAGGATCCCAGAGCCGGCGAAGACCATGTGAGGAAGAGGAGTCCACAACTCGTCCAGGAGCATCACGACTGGAGCCAAAGCACTGCCGATGCGACACAGGCACGAGGTGTAGCCCAGCCCGCTCTGTCTGCGAGAGGAGAAGAAGAAATGTGTTTAAACTGAAGTCCAGCCCGCTCTGTCTGAGAGAGAAGAAGAAGAAATGTTTTAAAACTAAAGCCCAGTCTGTCTATAAGTCAAGTGTCAGTTACTAGCTCAAGTGTCTCTTCTTTGCTCTTCACATGTTGTCTCTTGTCCTACTGGCTTTTTGCAGATTGTAACACCGAGCTCACGCTGCATCCAATCTGGTCTCCGGTTTGACCATCAGAGGCTTTCCATTTCTTGAAAAGTAATTAGAGCACAGCAATTGTCTGATCGCCGAGCCACACGGATGTGCTTCAGTCGTCTAGATCCTTTCATTAAAGGGAACTTTTTTGTTGAAAGGAACTTTTACGCTTTTTGGTGAACTTTTGAAAACAAAACACGACACACAGGAAACCAAGCGAGCGCTGGTGAATTGTATCTATTGTTTTCAAAATAAAACAATTTTATGCAACTGGACGGTGTAATCTCTCATTCATCCAGGAGTGATCCATCAGAGAAAAACTTCTAAGTTGTCATCTGGACAGCGTTTCCAAAGATCACGACGTTATGATTATCATCCGAAAGTCATTTTCAATCTGATGGAAGTAGACTGAGACTGACTGTATTTATAGAGGGATTTTTTGTTTATCAACACTGGCGATGCGCGCGCACCCCGCCTGTAGAAAGAGCCTCCGCACATACACACAACAGTGGAAACAAGTCTAAAAAGCTCCGTTGTCAGCTAACGTCAAGAGTTTATCACTTTGCGAAAACAAAAGTTATGCTGCTAAGCTAACATTTCTGGATGAAACTTGAGCCTACGACCCTTAGAAGTTACATTCAGGTAAGTGAGAAAAACGGCGAGAAAAACGCTGACTCAAGCTTTAGGGGACAGACGTCTGTCAAACCGGTTCATACCTGATGAAAGCAGCTAGCTGTCGTTCCGTTTTGTAGTTTAATTCGAACAAGTTTCCCAATGTAAACAAATGGAGATGAGCGCTTTCTGCAGGACGCAAGCGCAGTAGGGCGGAGAGTGACGTCGACCCAAATCCTCTATTTATACTAAGCTAAGCCCTCCCCCTGACGAGGGCTACACCCTAAAACCTGTTCCTAAACTGATTTGATGGTCATTAAATTCCCTTCCATTGTTGTCTGCTTCCTCTCTTTTGTTCTGACTGAGCCTGTTTAGACTGTTTCAGTAGCCAGCTTGAAACAGAGAGGAGGCAGACAACATACTACTACTTATAATACAAATATGTCTAAATTATAAACATATACATGACTGTATACACATAAATGTATATAAACGTCCCGTGCTTATCCATTGTATGGCGAAAAATCCAACAAAACAAGAACTAACGCGATATAGTATAAGTCCAAAACTCGACTTGAGTGTTCTTTGTTAACCAGTAATTCCTGCACGTGTCAGTGATTGCACAAACTCTCAAGTTGAGCGTGAATCTGTGTAAACTCGTGGTCTTGCGATCCCGACAGTCTCAGTACCAACACATGCTCTGGTCTCAGTGTGAGTGGCTATGGCCCAGACAAATCCAGATCAGAGCCCTGTACTACGAACGTGGCTGAACTGATCCTGGATAAACTGTCCTACGAAACCAGTTCACATCTGGATCTGTTAAACCTGGATTTTCTCAATGAAGCCGTGTCACAGAGCAGAGGCGGGGTTAACGCAAACTGACCAATCAGAAGACTTCAAACGTGAGGAAACGTCAATCATGAAGCGATATATACGAGTATTAAAGTCTAAGTGAAGGAAACGCTGCAGCTTCAAGTCTGCGCTTAAGCGACTAATAGACTGAAGTTACACTGCAGAGTTCATTTCATGTATAGATACAACAGACTAAAGCACTTGTGCAGACATCACCAAACATTTAATAGATCGACCGCTAGTGTCTTTAGACTGTGTCAAAGTGATGAGTAAAAATCCACAGCCAAATGTGCACAAAGTGCAGACATCAATACTTCTGACAATGAAAGAGTTTATTATTCATCACAGGTTAAACAGGATTCTTCAGTCTAGTTACTCTCATCCTCCTCTTTTTAAGTAGGTTACGTGTCATTGCATTGATATAAACTAAAAACATGTCCATTAATGCCTCCCCTGACCCTTCCCCAGGGCCCCCCAGCAAAAGAGATTCTGAATCTCAGTGGGACTTCCCTGGTTAAATAAAGGTAAAACAAATAAAAATAAAAAATATAATACGTCGTGACTTTTGCATTTCCTCATTTCTCCGCTGCTCTCTCTCCTCTCTTCACAAACGCCTAAATCCTCGTCTCTGATTGGCCAGCTCCTCGTCTTTTAACTTATTCAGAACTTATCCTGGTCCGGAGCAGGTTATGTGTTTGTCTCATGTTGCCATAGAGATCTGGCCTGACAGGAAGTGATCCAGTTTCATAGACCAGACCAGGTTTAACCCAGAACTTACCTCGCTAAACCAGTTTTTAGTTTCGTAGTACAGGGCTCTGGATCTGGATCTGGACTGGAGGCAGTGTGAGCCTGGTGTAAATGCTTCAGATGCTGCTGCTTCAGTGACTTCACCTCATGCTCAGCTCACCTCCTGACTCGTCCTGCTAGACGAGTCGTTTCCCTCTGCTTCTAGACTCTACAGACTTAAACTCTACATCTGCAAATGGATGTGCATCAGTCCTGGTCAATTCTATGTCCTGTCTGTCCATATTTTTCCCGCAGTTTTTTTCCCTAATGTCTAATAACAGTTTCAGTCCTCCTGTTGTTGTGACTTTGGGCTTTACAAAAATCAACTGACTGATTGGTGTAGCTCCTCTGACCTTCTTCTTGTGTTACCTCAGTGTGGTCGGGTACAGCTCTGCAGAGTAGAGAAAAGCCGTGGTGAAGGCAGCTTCAGAAAAGCCTTTGGCGATGACGGCGACACACGTCCGAGTCACTGCAAAAGCTGAAAGAATCAAAGAGAGAAAAAGAATATTGTGTCATGTATCAGTAGAAAACTATTAAACACAGCAGGCAGCGGACTTCTCGTACCCAGGGGAATGACCGTGTTGACTCCGATCAGAGCTCCGGTGATGATGAGGAACCAGGCCTGTCCGTTTCTGCGGCCGATCCAGTCCAGGACGAAGTACGAGCCGATCTTCGCCGGGACCTCGATGGCGCCGTAGATAGCTGAGTGAGGTAAATGCTCACGCCGAAACCAGAGATCTTATTACTGATGCCGTAGTAAAGGAAAGCCACGGCGAACCTAAAGGAGAGAGACACAACTCAGACTGAGACACTAGTTCCTGCTTGAGAATCCAAATTTTAGCCAGACTAAAATAAAAACAAGTGAAATAATCTTGGTCCATCAAGTAAAACCTTCCTAACCAGAAAAAATAAACATTAAAATCCAGATTTCAAGACATTTTAGACATTTTTTGCATTGCATATTTCTTTTATTTGATTGACTTGGTTACAAAGCATGTGTTTGTACTTGTGTTCTTAATATAAATGGACACAATAATAGATAAATACTCTATATGTTATAAAAAATGTGCCCAGAACAATGACACATTTTTATACCAATAATTGTGGTTTGACTCTTTACTACTAATCTGGATTTGAATATGGCCCTCCCCTGATATAAATGATATAAACATAACATACTTTATGTTGTTTGTCCTCATGTGTTGCCATAGTTAGTAGGGCCCGACCGATATATCGGTTGGCCGATATTTTTGGCCGATATGAGTACTTACACGTCAATCGGTTATCGGCCAAAATATCGCCGATATTTAGGACATGTTGTACCTCATTTTAAAGCTTAGATCTTCCAGAATACAACCATTATATTTAATCACCAATCAAATCAATATTTAGCATGGTTATTACATTTATTTGTGCTGCTGTTTTATTGTCGGACTGCACCTGAACGCAGCACCAGACTGACGAACTGAGGCAGCGCTGGATTTAAACGCTCTCAACTCCGCTACTAACTCAAGAAAAGGAAATTACTTCATCACAGATGACGCCCGCAACATCAGCAAGGACTTTTATTTAATCAAAGTGTGCATATGGAGAAGAGGGAGGATCCTCGTCATAAAAGAGGATACACGGCTGCTCAACAAGAGGGAAAAGTTGGCTTTCTCATTGTTTTCTCGTTTGGAGTTTGGATTAAATGAATTATTTTTGTGAAGACTTGGGATCTGACAAGAGGTTATCTGGACGGTGAGTGTTGAAAACATGTTTGCTTTAACTTTCAATGAACAGTAACTTGTTGCTCTCTGTAGTTAGCTAGAAGTTAGCGGTTAGCTCGTGAGGCTACAACAAGAATAGCCTCAGCTCGTTCTCTCTGTGACTGTAAAGTGTTGTGTTTGTGTTGATGATTCTTGGACACACATTGACATGTAAATTAGTCAGTGGTGTTAATGGTCGGCATTTGCGCATTTTAACTGCCGCGACGTCGTGCATATTAATGAGGCTAACCGCACCTTTAGCCTCCTGAATTCACTTCAGTTGTACAGTACTATCAAAAATAATGTGATTTCAAGTCTTTAAAGTCACTTATAAGAGGCGAACTAACACTAAATGTGACCTAAAGAAGCCCCAATTAAAATCAATAAATTCATACAGAGTTTTTTTAACATCTGCTCCTAATAAAAAAGTAATTTTCTATTTCTTATTATATCGGCTGTCTTATCGGTTATCGGCACCCCACCCTGCTCTATATCGAAATCGGTATCGGTTCCCAAAAAGCCATATCATAATAGTTAGAGACCAAGGTTTAAGCTTCTGGGCATCAAATTTTACTCAAATTGTGGGAATCGTGATTTATATTTTAAATGAATGAATCCAGCCTACCGTTGTAACATGTCTCTGAATAAAAATACATTCGGGACTTTCCAGGCAACATTTTCATGCTTTTTACCTAAAAATGTTACAAAAACCCAAAACGTAAAATAACCACATATTTTGGTTTAAGGCACGTTGCGACTGGGGCTTGGGAGGTTAAGACTCGTATGTCGTACCAAAGCTTGTTGTCGTTTCAAGGTTAAGGTTGACTTTCTTGTCCCTGTAGGGGAATTTGTCCTCTACATTTGACCCACCCCTCCAGGTATTCTTGCTACGCTTGGCCCAACATGCATGTTTTTGTTTGTGGGGAGAACCTCACTGCCCGGAGGAAACCTACCCAAACAAAGGGTGGGTCTGGTCACCACGCCCTCTGCCAGCGTTTCAGATCAAATCTACATCGTACCGTCCAATCAGATGAGTTTATTTGTGTGACGCAGATGAAACAAAGGAGCTGATTGGTCGTCTGTCATTTCGACCGAAATCTAACTTTCTGCAGATGTTGTTCTGTTCCATGTGGGTTTTTATCCATGTATTTTTTCCGTCATAAGCAGTTGGTTTTTACACGGCAAACTATGCGTGTCTCTGATTGGCTAATTAATCTGTCAATCATGACCACTGAAATTGGAAGGAGGGACACGCCACAGTGGTCAGACGATATATTTTTTTATATATCGTCTGGATTTTCCATTCAACCCAGACACAGGGAGAAACATCAGAACTCCACACAGAAAGCCCGGGCTGTGTGGGAGCTGTGAGGCGCCACATTTTAGCTTTTTGTAACATATTAGGCGTGCAAGCGTGCATTTCGCTGTTTATCTACTTTTTCTTGGAAGACTGGGCTGGCTTTATGCATGGTGCATATGGCAAAGGAGAGAACAAACAGCGGCACAGCGCACATACGTCTGCGCGCTCAAACCTGCACCATGACAGTGGAGGTAAAAGACTAACACAAGTATTTTCTGTTCACGTGAATGTTTTTATTACAAACGTGACGAGCAGAGAGAGAGATAAACTGCAGAACAGCCTCACTGTCTCTGAACTGTTCAACCTCTGTCTGTAGTGTGGCTTTAGCATATTAAGTCTAGATCGAGCTGGTTCTCATCTCTATCCTCCTGAGCGCCGCCTAAAGACCTGCCTGTGTGAGAAACTGTAGATGGAGTTTGTGGTTTTGCTCACCAGGACAGTCCTGAGAAGACTGTGATCTTCCTGAGCTGAGGAGTCTTCACTAAATCCAGGTACGTGTGAGTTTTCTGCATCCCTTCGGAGACACCCACCTTCGCCAGGACCTAAAGGACAAAAACAATCACCACAACGTAAACCCCAAACCCCCAGAGCCTTTTCTGTAAATCAAAACTAACGTCTGACCTCCAGCTGCAGTTTGGACGTGTGGTGGTTCTTTCCGTTCATTTTGGCACATCGCACCAGGCACTTCCTCGCCTTCTTTGTTTTCCCGTTCACCAGCAGCCATCGAGCCGATTCTGGAAGCCACCTGGAGAGAGAGAGAGACCTGGTTTAGTCCTGAACAAGACCTGGGTTAGTCCTGAACAAGACCTGGGTTAGTCCTGGAGAGAGATCTGGGTTAGTCCTGAACAAGACCTGGGTTAGTCCTGAACAAGACCTGGGTTAGTCCTGGAGAGAGATCTGGGTTAGTCCTGAACAAGACCTGGGTTAGTCCTGAACAAGACCTGGGTTAGTCCTGAACAAGACCTGGGTTAGTCCTGAACAAGACCTGGGTTAGTCCTGAACAAGACCTGGGTTAGTCCTGAACAAGACCTGGGTTAGTCCTGGAGGGAGATCTGGTTTAGTCCTGGAGAGAGACCAGGTTTAGTCCTAGAGAGAGATCTGGTTTAGTCCTGGAGAGAGATCTGGTTTAGTCCTGGAGAGAGATCTGGTTTAGTCCTTGACAGAGATCTGGTTTAGTCCTTGACAGAGATCTGGTTTAGTCCAGGAGAGAGATCTGGTTTAGTCCTGAACAAGACCTGGGTTAGTCCTGGAGAGAGATCTGGTTTAGTCCTGGAGAGAGATCTGGTTTAGTCCTGGAGAGAGATCTGGTTTAGTCCTGGACATAGATCTGGTTTAGTCTTGAACAAGACCTGGGTTAGTCCTGGAGAGAGATCTGGTTTAGTCCTAGAGAGAGCTGGTTTAGTCCTAGAGAGAGATCAGGTTTAGTCCGGGAGAGAGATCTGGTTGTCATGGACAGAGATCTGGTTTAGTCCTGGAGAGAGATCTGGTTTAATCCTGGAGAGAGATCTGGTTTAGTCCTGGAGAGAGATCTGGTTTAGTCCTGGAGAGAGATCTGGTTTAGTCCTGGAGAGAGATCTGGTTTAGTCCTAGAGAGAGATCAGGTTTAGTCCTAGAGAGAGATCTGGTTTAGTCCTAGAGAGAGATCAGGTTTAGTCCTGGAGAGAGATCTGGTTTAGTCTTGGAGAGAGATCTGGTTTAGTCCTGGAGAGAGATCTGGTTTAGTCCTGGACATAGATCTGGTTTAGTCTTGAACAAGACCTGGGTTAGTCCTGGAGAGAGATCTGGTTTAGTCCTAGAGAGAGCTGGTTTAGTCCGGGAGAGAGATCTGGTTGTCATGGACAGAGATCTGGTTTAGTCCTGGAGAGAGATCTGGTTTAGTCCTGGAGAGAGATCTGGTTTAGTCCTGGAGAGAGATCTGGTTTAGTCCTTGACAGAGATCTGGTTTAGTCCTGGAGAGAGATCTGGTTTAGTCCTAGAGAGAGATCAGGTTTAGTCCTAGAGAGAAATCTGGTTTAGTCCTAGAGAGAGATCAGGTTTAGTCCTGGAGAGAGATCTGGTTTAGTCCTGGAGAGAGATCTGGTTTAGTCCTGAACAAGATCTGGTTTAGTCCTGGAGAGAGATCTGGTTTAGTCCTAGAGAGAGGTCTGGTTTAGTCCTGGACAACATCTGGTTTAGTCCTGGAGAGAGATCAGTTTTAGTCCTGGAGAGAGATCTGGTTTAGTCCTGGAGAGAGATCTGGTTTAGTCCTGGAGAGAGATCTGGTTTAGTCCTTGACAGAGATCTGGTTTAGTCCTGGAGAGAGATCTGGTTTAGTCCTAGAGAGAGATCAGGTTTAGTCCTAGAGAGAAATCTGGTTTAGTCCTAGAGAGAGATCAGGTTTAGTCCTGGAGAGAGATCTGGTTTAGTCCTGGAGAGAGATCTGGTTTAGTCCTGAACAAGATCTGGTTTAGTCCTGGAGAGAGATCTGGTTTAGTCCTGGAGGGAGATCTGGTTTAGTCCTAGAGAGAGGTCTGGTTTAGTCCTGGACAACATCTGGTTTAGTCCTAGAGAGAGATCAGGTTTAGTCCTGGAGAGAGATCTGGTTTAGTCCTGGAGAGAGATCTGGTTTAGTCCTGGAGAGAGATCTGGTTTAGTCCTAGAGAAAGACCAGGTTTAGTCCTCACCACCAGCAGACGATGGCCAGCGCACAGGGCACAGTCACGGCCAGGCTCAGCTGTCTCCAGTCCCGGATTAGAAATGCCAAAAGAGCCAGAAACATGGCCCCAAAGCTCCAGGCCAAACCGGAGACGGTCCCAACGAAGGTCCTGTGCTGCACGTCGGTCCACTCGATCCCTGCAGCACAACACAGACCCGCGTTAGACCTGGGTTAGTCCTGAACGAGACCAGGGTTAGTCCTGGATTATTTCTATGAGTTAATATTTCTTGTGCCAACCAGTAGCGTGCTGGGATCATTTTTCAGCCCGGGAAAATTAGACGTTAGATTGGCCCATTTGTTCATTGAGTCACCTGATTAAGCAGGTAGTTGAGTGGTTAAGAACTATGCATTAAAGCTTTTGCCTTTTCAGCACCCCCACTCAGGAAACCTCTCGCTTGATTTATTTATTTTTTCTCTTTTAACCAATATCTACTCCACCTCTCATACTGTACATTCTCTTCTCCAGTAGTAAACTACCTAGTTTAAGTCTCGACACGGTCATAGTCCGGCTTTCCTCCTCCTGACCTCTCCTCTGCTGCATAGCAGTGCGCGCTTGGACACACACATGAAGCACGCGCTCACACAAACACATACAGAGCGTTCTGGCCCACAAAGACAAAACTTGACAAAAGAGTCAGACCCTAGGTCTAGCTTTTGTCAAGTTTTGTGTGGAAATGTGCTCTGATTCGCGCGTATAAATCTGCTTAAATATTTGTTCAGCTGTTTTTGCTCGTAACTCTGAGAATATACAACAGATTTACTTGAAACAAAGTTTGGCTGAGAGCTTATGGTATGTGGAGCATGTTTTTGGGCTCCAAAATGTGTCAAGAATCTTTGATTATGCGCTATGTGCTGTGAATCAAATCATAGACTTGAGCAGCAGCTGGCTCCGCCCCTCCATAACTCTCTCTCTCTCTCTCTTCAACCACGGAGCGAAGCCCAAAAGTCATGCGGCCCACCGGGAAACGTCCCGACTCTCCCGATTAGCCAGCACGCCCTTGGTGCCAACTCAAGATCAAGTCAAGTCAAAGAGAGACAAGTCTAGTCCAAAGTCAGTGCCAGTGTGTAACCCCCATGACATAAATCTGATTAGTTCACACTTCTATTTGGTTAGGAACGTATGCCCATGTCACTTCCTGCTCCTCCACTTCTCCCAGCGTTTGACTGGACTGTTCTTACTAACGCAGCTTCTGGCTTCAGATTCAAAAGGCTTAAGCCTCTGACTTCGCAGTGAATCATATATTAAATATTTTAAGTCTTTGATAAGTTTTGTTAATGAGCTTGTGGCACGTAATGATAAAATTCTGACTTGAACTTGCACCTTAAGCCACCTTTATTCGTTGATGAATCGGTCGATGGGACATACCGTTTCTTTAGTCGATCAAGAATTTCTTTAGACGACTCTAACCCTAATGATTAGATCCAACAGCTCGAGCTTGAGTGTCTGAGTGAGTGCAGAGTTCCAGTTCCTCACCAGGACGGCCGCGATGATGGACAGTCCGCTGAGAGCCGCTCCGCACAGAGATCGAGACACGGCGAACATCACGTACGAGGTGGAGAAGGCGGAGGCGGCGCTCATGACCATAGTGAGGACCAGCGACACCAGGAGGACCGACTTACGCCCGAATCTGGACAACAAAACAGAGAGTGTGTGGGTCATTGTAATGTCCTTAACCTGATTTCACGAGCTTCACTGGAAATGTGTTTGGAAGACGTTTCAGTTGTGTTTTCTCTTTAGCTGCTCTTTAAACCTCCGTGTGTGGAAGCTCAGTCGGGTTTGGATAAACAATACGAGCACAATGAATGTATTGTACAGTTGTCCGTGGAACTACGACGTTTTTACGGTAAACACAAAGCAGGGTGTTTGGAAAAGCTAATGAATGCAGCTGATCCACTTTCTTCCTCCTGTTGTGTTTGCAGATTTAATAAAATGTACAAGTTTGCCCGACTTTACCCTCATGATTTGTACTATTCTGTGTCAAACAGTATTTTGTCTTACACTGGGGCAGATTGGATATTTTATGTCTGGTGTGTGCTAACTACACACATTATGCAAGTTGTTTCAGATTGTCATTGCATTTTCTTTTTGAATGTCATCATTGTTTTTCATTAGCATTGACTTAGCTTAGTGTTCACTGCAAATCCGTGAGACTTAGATTCCAGTTCTTTTGATTTATTGCTGCCACACATTGGAGTCTTCTGTCTTCATCAAAAGGTTTACAATAAAAAACTACATTAGGCTTACAACCTCCTGCCTGTTTGTGCACAAAATACAACTATTTTACAACTGAAATCGGTAAAATTAACTTAGAAACTGAAGGTTTTCGGCAGAGCTTTTGCCCTTTATCATGGGGAAGTGGGCGTTCTCTCGAAGAGCCTGACCACTTGTGCAAAGGCTCAACTGAGTATTCAAGTCTCCAGGTTCTGAACAAATAAATAACATCTTCTGCCTCAGACATACAGAGTCTCCTGCCTGTCTTTGTTACAACACTTGTGTTTCCTTAACAAAAGGCAAATCTCTGATGGTGCGTTCAGAGCAACCGGCGTATTCGCGTTTTTGCGTCTATTTTCAATGTTAAAGGGACTGTACCTGATTTTTGCATTCTTAAAGTGAACCCTGACTATAACGACAAATATGGCTGAAATGCAAGTACAGCTCATGTTTGCTCAAATAAACTACAAAATAATATATAACTGCTTACTATGTTTATAAAATCTGCATTGTTTTGAGCTCCTGGGTGCCGCCATATTGTCCAGACACAATGCATTCTGGGTTGATGATGTCAAATGGTTGCTTTTGGTTGTTGCCATGGTTACTCATGTGGTTCGATCGGTGAACAGTTGAAACAAAAACATCACTGACAGTGTCCAGTTCTTCCTCTTCCTCTTGATTATCTTCAGAGTTACTAGATTCTACATAATCGTTCTGTATTTGGCCAAACTCCAGCTCAAACTGAAAGGTTTTAACTGTTGAATTCATGTTGCTTAGTTACCTGTTACCCTGACAACCACCAGAGGGCAGAAGTCACAGCCAGGACAAAATGGCAGCCATGTGATTTCTTTAAAACATGATTTTGATAAAACTACAAATACTTTCAAGGTTTTTGTTCTGAATTTATATAAGTGATGATATTATAAGTGTTTTAGGGTAAACATGTGATTGTAGCCAGGGTTCACTTTAAAATGTAAACAAACAGAAGTCATGAATTTTCTACATGGTCTACATGGTTTGCTCACTTAGCTAATGCATTCTGAGTTTCAGAATTGTTCATCATGATGAGTTTTAATGTTTTTTCACAGCTGTTAGCATCGAGGTGAGTCGCTATGCTAACAACAGTTAGCCACAACGCTAAAAACAAAAACAGACAAAGTTAGACACAAACGAGACATTATTAGACGTAGACAGGACATTGTGGACGAAATTCCACCTGAATTGATACATTAACAAGATATCAGTGCTAGGAGGGAATTGTTTTTAAGTTATTTTGTTGTGTAAAAATCGAGTCTAGTCCCTTTAAGTCAATGTAAACCCGTTTCTTGAGAATTCTAGCACATTTGCGGGGCATTTAGGCGTCTGAAAACGCGGAGAGGAAGCTCAACCTGCAGCAGACGCAGGAGTTGGTAATCCACTCCTGTGACATGTGACCTGCTGCTGTTCTCCTCTCACATCAAGAGGAAAGAACCACTGTTTACTCAAGTCTTTTATCAACTTTTTTAACTAAAGGTCGCTTGTTTGGAGGCTTTTTTCAAAGGTTTGGTCATTTGTTGCTCTGAAAATCTGTCAACACAAAACAAACAACATGGACCTGATCTGGACTGACAAAGCCTCACATGGATCTATTCAAAATGTTTAAACCTGCTGTAGGACGTGACACTGGAGGAGGACAGAGACAGCAAAACAACTGTCTGGAGGAGGAGAAAGTTGTGCGATCGAGTAAACTACGTTCTATAAAATGCAGCAGCTTCTCTCTTTCTCCGTCCCTCCTTCTCTCTCAACGTGATCTGTCTACGATGAAAACAAAGCCTTTTACAAACCAGCGGGAAAAAAGCACATTAATAGTGTATTTTTTTAACGCCTTGACGCGCTTTGGGGCGTCAGCTTCAAAAATGTTCCGCATCAAAATACGCTTCATGCACAAATTTAGACGCTTAAAGGCGGTCTGTGTGAACGCAGCATGAGATCTTCTGCACTGTTTTTAACTCCATAAATCCTTTTTTCTGAAGCTGCAGCATATCAGACACAAGATCACAGTGATTATTCTTACTGGACAGTTTGCTCTGGTTTAACAGTGACCCACTGGGGACAGGCAGAGAGCTTTATTAAGAGACTTTGCCTGCATTTTTTTTTACTCTTTGTTTCCAATATTTTTTTCTATTTGCAATCATGTACTGTATTTCAATTAATGATGCCAAAAAAGGTTTGTACAATTAACTTAAATGTTTATAAAAATGAGGCTCAATTAGATTTGGGCAATATATCAACCTTTAGGTAATATCGTGAATGTTGTTTGTATGATATGTAAAAATTTTATATCGAGTATATTGTAAAAAAAAATGACACAAAAAAGCTAGTTTACAATAAAAATTATATTGAGTTTATAACATTCAATAATTAAAAGTTCTTCACAAAATAGAAAATTGAGAGTATAATGGGAGATCCTGCACTTTTGTAATTATTTAACAAATGTTTATCTATTAATTAAACATGAAAAAACATAAATAGATAAAAAAGAAAGATGTGCCTGGAATATTTAGCTGCCCTATTCTACAGGTTTTGAGTAGATTTTAATTAGCTTGTACAAAGATTGCAAAAAGTAAAAATGCACAATAATTGAAATTATAAAAAGAAATAAGAGCTAAATTTACTTGTTCTTCTGGCAAATCTTTATGAAAGTCAAAACATGCTCAAATCACAATAAACACTGCTATAGCACTGATAAATAAACTTATCGGCACAGTTAAGGTTGTCATCTTTCTAGTATAATAACACATTTGAAGACAGATTTTAACATGATTATGTTGGACTGAAAATATGTCACATTATCGTTATCGGGATATGGCAAAAAAAACTACAGAGATATTCATTTTTGTCAATATCATCCAGCTCTAGGCTCAATATCCTCTGAAGCTTCTTACGTTCAAACTCACGCTGCTGACAGAGGTATTCTGTGTGAGCTGCTCTGAATAATAACTAAAGTAATAAAACAAAGATTATCAGTCCGTTAGCTTCAGAACACACAGGCCCTTTAGTGTTCCTTCACTCTGCCTGCTTCTCCTCACTCACTGCAACATTCCTGGTTTACTTTAATAGTTTGAAGTTGGAGTGAAACACGAGCTGTGTGGGTCTGATTTCTTGGGTTTTTAGACGTGGCTTGATGTTTGTTATTGATTTGTGAGTGTGAAAGTCAGCCTGGGTCATGTGCAGCTGAGAGAGCGCTGCTGATGACAACACGATGTCCCCGTTTGTCCTTCTGTCTTTTCTGTTCCTGGAGTTTGGCACAACATAAGCCGGACAAATGTGTGATTAAATAAGATCTGTGTCGTAATGGAACTAGAATACGTCCACTAAAGCCTTGATAACTTACAAAAAATGTGGGTAAATTACTTTCTGTAATGAGACGATGTAATTCCTCATTCATCCAGGAGTGATCCATAGTAGAAAGTCTTCAAAGTTCATGTGACATCACAACATTTAAAAGACTTTAAATGTTATTTAATGTAATTCTACACAAGTATGAAGTTCCAGACAACAAGTCTTGTTATGGATTCTTTAAATGTTGATTCACCCTTTATGTTAAGGCGGGCAGACACTGCGATTTTAACCCATTTTGGGAGGAGTTTTCACTTTTGGAGATGGGCCTGAATCAAAAGAAAATCAAACTTGTTTTAAATCCTGGTGGCTCCTCGTGGGTACATCGCTGTAGAAGCAGTGCTACATATTTTTCACACTGTCCATAAGCAAACATGGACACCTTTTATGCTGTTCCTCTGAACACAGAAGTCTGACGTGCCGTGGGTCGACGTACAGTGTGAGACTTAGATCGGCCGTGTAGTGTGAGGACATGAATCCTTTTGACCCTAGAAATTCACTCGTACAGTCTGAGCAGGCGCTGCTAACCTGGTTCACGCCAGAAGGATCTGTGTTGTTCTTCCACTGTATCCATCTGGAACTTGACTCACTGAAAGCATTCAGGAAAAGGTGGGGCGTCTAGTGAAATACTTGGAGCTGATTGGGTGAGCAGCCCACCTTATTTTTTCTTAGCCAATCATAGCAACAACTCGTAATGGTGTATCCAATGTCCAGCTTTTCTTTCAAAAAGAAATTACTCTGTATTTCTGCTAAAACTGCATCAAAAGCATCAGAAACACGTACATCCACAAGAGCCGCCATCTTTGTTTGGCTTGAATTAGACTCGGCGGCCGTGCCGGGGCGCTAACAGTTCGAACTCCCAAACCAATCGGGCGGCCGGAAGGCCAGATGGTTTATCTCGTGTTTGTGAATTCACAAATATCGCGAGATAAACCATCTGACTGGCCAGGTTAAGGCGCTGCAGATCCACCACTGAAAACATCACACAGTGTCTGCCCACCTTAAGAAGAGAAGAAGAAGAGAAGAGAAACCCAAAGACTGTAAATGCTAATGTTACTCACATCTTGACTCATTCAAGTTAGACTTTTGTTTTACTTAAATGATTCAATCTCTAAGGAGGTCAGATCCCCCCAAAGAGAAGTAACTGCCATATGTTAACTAACCTTTTGCTCACTCCTGATTTGATGTTCTCCACACTATGACCTGTTCCCACCCGCTCCTGCCCTTTCGAGTTGAAGCATCAGTGGGACAGGTAGGAGGGGACAGACGACGTGAGAGCTAAACTGGGACACGACACGGACTGACCACCATGACTGAAACATTTAGATTTTTCCACATGGATAAAAAATTCCACAACAGTCTTTACTAGGAAACTTTAGCTGTGGCAACACAACATGTCTCGGTCACATGAGGACAGAGTGTGTTTGTTTAGCTCAGAGAAACACACTTTACACAATCTGTGTGAAACTAAGAAGCTCAAAGTGTGAAAGGACCAGTGCTGAAAGGACATGGGAGATTCACAGGAAAGTGGAAGGGAGAGAGAAAAGCCCTGGGAGAGGAGATCGTGGAGAAGCCAAAGATCTGAGCAGACACTGTGTGGGTCTCACTCACAGCTGCTGATCACATGAGCCTCTGCAGCTTGAACACCAAAATACATGAGCACACAGATCAGTTTTGATGCTCCCGTTGTAGTTGTGCTTGACCGATCTTTGTGCTAAGACAGGTCTCGAGACTACTTTTTGTTGTTTTGTTGTTGTTCTGTGTCTTTTGATTTGTTGTTTCTTTTTGGGCCCACTAATCCTGAGCTAGACCTGGGCTCTTTTAATGATTATATTCGTCCCTCGGCCACCAACCTTGGCGTCACCATGGACAGTGATTTTAAACTTAACAAACAGATAAACACAGTTGTTAAATCAGGCTTTTATCATCTTCGTCTTTTATCTCAAGTTAAACCATTTTTAACATTTAGACACTTTGAACAAGTCGTGCACGCTTTTATTTCTTCGCGTCTGGACTACTGTAATGCTCTTTATACTGGCATCACACAGCACGCTCTTTCCCGCTTACAGTTAGTCCAGAACTCCGCGGCACGACTTTTAACAGGAACCAAAAAACATGAGCACATTGCTCCAATTCTTGCATCTTTGCACTGGCTTCCTGTTAATTTTAGAATTGATTTTAAGATTTTATTGTTTGTTTTTAAAGCTTTGAATGGACTGGCACCTCCTTACATCTCAGACCTCATCCAAATTTACACACCGGCGCGCGCTCTGAGGTCCGAGAGCCAGCTCCAACTCGTGGTGCCAAAGACGAGACTTAAAACCAGAGGGGACAGAGCGTTCTCTGTAGCTGGTCCTAGGCTCTGGAACGCTCTGCCCTCCATGTTCGATCTGCTCCCACCGTGGAGTGTTTTAAGTCTCATCTTAAGACCCACTTTTACTCTCTGGCTTTTAACACCGCGTGAGTTGTGTGGTCCTCTGTTGTCTTTTATTATTTATTTTTTATTTATTTTATTCTTTTCATTTATTTATTTTTTAGCTTAGTTTTTATCTAGTGATATGGTTTTATGTTTTCTAATTGTTGTATTTACTTTTGGTATTATAGTTGTTCATTTTGTATGCTTTTGTACATATATATTTTTTTTTATTATTTCTTTGCGCAGCACTTTGGAAACAGTCCTGTTTATAAAATGTGCTTTATAAATAAAGTGGATGGATGGATGGTTGTATTTTATAAACATAATTTATCTCCACTGTGGACAGGTTTTTAAACTTTGTTGTGCAGGTTGTGCAATGACAATAAAGGCATTCTATTCTATTCTATTCTATTCTATTCTCCATTTGGTCTCGTCTCAGACTCAGGCACATTTGGACTCGCTCTTATCTTGTACTCGGTCTTGGACTCGGTTCTGCTCTCTAAAACCACATTTCATTACCACCACGCTCTGCTAAACTTACACCAGGAGCACTGTGTCCCAGATCCTTGCACAATAAGATCATGTCAACACTGATAATTGGGTAAATTACAAATGTAGCAGACTGGGGCTTGTGTTGTGACCTGTAGGTGGCGTTGGTCTATAAAAGCCGCACCCACAAACTGCAGCCTTCCGGTCGGCTTCTCTGCGCCTCCCTCCGCTAAAATGCCAGGTGTGAATCATAATGTTTTTAATAAAGTTCATGTTATTGGAGGACTAACAAAAACTCTGAGCCCTGCGTCAAGCGTCTCTGCATGTAGAGCTCCCTGGGACGCAGCAGCAGCCTCGCTCCTCGGTGGTGTCTGGGTCGGGTCCAGGTCAGGACGGGACCGCGACCAAACAAGCGCCTACAATCAACCTACTGACCGGGCGCTGTTCTATCGTCCGAGAGGGTACGTTTAGCCGTCAGCTGTCGCTTTAGACATTTTCAATGCATTAACAGGAATCTCAAAGGAACCATTGCCACCTTGCCTTTTGTTTTCCTTGCTACTCCAATTATTGTTGACTGCTTTTGTGTCCGAGAGACAACGTGAACCTGGAGAGCAGACTGGGACATGTGCCCTGGTAACTGTGTTGCACCAAGTGGACAATAATGTCTAACGAGACAATTTATGATGATGGATTTACAAATTGTACCTGAAATGATAAACACTGAAATGTGATCTTAAACTAAAGCTAATGTACACATTAAATATTCAGTAACTTTTAGAACGAACCAGTGAGTATTTTTTATTTTATTTTCCCTGGCTGATCCAGAGTGGCGTTGTTAGTTTTGAGTTTATTAAAATTGAAGGTTAATTTACAGTCGGAGATAATTTTGAAAATCTGTTAACGCCCGGGATGCAACACAAAGATGGTTTTGATTTGGTCTCGACGCATTACGGTCTTGGTCCTAAACTTAACCTATAAAGTTCTTTGTCTTATTCCAGTCTTGACCTTTAGTGGTCTGAAGGCCAGCGCACACCGGGACGCTCGGCCGCGCGGCAAATTGGGCGCCTCCGTTAATTTCTATGAACACACACCGGGCTCGCGGCGGCGCTTTACAACACGCGGCGCGCCAGGAAATGACCCTGCCGGCGCCCGTAGTTTCTTTTTCTACGATTTAAATCATGGATAGTAGTTAACTTGTCTGCGCTATTTCGTTAACAATGATGAACGCGGAATGCCTTTCATTATTGACGACATATTATCATATTCCTCACCCACTACGACAGCGGATCGTTGAAAAATAACGCAGAGCGTCGCGGCATTTGGTGAGTGTTGGCGCTTGAGTCTGGCGCGCGGCAAGTGACGTGCCGTGGCGCGCCGCGCTTTGGTGTGGGCTGGTCTTTAGTCTTGGAACTTTGTGGTCTTGAAAAAGTCTTGGTCTTGTTTTGACTACACTACCTCCCCACGCCACCAGCCCGCAGAAGGACAGAGAGACAGAAGATAAGAAGTGCCGTGTACAGTACAAGTGTCTGCAGCTGTGACTCGCGCTGGGCACAAATCTGTTTAGTTATGAACAGAAACAGAAAGACAGGAGAGGGACATGTCTGTGCGCTTCAGTATTAGGAAAGGTTTGCTCACCATCTGACCTTTTGACATCACAACAGGAGCGGAACAGCCCTAATTAAACGCTTTACAAACTTAACAAACCAGTTTATTTGTCATATTTTGGTCATGAACACTCACGTACAAGGTCATTCTCTCTGTGCGTACGGAGTCACTGTGCTTCTGCTCAAATCAAAAGAGAATTTCCACCCTAAATGTCATGTCTGGTGTTTCTGAGAGTTTGGATTAAATAAATTAGATTATGTGCCCAGAGTCAGGACTAAACACGGATCATTGTTAATTACTTTGTGTGTGAATTGTGCTAAAACAAAATAAACGTACCTTACTTTGCCTGGCTGGACAAAACCTGGACCAAAGCAGGACAAAACCTGGACTAAAGCAGAACTAAACCTGGACTAAAGCAGAACTAAACCTGGACTAAAGCAGAACTAAAGCGGGACTAAAGCAGGACTAAAGTCGATGGCAGATAATTCCAGTGACATTTGCAGTGAATTGAATGAGAGTCACATGAGCAGTCGTACTTGTCTCACACGGAGGTTAACACGGGTCACAAACTCAGACATAAACACAAACCCAATCTGTGCTTCTGATCAGGAACAATGCCAGAACAAGCTTAAATGAGCTTTTAAAGATGTATTATGTAACTTTTCTCACTTGTCTGACAGCTGTCCGAAGATCACGGCTCCAACGGTGACGCCCAGGAAGAAGTAGGTGGTCAGGAGCTGGTTCTTCTTACGGTCCTCGCACACCAGGTCCCACTGTGGACAGAGACAGAGATTAAACCAGGACTAAACCAGGATTAAACCTGAACTAAACCTGAATTAAACCAGGATTAAACCAGGACTAAACTTTGACTAAACCAGGACTAAACTTGAAATAAACCAGGACTAAACCAGGACTAAGGCAGGACTAAACTTCAACTAAACCAGGACTAGACGTGTGGTAAGACGGATGTTGGTGACGGAATGCTGGAGGTGTGTTTTACCTGGCGCCCTGCATGGTGAGCGGGTGTGGACTATTCTCGTTGCTCCCCCTTTGCCCACACGTATTTCCGGGTCCTTTGTTTGGCCGCTCCGTCCTCCTGTTCCAGGTAGACCTCGTGCTCCAAATTTATTCCTTTAAATGTACCAAATTCTAAAGCTTTGATCCTAGTGCCGTTGTCTTGCTGTCCGTCGCTGCTTACAGCGCGTTCACGTGTGCTCAGGTCTTTGGCATTAGGCAAATCTACAACTTTTGTTCATTCTTATAAATGTCACAAGTCTTACAAGATTCATGTGTGTTGTAGTTGTCACGAAAAGCTTGAGCCAAACGCACGCTGCTGACCCTATTTTGTCCCGCCTACTTTTCTAGGACATGCACTTCCTGTTTAGCTGCATTTAGCCTGTAGATTTCAGTCGATGGGTTTATTTTAACTGTCATTATATTTAATTAAAATTGCCCCACAAGACAGACAAACAAACACGTTAGCTACCTTAACAGAGCTAAACAGGAAGTGCATTTCCAAGCCAAGTGAGCGAGACAAAATAGGGTCAATAGAAAAAAAATATATCGTCTGGCCAACGTGTCCCTCTTTCAGATTTCTGAAGCCGTGATTGACAGATTAATTAGCCAATCAGAGACATGTATCTTCCGCCGTGTAAAAACCAACATGTCTGCTCCCGACGAAAAAAATACATGAAAAAAATACATGAAAAAAATTACACAATGAGCGAAGCAAAAAAGGATTTTAATGTGAGGTGAGTGAAGTTAGCTTTTGGACTAAATAACAAACGACCAATCAGCTCCTTTGTTTCATCTGCGTCACACTAATAAACTAATCTGATTGGACGGTACGATGTATATTTGATCTGAAACGCAGGCGGAGGGCGTGGTGACCAGACCCACTCTTCACAGTTTGCTGAAGTGTGGGTTCTGGATCCCAGACAAGCTGTGCGCGCCCGTCTGCTGTGACAGGTAAACGCCTCGTGCACTCGCTTCATTCATGAATCTACCCAAGCTTACGCATGTGTTCCTTGTCTCCAGTCCCGCCGCTGGCCGTGTTTCCTCGCTGTATCTAGCGAGCCTCATATTGTGCTGCGGTGTATCGTCATAATAATAAAAGGTAAATCTAGGTTGGTTCATTCTGCAGCGGTCTTAATTGGCGCTTGCTCACGGCGGCCCTCGTGCGCTCTGAGTGGTTTGATTGGCGTTCTTCTAAAACCATTCACGGTGGTGTTTTGGTGTAAATTACTTTTGCAGGAACTCCTGTAAATAATTTTTGTTAATTTCCAAATGTACTTATAGGTGTCAGCCGGAGTCAGTCTGGACACGGCGCTTCTGCTCTGTTCTGTCTTAATCTAAAGTCGGCTGCACACTACAGGAGTTTAGGATCTTTTGCAATTTTTTGACGTTCCAAAGAAAAGAGGCCACAGACATAAGGACATTTACAACAATTATTTGTCTCACAGTTGCATCATCGTCGCAGGAAGAACAGAGACGACTGAGTGGAGACCAGTGTGTGTGTCACGTGATCGAGCGCAGAGTGTTTTCTTTCTTGCACAGTTATAAAAATGAACAATGCAACGCGAGTGGATTAAAGCAGGTTTATAGACGTCACAGGAGAGCGGAGGAGCTGTTACACTGACGCACTGTGGGTCTGAAATGAAAACGTTTAAACGAACTCTGTGTTGGCCATGTTTTATAGTAAAGTCGGTGCTTCTCACATCATTAAAGGAGCAGGTGTGTTGGAGATGACGTGTGTAATGCTCGTATAAAGAATCCTGCACTTGGACTACGCGCACAAAGTGTTATATTCATTTACTTCTTCTACCATGATCCTCTCAACAAATAGTCTCAGAGATGCACAGACATAGAGAGAAACGACAAAAAATCTCTTACAAAAATCCTTACTCTGGCCACGCCTCCTGAACTCGAAGAGGGAAACATCGGGTTTAAAATCAGACCAAAACTCCTATAATGTGCAGCCAGCTTAACTAATCATCCAAAATCAAATTCATTTCTTTGGGTTGGTCTCTTCTAGATTGGTTTTGTTAAATTTAGTTAAGCTCACGTTTTTCTTTCTTTAGGATAATTAGATTTATTCCCATTATTATCTTTGATTTACTGTTATTTATCCTGCGCTCTTTGGTTAATTTGATTTAATTTCAGTTGTGCTGGCCTCTGGGATGGCCCGTGAGCTCAGGGGCCGTGTGAGCTTAAGTTAGAACATTAAAATACTGTATGTCCTAACTTAACTCTAGACTTAACCAAATGTATTTATTATAAACTGTAAAATAAAGACTTTGTGACTTTGGAACCTGGCTCTGGTTTTGGTACACTTACCTGTGGGACTTATCTGTTAACTAGGTTTATTTAATATTCTCCCGGTGGAATTCCGGCTGCAACAACTTTTAAATTCTACACTATTAAAAATTCCTAAATACCCACACATTGACTGACTAAAACAAGACTAAAACCAGGTCTAAACCAGGTCTAAAGCAGGACTAAACCAGGTCTAAAGCAGGTCTAAAGCAGGACTAAAGCAGGACTAAACCAGGTCTAAACCAGGTCTAAACCAGGTCTAAAGCAGGACTAAACCCGGTCTAAAGCAGGTCTAAAGCAGGTCTAAAGCAGGACTAAACCAGGTCTAAACCAGGTCTAAACCAGGTCTAAACCAGGTCTAAACCAGGACTAAACCCGGTCTAAAGCAGGACTAAAGCAGGTCTAAACCAGGACTAAAGCAGGACTAAAGCAGGACTAAAACAAGACTAAACCAGGTCTAAACCAGGACTAAAGCAGGACTAAAGCAGGACTAAAACAAGACTAAAACCAGGACTTAACCAGGTCAAAAGCAGGTCTAAAGCAGGACTAAACCCGGTCTAAAGCAGGTCTAAAGCAGGTCTAAACCAGGTCTAAAGCAGGTCTAAAGCAGGTCTAAACCAGGTCTAAAGCAGGTCTAAAGCAGGTCTAAACCAGCTCTAAAGCAGGACTAAACCCGGTCTAAAGCGTGTCTAAATCAGGCCTAAACCAGGACTAAACCAGGTCTAAACCCGGTCTAAATCGTGTCTAAACCAGGTCTAAAACAGGTCTAAAACAGGTCTAAACCAGGAGTAAACCAGGAGTAAACCAGGACTAAACCAGGACTAAACCAGGACAAAAAGAGGACTAAACCAGGTCTAAAGCAGGACTAAAGCAGGTCTAAAGCAGGTCTAAACCAGGTCTAAAGCAGGTCTACACCAGGTCTAAACCAGGTCTAAACCAGGTCTAAAGCAGGTCTAAAGCAGGTCTAAACCAGGTCTAAAGCAGGACTAAAGCAGGTCTAAAGCAGGACTAAACCAGGTCTAAAGCAGGCCTAAAGCAGGACTAAAGCAGGACTAAACCAGGTCTAAATCCGTACCTCTGTGGCGGTGGTGGAGCTGAAGTCCGTCTTGTTGAAAACATATCCGTGAGGACAGGACACGGTGACGTTGTTCGGTCCGTAAACCCAGCAGACTCCCGGCGATCCAGACCTCGCCGTCAGATCCGCGGACTCTGCGTAGTCCCGGTCCGGTCCCAGGAGGATCTCGGCCGGTCCCGGTGCGCAGAGGTGTTCCGGGATGGCCGAGATGAAGTTGTGGAGCAGGAAGTGAAGCGCCAGGATGAAACGCGGGAGGCAGAGGATGGACAGAAGCATGAACTGGAACGCCTGGAAGCCTCCCACGTCGTCCAGGACCTCCTCGAAACGCATGGTCGCCACGGAAACAAGACCGTAAAAAAATAAACCTAAATCTAAAAAAAAAATCCCTGATCGAGGTAGAATTTAAAACTTTAATAATTGCACAATAAATATATTTCAAACTGATAAACTGTCTGATTTTTTCAATTTTCCTACAAAAATATCGTAATTGCCAGTATTTTTCTTTAGTTTTTTGCTTTTGTTGTCTTGACTAAAAAAATAATTATAGTAAAAAATAGATTCTAGACTTGAAAAAACAACATTACAGCAAAACTAGAAGACAAGATGACGACTAACGCTACAAAACGTTTTTAAAAATCTGTCCTGAAGCACCGTGGATTCATTGCATGTGCTCGGTAATTACATCAACTAAAGCTGATTGTTTGGAAGATTCCCTGATAAATCCTGACATTTGGACAGAACTGGGACGATCCGAGGAGCCGGTCTGGAAACACGAAACATTTTTAAATCATCTCATCCATCAGCTCTAAAAAAAGAAGGATAAAAGAAGAAAGAAAAAAGAAGAAAAGCCTCACATCTTACCTCCGTGTCTGTGGTTGTTTGGTCTGAGGTCTCACTGTGGCTTCTTGGATTTTACTAAACTTTCCCTCCTCCTCCCACCCCCCCTCTTTCTCTCTCTCTCTCCCTCCCTCCTCCTTCTGTGCATCGTCACTCTCATCACTCTCACTCCTTGTTTTCTTCTTCTCCCTTCTCCAACTTCTCTCTCTGTCCATACTTGATTTTTTTCCTCCTTCTCTCTCTCTCTTTCTGACTTCTTTCTCTCTTCCACCTTCTCCCTTTCCTCTTTCATTCTCTCCATCTCTTTCTCCCTGTTGTTCTCTACTTTTTCTCCTTTTCTCTTCTCTCCCTTCTCTCTCACTCTACTTGTTTTCTCTCTCTTCCCTCTTCACCCACCTCTGTATGTCTCCCTCTCTCTCCTTTCTCTTTCTTTCACCTCTCTTTCTCCCCTCTATTCTTTCTCTTCTTTCTTCTCCCTCCTCTCCCTCGTCTCTCTTCTCTTGATTTTTCTCCTTCTGGCTTTCTCTCTTCTCTTTCTCCTTCTTTCCCTCCCTCTCTCCCTTCCCTCTCTCTCTCATCGTTTTCTCTCTGTCCCTTCTTCTTCCTCTCCTCTTTCATTCTCTCCCTCTCTCTGTCTTTTCCTTACTCTTTATTGATCTTTCCTCGTACATCTCATTCTCTCCCCTTTCTCTTCTCTCCCTTCTCTCTCTCTCTCTTCCCTCTTCACCCACCTCTGTATGTCTCCCTCTCTCTCCTTTCTCTTTCTTTCACCTCTCGTTCTCTCCTCTTTTCTCTTTCTCTTCTTTCTTCTCCCTCCTCTCCCTCGTCTCTCTTCTCTTGTTTTTTCTTCTTCTGGCTTTCTCTCTTCTCTTTCTCCTTCTTTCCCTCCCTCTCTCCCTTCCCCGTCTCCTCTCTCTCTCATCGTTTTCTCTCTGTCCCTTCTTCTTCCTCTCCTCTTTCATTCTCTCCCTCTCTCTGTCCTTTTCCTTACTCTTTATTGATCTTTCCTCGTACATCTCATTCTCTCCCCTTTCTCTTCTCTCCCTTCTCTCTCTCTCTCTCTCTCTCTCTTCCCTCTTCACCCACCTCTGTATGTCTCCCTCTCTCTCCTTTCTCTTTCTTTCACCTCTCTTTCTCTCCTCTTTTCTCTTTCTCTTCTTTCTCCCCCCTCCTCTCTTGCTTTTTCTCCTTCTGGCTTTCTCTCCTCTTTCTCCTTTGTTCCCTCCCTCTCTCCCTTCTCTCTCTCCTCTCGTCACCCTCCTCTTTCTCTCCTCTCTTTCTTCTTCGTTCCCTTTCTCTCTCTCCTCCTTTTTTCCCATTTTTATCTTATCATTTATCTCGCTGTTCATCCTTGATTTTTTTCTTCTCTCTCTCTCTCTCTCTCTCTCCCTCCTCCCTCTGTGCATCGTCACTCTCATCACTCTCTCTCCTTTTTTCTGTTTTCTTCTTCTCCCTCTCTCTCCAACTTCTCTCTCTCTTTCTGACTTCTTTCTCTCTTCCACCTTCTCCCTTGCCTCTTTCATTCCCTCCATCTCTCTGTCTTCTCCCTTGTCTTTTTTCATGCTCCCTGTTGTTCTCTCCTCTTTCTCCCCTCTTCTCTCACTCTACTTGTTTTCTCTCTCTCTGCCCCCCCACCTCTCTCTTTCCACCTCCCTCTGTCCGTCTCTCTCTCTCTCTCTCCCTTCTCTCAGCTTTCTTCTCTCTCTTTCCATTTTTCTTTGTCCACATATCTATATACCTGATTTTTCCCTTCCTTTCTTTCTCTCCTCTCCTCCTTCCCTCACCTCATCCATCTCCTTCTCTCTCTCGCTTCTCTCTCCTCGTCCCTCTTCTCTTGCTCTTTCTCCCTCAGTCTTTCTCTCTTCTCCTTTTCTCGCTCCTCTCTTCTTTCCTCTCTTGCTTTTTCTTTCTCTACTCATTTCTCTCAACGTGTTTTCTCTCTCCGCACCTCTGCCAGTCTCCCTTCCCCTTTCTCTCCTCTCTTCACTCTCTCTTCTCCCTCTCTCTCCATACTCTTCCTTCTCTCTCTCTCATCTTTTCTCTCTCTCTCTCTAATCCACTTCTCTCTATCGTTTCTCCCTTCCTTTCTGTCATTCTCTCCCTTCTCTCTAACTCTCCCTGTTTTCTCTTTATTTCTCTCTTCTCTACCTCATTCTCATCTCCTTCTTCTTTCTCTCCCTTCTTTACCTCTCTCTCCTTCTCTTCTCCTCCTTCTCTCTCCCTCTCTCTATCCTTCTCTTCTCCTTCTCTCTCCCGCCTCTCTTCTCTTACCCTTCTCTCCCTCTCTTCTCTCTCTCTTCCTTCCTCTCTCACTCTCTTCTCTCTTTCCCTTCTCTTCCTTCTCTCTTCTCTCTGCTCTCCCTCTCTTCTCCCTCTCTTCTCTCTCTCCCTCTTCTCTATCTACCTCTCTTCTCTTTCCCTTGTCTTCCTTCTCTCTGCTCTCCCTCTCTCTTCTCTCTCTATCCTTCTCTTCTCCTCCTTCTCTCTCTCCCTCTTCTCTATCTACCTCTCTTCTCTTTCCCTTCTCTTCCTTCTCTCTTCTCTCCCTCTCTTCTCCCTCTATCCTTCTCTTCTCCTCCTTCTCTCTCCTCTACCTCTCTTCTCTCTTTCCCTTCTCTTCCTTATCTCTTCTCTCTGCTCTCTCTGTCCTTCTCTTCTCCTCCTTCTCTCTCTCCATCTCTCTTCTCCCTCTCTTCTCTCTCTATCCTTCTCTTCTCCTTCCCTCTCTCCCTCTCTTCTCTTCCTCTCTCTCTCTCTCCCTCTCTTCTCTCTCTTTCCCCTCTCTTCTCCTCCGCTCCCTCTCTCTTCTCTTCTCTTCCTTCTCTCTCTCCTCCTCTCTTCTCTCTCTTCCCCTCTCTTCTCTGCTCTCCCTCTCTCTTCTCTTCCTTCTCTCTCTCTCCCTCTCTTCTCTCTCCCTCTCTTTCCCCTCTCTTCTCCTTCTCTCTCCCTCTCTCTTCTCTTCTCTTCCTTCTCTCTCTCTCCTCTCTCTCCCTCTCTTCTCTCTCTCTCCCTCTCTTCTCTCTCTCTCTCTTGATTGTTTAATTTGACGCCACATTCACACAGTTGTTTTCACGCTGCTGTCTTGCTCATCGTCGTCATGGTAACTTTTAGTTATGTCGGTTAATTGTGTGTTAAACTTAGACCAATCAGAAGTCCTGTTTCCGTGGGCTCGTCCCGTCCCGCCCTGGACCCTGGAGCAGACCCGTGTCCTCCTGCCGGGTTTTTATAAATGACTCTTTGATCGTTGTCTTTCAGCGTCTAGAACAACATAAATAAATTAAAAAAAACATTAATATTATTCTTTATATGCATTGTTTTGTCTTTTACTGTTGCCGCCAAAGCTACCGACCTTCAGATCCAATCCACGTTTAGTCCTGACTCTGGTCCACGTTTAGTCCTGACTCTGGTCCACGTTTAGCCCTGACTCTGGTCCACGTTTAGTCCTGACTCTGGTCCACGTTTAGCCCTGACTCTGGTCCACGTTTAGTCCTGACTCTGGTCCACGTTTAGTCCTGACTCTGGTCCATCTTTAGTCCTGACTCTGGTCCACGTTTAGCCCTGTTTAGTCCTGACTCTGGTCCACGTCAAGCCCTGTTTAGTCCTGACTCTGGTCCGTGTTTAGTCCTGACTCTGGTCCACGTTTAGCCCTGACTCTGGTCCACGTTTAGTCCTGACTCTGGTCCACGTTTAGTCCTGACTCTGGTCCACGTTTAGTCCTGACTCTGGTCCACGTTTAGTCCTGACTCTGGTCCACGTTTAGTCCTGACTCTGGTCCACGTTTAGCCTTGACTCTGGTCCTTGTTTAGTCCTGACTCTGGTCCACGTTTAGCCCTGACTCTGGTCCATGTTTAGTCCTGACTCTGGTCCACGTTTAGTCCTGTGGTCCACGTTTAGTCCTGACTCTGGTCCACGTTTAGTCCTGACTCTGTTGTCTATTGTGGATCAGATTAAAAGTAGAACGTCTCCAGAGTTTCCTCCTCGTCTGATATCGATAAATCATAAATCCTACGGCGGTCACACGTGTTTAAAAGCAGAGCGGCTCTTCCTGTTTTCCACATGACTCATTGTTTTCGTCGCTCGTTCCCCTGAGCTGCAGATACTATCACATCTACATCCTGGTCTCGTATACGGCCCACGACAAATGCATTAGGTCTGAGCAGATCGCAGACGTCACAAGGATCTCTCTGTGTCTGTCAGAGCCGAGAGTCCGACGTCCACGCAAAGAGGTTCAGTCACGTGACCCGGGGGACGCGCCGCTAAAAGTCCACACTGGGGGCAAGACGTGGGTTTCTCTCATTGAAAACACGGCGCAGTGAACGACAAAGACTTCAAAGCCTTAAATGGACCAGCACAAACACGTTACATATAGGTAGAGCTGGGCGATATTGACAAAAATTAATATCTCGATAATTTTTTGGCATATCTTGATAACGATAATTGGGTGATAATTTGTTAGTCCAAAATAAATGTGTGGCATTATATAAAAACGACAACTTTAAATATTGCAATAAGCCTAAAACTGGTTGACTGACAAAGCCCTTATTTCAAGAACAAAATATTTTTAATAAATTGAAGTCAGTATTTATTTCTCTTCTTTCATGTAAAACAAGATTTTATGCTTGTTCCTTTAGCAATCTTAGTTTAAAGTAGGGATGCACCGATCCAGCTTTTTCAGTTCCGATACCGATCCCGATACTTTAGAATTAAGCATCTGCCGATACCCGATATCAACCGATACTTGTGTAAGGACTGAAACAGCTCAAAACATAAGATCATATAGTGTTATTTATACAGCAAGACAAAACTGAACAACTTAAGAAGGAGAGAGAAAAAGAAGAGAGAGAGAGAAGAGAAGAAAGAGAGAGAGCGCGAGGAGAGAGAGAGAGAAGAGAGAAAGTGAGAGAGAAAGAGAGGAGAGAGAAAGAGAGAAGAGAAGAAAGAGAGAGAGAGAGAAAGAGAAGAGAAGAAAGAAAGAGAGAGAGCGCGAGGAGAGAAAGAGAGAAAAAGAGAGAGAGAGAGAAAGAAGACAGAGAAATAGAGAAGAGAAAGAGAAGAGAGAGAAAGAGGGAGAGCAAGAGGAGAGAGAGAAAGAGAGAGAGGAGAGAGAGAAGAGAAGAAAGAGAGATAGAAAGGGAAAGAGAAAGCGCGAGGAGAGAAAGAGAGAGAGAAAGAAAGAAAGAAAGAAAGAAAGAAAAAGAAAGAAGAGAAGACAGAGTAGTAGAGAGAAGAGAGAATTAGAGAGAAGAAAGAGAGAAAGAAAAGAGAAGAGAGAGGAGAGTGAGAAGAGAGAGAAAGAAAAAGAGAAGAAGGAAAGAAAGAAAGAGAGTGAGAGAAAGAATAAAATGCCAAACATTATGAGACGTTCTGGCTTAACATCAGACATAAATCAGACTCATTATGTCCAATTAAACACAAGTAGGATATCGGCTGAACCGATATCATGGAGCCGATACTCGATCCAGCAACATTTCCTGGATCGGCACCGATATTCGATCCCAGTATCGGATCGGTGCATCTCTAGTTTAAAGCAATAAAAAATACCCTCTGATACAAGGACACGTGTATCAGAGTACTCTATCGCGTAGAGCTGGGCGATATTGTCAAAAATGAATATCTCGATAATTTTTTGACATATCTCGATTACGATAATCAGACGACATTATTTCAAACTAAGAATCCAGCATGTCTTTAAATGTATTACCAGTAGTTGAAGTTTAACGATCAGGAAAAGTTGGGCTTGACTTGAGTTGACTTGGAACATTCTTGGTCGACTCAAAACAAATTCTACCAATGTATTAGTTGACGAAAAGCAAAACTAGTTTCAGTGTCTCAATGATCGGATCAAATATCTGACCCAAACAAAAAGTAAAAACAGCAAAATGACATTTTCATGTATGAAATTCAGAATACGAATGTGAGTGATCAACTGACTAAAATATCACCATCTAACTTAAAGGTGCACTGCGCAACGTTTTGACCAAAAATAAACTTTAATAAATGCATATTTTGTCCTTTAGATGCCTTAGTTAAACTAAATAATTAATAACGATCTGTGTTTCTACTTTGAGAGGGCTTGCATGGCCACAAAATAGTCTATTATTTAGCTTGGAGGAGCCCGAACACGTCTGTTTTCGTAGAAAAGTGGTTTCTTTAGCTGATTTTTTTATTATTATTATTATTTTATTATGGCAAAAAAACGTATTCATCTCCATTAAGAAAGTTCCAAAGTTTAGTTTTAACTTCATTCTACTGAACTGTGTAGATGACTTTTCACCTCCAGAAAGTTACACAGTGCACCTTTAATTTCAACAGAGAAGAAAGTAATTTTCTTCATTTGTTTTTTTTTTATCAGCCTTTTTTGCTGTCTTTTTGCTACAAACCTTATACTCGATATTTTGTTTTTGCATATCTTCAAGACAACAATCACGATATTGTCTAAAATTCGACATATTGCACACCTCTACTATCGCGGCAAATAAATGACGGAAATGTTCGTCATTGGCAGGGAAAGAGTTAAGAGCAAAAAATCTGTTTCAGAAATGTATTTCTTACTGTATATAATTCAGTCAAAAATTGTAATTCCTACTTGACTGTAAGTTAAGTAATTTTACAAATTATTGTACAATTACAACACATGAGAAATTACATTTTGGATTTAGATTGGTTGTCTTGTTTTTGGCCTGTGGGGCACCCCAGGGATCTATCACGGGACCCCTTTTATTCAACATTTACACCCTGCTCTCTCTACATAACAGTGGTGTATCTTATCACAATTATACAGACACTAACTCACTGTGTCACTGCGTCCACGAGGTCAGAGTGTGAATGTGAGGCAACTTTCTCCAGCTCGAGCCAGAGAAATCATTATTTAATATAAGAAATGCAGGAGTTATTCTTGATTCAGATCTACATCAGCGGCTTTTTATCATCAGAGGAACAAAATGAAAAACAAAATGTCAAAACAGGACTTTAAAAAGATTCATCTACAGATTTGTCTCCAGTTAGACAATTGTAACGCCTCAACTAGACTTATCATTACATTACATTCTGCAATCTGAACGCAACCTATTCCCGTGTCGGACGTTGAACTGTAAATAATGTTTGCTCCTGAGTTTGTCCGTGACCCCTGGGCCTTTCTGTGGTTAAAGCGATTCCTCGGATAACGTGGGATTTTGCGCTGGATTCTGTGTTTGTGGGTTTGTTGTTGTGGCTGATTTCCACCTGACGTCAGATACACAAAGGCTCCTGTTTGAGCAGATAAAGGACTGGTCACGAGGGAGGTCATAGGTCGCCCAGTAGAACACTTAGTTACACACTTTTACTGTGCGTACACTTTTCAACTTACCAGGTTCAGCCCAGGGTCATACTTCAGATCCACCTCATTTCACTCATTTATAAAAAGTGTATTGTCTGTCTCTCTTTCAAGTTTCAGTGACAGATTAATTATTCTATTGTCTCTCATCTGACGTGGCTGCGTATGACGAAAGTAACACATAAAAAAATGTGGGACAAATATCACGTGGAACTGAAAAACGTTGCATATTTCAACAGAATCAATGAACAAAGCAGGTGACGCAGAAGGAGCTTGAGCTTACTTTGGGCAGAGCGCTAAGCTTGGCTAAAGTTAATTTAAACATTTGAGGCATTTAAAAAGTTTATGTTGTGAAAACGGAGAGATACCTTCAAAATGTGACCTTTGTTAAAGCTGCAGGAGTTGTGTCAGTTTGAAGAAGGCATGAAACGACAGGGGTACACATGGTCATAGTGAATTGTTTCCGTACAGCATGCTCAGTTCGGTGCACGTTTGTACCGTTTCAATATTTGAAATAAATGCGTGTTTGTGCGACCGGGGCGGAACTAATGTTTACGCGTGGCAAGCATTGCGGTGCTAGTTTATATTTTGGGATTAGGGCTGTAGTGATAACTGCAATACTACAATACCGAAGTAGAATCATTTCAACCGCACAAGATTTCAAGCAACCGCGTTTTGTGAGTTTTGTGTGATCGCTAAAACTTTCCCCCAGTCTGACTCGGCTCGCGCCAACAAGATCCAACCTTGATTCTATAAACATCCTTTGATGCCCATTAAAACGTGTAAAAAAGCGTTTACCAAAGCATCAGCTGACTTTGATCCTAGTACCGCTTACAGAGAAATCAAAAGTGAAACTTCTGAAGCGCTGTGGCACATGACGAACAGCTGTTCACCTGACGCCTCTGGTTCATTTGTTTGTGAATTATAAATACACTGTATGTGTACAGAACTTTTGAAAACACACAAAAAAGGTAGATTTATTTATAGATTTATTAAATAACCATAGCCATAGAAGATTCAAACCACATTGTACATTAGGGCTGGGCGATATGACAAAAAATTAACATCACGATTGTTTTGAAGCCAGATCATGATTTCGATTTTATCACGATTCTTGTAGACTGTTTATTTTCCTATTGTCTTTGAGGTAAATACTATTCACTATCAACAGCTAAATCCAGCTGTCACAATCTGACCAGTGTTGCCAGATTTTCAGAGAGCAACAAGCAACCTCAGTCCTTAAAAAAAAGATAATAAAGTGATCGATTAATTAGAACATTGTGTGTTGCTGTAAAATAAGTGTATATGTTTTTCTTACATTAGTAGCAACTTTTAGACATGAAAACATGCTAAAAGTTCATGTTTCTGTCGTATAAATTCATATACAGTATTTCCATATATCAAACCTGAAAAATTGCTAAAATGCACTCCTTTTACAAACTAAAAACGCAGTCCAAAAGAAACTTCAAAAAAGAAGCCCAAAGTTGCATAAAGACTTGGATTTGGCAACTCTAAGACTAAGAGTAATAGTTTGGAAAAAATTGGTCTATATTTCAACAGACAGATGCATCAAATAAAGAAAAGGGAAATCGCGATGTGACAATTTAACCAAAAAAGCAGATTGTCACAAAGATGAGGTCACGATTCGATTTTTATCACATTATTGCCCAGCTCTATTGTACATGTATTTTTATGGACTCATGTGTATCGCATATATCGCATACGTGTTGAGACGCCAATATAGGCCGCAGGAAAAAAATCCTCAACCGCGACAGCCCTATTTGGGATTTTAAAACTTCTTTCTTGGGCTATTAATCACCCGCGCTACTTACTTGTTGCTGCGTGACTATACTTCTGATTTATATGACCACTCTGCGCTCGTAAACACTTAATAGTCACCGTGGGAAAAAGACAAACACTTGGACACATCGCTGTCGCCGCGTCACATTCACCTGTAGCTCACGCAGACACAGTCACAGCGGTTTGTTTGAGTAAAATCCTGCACAAACATCGCTCCTTATGAAAAAAGGTCCATTGTCACATTCACATCTCCGCTCGATAGATATATGTGGAACAAACAGAACTGTCTCAAAGGTTCCAAAAAACTCCAGCTGCTTCTCTGAGCTTCCTCCTGTTACAGATGCACAAACACTGCACCACATCATGAGCCACTGTTCATTTAGGAAACATTAGTTGAATCATTCACTAAGCAAATACAACACTTTTTTTTTACCAGTCTAAGGAGATAATGTTATAAATAAATAAACACAAGCTCATTCTAAATAAAGATTTTGTTTCTTTTAGATATTCCTGCTGCAGGGTATAATATTACTAGAATAATGGGTAACACTTTAGAATAACTACAAAAAAAATTAGATTTAATAAATCATTAATAACACCTTAATAAAGACCTAATTTACCATGAACAAATTATTAATTAACACATGAAAAAGTTTATTAATGCTTAGTAACTACTTAATTACTCCGAATCCTGCCCCCTAACCTAAAATCCTAACCTTAGGTCCTTAGTTTATTAGTTACTAAGCATTAATAAACTTTTTCATTCATTAATTCATCATTTGTTAATGAAAAATTAAGGGTTTATTTATCAGGGTATATGCAGGGATCTTGAAGTGAAATTTAAGACTTTTTTAAGACTTTTTAATACCTATAAAACCAAAAATTAAGACTTTATCGCAACCATCGCAAGTAATTTTTGTGTGGTAAATATTTAAATAGTTATTCTTTTGAGTCATGAGAGACAAACTAGAAACAATAGTTAACAGTCCTTAGTGGAAAAACTTTTTCTACAACTTGATCAAGAAGCACCTTATATATTTAGGCACATTTTGCTGAAAACAATGTATATTATCCCTAAAAAAAAACAAACTTGTTTATCAAACAAAGTCAGTATTATGGACAAGACAGGTTTTATTTCCTCCTTTAGTGCATTTAGTCAGATTAAAGACAAATAATATTTGTAATTCATATTGACCTGCTTGTCTCTTTGTATCTTAGTTTAATGTCAAACTGTTTGTTTGGTATTATCTTATCTATTTATTAAAGCAGGGGTTCTAAACATTTCAGCCCGGGACCTCCCAACGAACTGTGCAACAAACTCGGGACTCCCACAGCAAAAATTATATACTTTTGTAATAATTTTAAGTTACAAATTCATTTCAATTAGGCTTAATTGTGTTTATTTCTATAGTGTATTTCTCTATATAACCCCAATTCCCCAAAACACTGATTAAAAGTCATAATTGTAAAGATTTTGTTTTTTTGTTGTTGCTCAAAACCAGCTAAATAAAACCATTCTAATTATGAGCAGGCTCACTTTTCCACAGATATGACTTGTGATCTGGCCTAGTGGCATTATTTGCCAGACTACAAGCAGATACAGTTATACTCCTCACTAAAGAAGTTACACTGTGCTCCTTTAATAACCTTACTGCCCTATCACAAGCTCTGAATGGTGAACAAGGAGGAGATGAAGCATAAATACACAACATTAAAAAAAATGTAATAGGCTTTTTAATTTTTAAATAGATCTAATATTATCAGCTCGTTTGATCTAAACTTTATCTAAATCTTTATTGGGTTAATTTAGAAGTCTATCTATCAAAGACAGTGTTTTAGTGCTACCAAGCACTTTTAAAAACAGTTGTATTGTGAATATTTAGCGGTAGTTGGGTTTCAAGCGCGCAGCGGGGAAACGTATCCAACGAGTCCATGCTACAGGCACGCAGACATTGACGCAAAACTAACCAGCGCAGGTTCCACACAGGTTTACGCACATTCAAGTAAGCACAAAGATCGTGTGTGGGATTTGCCATAGAAGCTGCAGAGCGCTTCTCTTTATCTCCGTCTCTGCGCTGCTCTTGTACCAGAGCCAAAGAGTTGGTTGTGGACATGTTTCGCTAAACTCTCCACGCTTTACCATTTATGAAAATTTCACATATTCTGCGTTGCAATGCATACACCAGACATTTCAGGCCGTCCTAGCGCTAAAAATGCATCTCTACAAAGCAAACAACAAAGTAGAGCCCGTTTACGCTAAATATGAAGGCTTTTACGTTACCTGATGGAGCAGAGGCGGAATGCACGAACACGTAGCCTGTGTGTTTATTCCGCGTAAAAACTTTGGACAAATATTCCACTCTTCACGTTTGCGAACAATCCAATACATTATTTTCTATAAAAGTGCTTGAATGCTGCTGCGGAGGTTTTCGTTGCTGATGCCTGGCTCTGATCCAACTCGCTCGTCCTTTGGTTGTTGAAATTAAAGTTTTGCGGTTTATTTCCAGCATCTTGAGATACTCGCTAGATCCCGTAACGAAAAGACACACGGTATATTCCTTGGGCGCTATGGGCCCCGGTGGTCCACCTGTCCAAAATATAGGCCCACACTCCTCCTCGCTCTCAGGTCCTGTGCCTCCTCCGACCTGCAGCTGTCACTCGCATACCCAGCTCGCAATCACTGCGCGCTCAGAGCGGCGTCTGACTGCCGCATCTAGTTATATATCTATGATTTTGCCTAATTCACGCTTGGAACACTTTATCAAACAAAACGAATTATCAAGATCTATTTCATATATTGCGTTGAAAAAAATTAAGACTCCCAAATTGGGATTAAGACTTTTTAATACTTTTTAAGGGCCTTAATTTTGGCAAATTTCATTTATCAACTTTTAAGACTTTTTAAGACCCCGCGGACACCCTGTTTATGCTTTATTCATGGTTTACTAAGGCCAATTAAGGTGTAGTTAATATAAAGTGGTACCGAATAATGTTCCTTTTACAGTGAAATGTACAAATATGTATTGTCCTTTTTTAAAATGAAAGTGTACTGAAAAATACAGAACTGTCAACTTTCAAAGCTGAAAACCGAACCGAATATGATTTTAGCTTACCATTACACCTCTATACGATATTCAAATTTGCACTCACGATAACTGACCAAAATAATCACGGTTAATGATATTATCAAAATAAATTACTAAACGTAAAAATGAACAGATTGAAAGTAACTGAAATATTCAATACGTGTTTGAACAACTGCTTACTGTATTTTTGTCTAACAATCAACAATTATTCAAAGTGAACAAATGAGCAAAGTAATTAATTAACTCTGTATAAACTCAATTCAAACTTCAACACATTGACATTTTCTTTGTTTAACCATAATGCAGAGTGTTATTAGATTTTAAACGCTGTTAGTGGACTGAGACTACATTAGGTATATTTTGCGCCGCTGCTACGGTCACACATCGGCTAACCGCTAACTTAGCGCAAGCAAACATGACAAAACCGCATAGCAATGATTATTCTGAATGCAAACTCACACAGACTGCACATTTAATCCGCGTGTGTCATTTACTTACGTTGGATGTTTTCTTAGACTCACGTTTTGTAAACTTTGCAGCAGCGTGGTTGTTTGGCTAATGTGCTAGCTACAATGCTAGCTACAGCTCGTGTTTTCCCTCGGAGCGGCGCTTTCTCTCGGCTCTACAGACTCGTGGCTCATCAGATTGTTGATCTTGTCTTTTATATCCATAATAATTCCAGACATCAGGTTTCGTCTTCTTGAAAGGAGCTTGTAAATGTGGAGTCACCTGGATCCACCTTCACAGACTCACCGCTGCCACAGTGACTTCTTCTTCTTCGTTTATGGCAACCAGCCTAAAAGGTGCATTTGCTGCCACCTACTGGATTCGACTGCAAGGAGATAAACTGGGCTTTAAAGTAAGCCTATTGTGTAAAAATCTACTTTTCTGAGTTTTTAACCTTGTTACAACAGTATTCTCTCATCATTAGTTTACCTAAAGTTGTATTTGGATTGATTCATGCAACACCAACTGCAGGACAATACAAGATTACTCAAATCTTGTATTGTCCTGCAGTTGGTGTTCCATGGTCTGAAAATCCCAGTTCTCACCTACCACCTATCCCCGCCCATTTGTCTGTATTTACTTGCATTTACTCAAAAATTAGGATTGTGAGTAAAACATGTAAGCCTAAGGCTCAAAACTTTCCGACAGCATATAATAGTCATTTTTAAATCTGTGGCTTATTAAAGTGAAGTTTTACTATGAAGAGGCGGGGATTACCAATTCTGCAGTTTTGAAAAGGAAGTCAATAGACCTTTTTTTATTTCCAAACAGTTTTAGCTAATTTGTGTGCTTTGCAATGAACAAAATATGAATTATTTATGTTATTATGCTATAGGTTCTTTTTAAATATACGGAAAAAACACAATAGGTCTCCTTTAAAAAAAAAAAAATTATATTCTTCTGGCTGATCCAGTGCTTTTTAGTCAAGCCATTGTGATCTTATAAGTCTTGTGAAGGATTTTTCAATAAGTTTCACTTCAGTGACCAAGAACCCACTCAGAAGTGAAAAAATAAAAGTTTAATGCTGTTGGTAAGAGGTTGAGGTCAAACACCAGAACTAACATTTGAGCAGTGCATAATGAAGCCTCAGGCGCACCTGTATATATGATCACGATTATGAAAAAACGTAGGTAATTATTGCGATTAGAAATAATATCATATAGGATCATCCCATTTCTAGTTTAAAGTCTCCAAAAATCTATGGGTGTCAACCTCAGGCCTGGGGGCCAAATTCGGCCCCCGAGAGAATTTCTAAATATTGTTTATAGTGGTCTCCTGATAAAAACATAATTTTTTCATATTTACACTGAAAGATCTTTGTATAAGACTGCAGCCTTTAATCAACGCTGACTCTGATCGATTTGGCCCCAGCTCCATTTGAGTCTGATTCCCCTGCTGTATTTTGGCTTTAACCCGGGGTTAAAGTAAAAAAGTCTCTGCTTAATGTTTAGCAAATGAATGTCAACGGTGGAATGAAACCGGCTCATTCATCAGGCTAATACTTTGGTATAATAGTTGAAAATAAATTTAACTGGAACTCCAACACAACAGCCAAGTTTGCAAAAACACTGTAACGTTTGTCATTTTTAACCCCTTCACTGTTTTCTTTTAAAGCTCAGTCTCAATCTAAAACTCTTTGTCTTTGGATAAACATGTCTGTTGTTTTGTCTGAAGCTTTGTACTTTTAGTCTTTGATTCTGACTCTGAGTGAGAAAAAGCTCTGAGCTGTCCGACTTTCTGTCCTTAAATGTCTTTTTAAGTGAGCTGACTAGAGACAACAGCACCATCGTGTGGTAAAAGTCATTATAGCTTCTGTTACATCACACTTTAAGCACTCGACTTCATTTTTACTTTCTAAAAATGCAAACAAACTATTTAAGTTTGAGTTACGAGCAAAAAAAAATCTTCACAACCTCGTGTATTATTGTGAGCAGCTCTGGAGCAGCTCAGCAAAAGCCAGCCCAGCCGCCTAAACATCCCCAACTACCACCAAGCGTCTAACCTGGATGTTATTGGCTGGTGGAGAAACCTGGAGTGCCCAGAGGAAACTCACCCAGACTCGGGGAGAAACAGAATCAATCCTGTTAACCACTGTGCTGTTTATTATATCAGTATTTGTCTCAGTGTTTTGGTAAGAACAAGAGGTGCCCAATGCTGCTAAAACCATCAAGAGAAGCTTAAAAGAACAGTAAACTATCTTTGTATTTGCAAATGGTGAACACATTTGTCCAAATCAAAAACACTTTTCTGCAGATTAACATTTTACTAAACTTATTTGTACAGAATGATCAGCGCATATTCAAAGATATTACGTTCAAGTGGTTCTCAAAGTGTGGTCCGTAATCCCCTGAGGAGCCTGCTCCGAGCACAGGTGATTCGTGGAATGTTTTAGATTGAAACAACTAAACCAGAAAAATTAACCTTTTATTCAAAATTTGATTTAACTTGGCATAAAATTCAGTTGTTTTCATGATGCTGCAGCTTCATTACAGCAGTGACACCTTTAAATCAAATGTGAAGAAACCTGAAATTTAGCTTCTCTGGTTCCCCTGGGTCCTGCTGCTCACACTATTCCCCCTCTGCTGGAGAATCTGTAAAACTGCATCATGTATTTGACTGTAGAGTAAGTCAGCACGAGCGTCAGAGAGAACGACATCACCGCAGAGAATAAAAGTCCAATGATGGAAATATAAAGTTATTTCTGTTCAGTGAATTAAAGCTGCGGTAACTGATATTCACACTGCAAACACAATTTAAATATAACTACTTTTTATCATAAATCCTTCGACACATGATTAACATCTACTTGTATTCATTTTTGCTATTGCTATTACGGCTTCTAAACATCGTTTTACAAACAACAAAGTGAAACTGAAAAGGACCAACCAAGCTCAGCCAATCAGAGTTCAGCATTTTGCCCATGATAAGAACTAAAATTCTTTATTTTTCTATTCAGACAGTACTCAGTGGTCTTGTTTTTCCACAAAGTGCTACATTTATCACAGACGTTTTAGTGGAAAACACAAAGTTTACTCATTTACAACTAAAAAAGTCAGTTACCCTAACTTTAAAGGGACTGTACTTGATTTTTGCATCCTTAAAAATGTAAACTAACAAAAATATAAAATTTTAAGCTTCTTACTTCAGTCTATATGATTTGCTCACTTAGCTAATGCATTCTGAGCTTCACAATTGTTCATCATAATGTGTTTTAATGTTTTTTCACAGCTGTTAGCAGCGAGGTGAGTCTCCATGCTAACAACAGTTAGCCGCAATGCTAAAAGCAAAAACAGAAAAAGTTGGACACAAACGCGATTTTGTTAGATATAGAAAGGACTTTGTGGAATAAAGTCTACCTGAATAGTTACATTAACAAGATAGCAGTGCTAGGGGAAAATTGTTTTTAAGTTATAATGTCGAGTACAGTCCCTTTAACATGGTTAACAGAAATAACTTTTGAAATGGTTTTGTAACCAACACACTTTATATTGGTCTGAAACAAACCTTTCTTGCACGGCTTCATCTTGTACAACGCAGCCACTCATCCTTTTACCGGAATTAAGAAACAAGATCACATCACACCTGCTTCAATGTCTGTTAAACTGTTTGTTTATAAACACCTTCACTCAACAGTATCTGTCTGACCTGCTTCAGCTGTGGGGTTCCTCAGGGATCAATCTTCAGATCATTTTAGTTCATTGTTCGTATGATATTGCTCTTGCTTTTTTATGAATATTGTTCTTTTATTTCTCCTAATACGATGTAGCATATTTCACTTTCACTATTTCACTTTCTTATATAAAGGGACTTTAGTGACTATTAGTCATTATAATTTGGTATTCTGTGGACATGACAGTGCTTCTCTACATGAACTACGTCACTAAAGCTTACCAACATGCATCTTATCGACTTATAAAAATAGACCTGGCCAAACCCATATAAATATCTTTTTTGATTAGAGTTGGAGAGAGCGACTAATAGTATAGTATAATAGTATATGTAAGGTACGCTCAGTTCAAATGAAAGTAAAAAATAAATGTGACAACCAAACTCTCCAGAGGCCTGTACTACGAACGTCGCTGAACTTATCTTGGATAAGTTTCTCTAACCCGGGTTGACTAACCCAGATATGAGCCTCTCTCGATAAGCTGTCCTACGAAACGAGTTCACAACTGGATCTGTTAACCCTGGATTTTCTCAATGAAGTCGTGCGCGTTCACGGAGCAGAGGCGGGGTTAACGCAAACTGACCAATCAGAACACCTGAGTTGCGGACTTCAAACGTGAGGAAACGTCAATCATGAAGCGAAATACGAGTATTAAAATCTAAGAAGGAAACGCGCTGCAGCTTCAAATGAAGTCTGCGCTTAATCAGCCAATCACAGACACAGAAGTTACGCTACAGAGTTCATTTAAATGTCCTGCATCGATATAACAGACTAAAACACAAATGTGCAGACATGACAAACATTTAATAGATCGACCGTTTAGTCTGAATGAGCTGTGTCCTTTATCTGAGTCAAAGTGATGCGTAAAAATCCACAGCCAAATGTGCACAAGGTGCAGTCATTAATTATTTCTTGACAATGAAAGAATTTATTAATCATCACACAGATTAAACTGGATTCTTCAGTCACTGTTAAGATCTCATCCTGCTCTTAATAAACAGGTTACGTGTCGTGCGCATCGCATTGATATAAAACGCCGTAACTTTCACATTTCCTCATTTCTCCGCTGCCCTCTCTCATCTCTCTCTCTCCCCTCTTTACAAACGGCTTAATTCTCGTCTCTGATTGGCCAGCGCCTCGTCTTTTTAACTTATTCGGGAACTTATCCTGGTCCGGAGCAGGTTATGAGTTTGCCGCATGTTGCCATAGAGATCTAACCCGATAGGACGTGATCCAGTTTCGTAGGACCGCCAGACCAGGTTTAACCCAGAACTTACCTCGCTAAACCCCAAATCTAGCTTCGTAGTACAGGGCTCAGTACAACAGAGCCTGATTCATACATGGATGGCTAAAGACCGTTTCCAATTTACAATTTTATTGAAAGTAATTAGATTTATTTATTCGTAAGATGCCTGGAAAGTAGTAGCATTAGAGTAGTTCAAGTTGTTATAGGCAGTTGAAATGTATTATAATAATGTTTTTCTTTTTTTATTATTTCTTTATTTATTTGACTACACTTTTTTATTTTGTAATTATTAATAAGCTTTTTATTTTTAGATTTTCTCGGGATGTAAATTGTAAACTTCCATCAATATCATTTTATTTTGTTTTTGTTTATTTATTTATTTCCTAGGAGGGCGAGGCTTCAGCGTGCGTCCCTCCCGTGCGTCGCCCCCTCCCCGTACGTCCCTCGGTGGCGCTGCTTGCGTGTGACGTCACCGCAGTTGGCAGCGGGGGAAAGATGGCGGCGGAGGAGAGCAGGTTGAAGCATCGGGCTCACCAAAACAGCGTCCTAAAACACGGTAAGCTCTCAGTTTTTCCACGCACCGAGCACCGCCGCGGACACACTACACGCTCGACAACACTTTACGACGACACCGGACCCGGAAACGTGCGCGAAATAAACGAAAAGAGACAGAAAAACAGCCGATGCTCCGCTGAATAATCGCAGCATCTGTCCTTCTGCATCCCGCTAAAAACACCGCTACGAACAGGGCTCAGCGCGGGGCGAAATGTGGATAATCTGCAGATAATTCACGATCTAAACACTGACAAAGCATGTGCTGTTCTGATTTATGTTCAAATGTCAACGCTGGAGGTGTAGCTTTACGCGAACGTGCCCTATCGTGCAGTTATGCGTCTCTTTCTGTGTTGTTTTTGCACGTTCTCGACCTAAATACGTCCTATCTTATCACGAGCACTGTTAAACTTTATCATCCGCGTCATTATCGTTTTAAAGTGTTTTCTTCTGTTGACTTTGTCCTGTCCTGCTGCAGCTCGTGTGGTGCCTGTGTTTGGTTTAGGATTTTGGTTGGACAGAACTGAGCCTTGTTTACTTTAGACAAGCCACTGTCCGGACACGTTTCTGCTTTTGTCTCAGTAAAATGTGGATTTAAATTGAAATGTTGTGATTAGATTAGTTGGTGTGTTGGAATAACGGTGCTGTTGCTTTAAATTCAAACTCTTAAAGTGAACCCTGGATATAATCACATGTTTACCCTAAAACATTTATAATATCATCACTTATATAAATACAGGACAAATACCTTGGAAGTATTTGTAGTTTTATTAAAATAGTGTCATGAAGAAATGACATGGAGGCTGCCATTTTGCTGTGGTTATGACATAAAATAGTGTTGTCAAGGTAACAGGCAGTAGCAGGTAACTAAGCAACATGAATTCCTGGGTTAAACCTTGTCAGTTTGAGCCAAATACAGAACGATTATGTGGAATCTAGTAAAACTGAAGATAATCAAGAGGAAGAGGAAGAACTGGACACTGTCAGTGGTGTTTTTGTGGCAACTGTTCACAGATCAAACCACAGGAGTAACCATGGAAACACTATTTATGTCATCAACCAAAATGGCGGCTCCCAGTGGCTTGAAAACAACATAAACAATGTCAATTTTATAAAAATTAGTAAGCAGTTATATATTTGTTTGTAATTTATTTTAATAAGCATGACTAGTACTAGTGTTTTAGCCACATTTGTCTTTATATCCAGGGTTCCCTTTAACACAAACAAAACAAACACTTTATAACAAAGGCAAAGACAAGAAGTCATTTTTGCACATGTTCTCCATCAGTTACCATATTTCAGCATTTATTTGGTTAAAATGTTTATAAAAAGGCTAAATGTTTGTTATAGATAAATGATTTGGTGACTAGAGTGCTTCCATTGGGCTGTTGCAGTGATAATTGTTTCCTGTAGACTTGGTTCTGTGGTCAGTGTCGGGTGTAATTAAGTTACAAATACTTAGTTACTCTTATTAAATTACAGATTGAAGCAGGCTAACTTACAAGTGTAACGCTGAACTGTCAGGGTTAGGACAAGTTCTCGCGAGACAAAATAGCTGCAAGATTGTGAGATTTTTTTTTCAACCCATTATGTTTAGCTTGACCTAAAAATGGGTCAACGCTGGTTAAGTAACTAAATTTGAAGTCATAGTTTTGAAAAGAAGTGCCACAATGATGGTTACAAAAAGAACATTTGTGAGGCCAATATTGTAGGTCAACTTGTTCCCTGAAGCTTGAGACAGCTTTTTTCTCGCCGTTTTTCTCACTTACCTGAATGTAACTTCTAAGGGTCGTAGGATTGAATTTCACCCATAAATGCAAAGTGATAAACTCTTGACGTTACCTGACAACGGAGCTTTTTTGACTTGTTTCCACTGTTTGTGTCTATGTGCGGAGCCAACATGCGTTTATTTACAAAAGCCAAAAGAGGGCTGACGTCACAGCTGTGCGAGTCACCAACCAACCTCTAACTTTATAGTATTTGTAACAAATTATTATGACTTGTGGCCTCGTGCCTTAACATTTTTGCCTGTGATGATTTATTGATTTGCTTAAGGCTCTGTCAGACTGCATTGTTTGTGTCTATGTGCGGAGGCTCTTTCTGCAGGACGGGTGCGCGCGCATCGCCCGTGTTGATAAACAAGAAATCCCTCTATACGATACATCGAGTAAAGCCCAAGTACGCAGATTCCTCTATTAAACAAATTTCTTAAACAAGTTTCTTCTGATAAAACAAAATATTATTGTGCCAGATATTAGCCCTCTAGTGTACTCGATTCTTGTTTTTCTATCTACGTCCTGGTCTTATGTTTTTTATCAAATCAATTTGAAATCACAACATTAAAGCTGGAGTAACTAACATTCATTTTCTACCGCTTAATCCCGTTAGGGGTCGCGGGTGACTGGAGCCTATCCCAGTGACTTTGGGCCTTAGGCGGGGAACACCCTGGACAGTGGCCAACTTGTCGCAGGGTTAAACAGACAAACATTCACTCTCTCATTCACTCACTAAGGGAAATTTACAGTGAAGCCCAATTAACCTAAACATGCATGTTTATGGAGGTGGGAGGAAACCAGAGTACCCGGAGAAAACCCACGGTGACACGGGGAGAACATGCAAACTCCACCCAGAGAGATCGTGAGATGTTGATATGGTCCGACTCGGGAGTCGAACCCACGACCTCCTTATTGGGAAGCCAGAGCTCTAACCACTTGGCTACCGTGCACCCTGTAACTAACATTTTTAGTTAAAAAACTTGGTCTTTCCTACCTAAAATGTCTATTGCATAAGGATTAGACTGTGACAAAACCAGATTGTTGCTTCCAGTCTAAATAAAAGGCATTTTGTTTCTCCTCAGGAGCCAGATGCAACATTCTGATTGGCTGTGCTTGAGTGGTCATTTCCAGTCTCATTTTGTTGTCTGTAAATGTTTTTAAGGTTTAATTGCAGACAATATTACCATAGGCTGATAGATTTGTGGGAGTTTGGAACTATTTGGATCTTACTTGAAAATCTGCTGCCCAATTAGCAAACACAAAGGCTGCAATTTTATTCTCAGATAACAAAGTATCTTATTCTGACTAAAATACATTTGATTCTGAAGTTTAACATATAAAATCCACATGATTCTTGTATTAGTTTGTCAGTTCATATTTAAGTCTTTATTTTGGACACATTTCTGATCCTTTATTGAACTTTTCCTCTCAACCAAAGTGTCTAATTCTCCCTCCAGTGTGATTATTCTGCCCTGACTGCGGTTTACAGTAACTAAAGCCCTTCTCAGTCCAGAGCTTAACATGTGAGCGTGGACCGTATAAGTCGAGAAGAGCCCAGAGAGTTCAGTGATCCGCGAGGTTTCCCATGATCCTCTCTGCTCCGCGCGCGCCTCCAGGACACGAAGGAAGAATGACATTTGTGTGAGCGAAAGTGTCTGCGGGCCGAAGAGGAGCCACGACGACGACGACGGAGAGACGCTGAAGGGAGAAATGTGACCAAACCGGGACTAAAAGAACAGGACGCGCTGTAAAGTTCACATTTCTATTGGATTTCTGAAGCTCGCGCCGCAGATTTGGACGTCACGCTTAAGGTTTTTACAAGTTCACAGTTTACTTTTGAGATGTTTGTGTTCTGAGTTTGTTCCCTCGTCAAAAATACGTCTTCTCAAAACAAAAACATGGACATTTCCTGCTGCGTTAATCATCATCGGTGTGACAGCTGGTGGTGTACTTACTTTGAAGACGTTTATAAAACATTTATCATTACATAAGTAAAGCAAAGACTCTCATGTGAGCATTTTGTCTGTGAGCAAAAAGGAAGATGAGAGAAAAGAAATACTGTTGTAATTATTGATCCCATGACCCACTGACCAGCAGCGTGCAACACGTGTTTATAGAAGGTCTTCAAAGTTGTCATTTGGACAATGTTTCCAAAGATCAAGACGTTTCGACTCTCATCTGAAAGTCATTTTCAATAGAGTGTCTATTCCTTATGTGTCAGGTCTGTCTGAGAAGTTGCTTTCTTTAAGCCTGTCAACACATTAAGACAAAACTGGTTTATCCTAAAGACAAGATGCCTACAGAGAAACAGAGCAATGTAGTGTATTCTATTCCAGTGGTTTCCAACCTGGGGGGCGGGCCCTGAGACTCCAGGAGGTCCCCAGAGCTTTGTCTGGTCAGAGGGTCAAGTTCTAAAAGTAGTTATAAGTGAAACTTCATAAGTAAAAAACACAAATCTACAATAGTAGTTTATTTGACTGAAATAAATGTTTTTGATTCTAATTGTCATCATACAATAACAATTTACAGGCAACCGGTTTAAACAGGGGGGGCTCGACAAGTCTCTCGTTCAGTCTGGGGGGCTTCGAGGAACAAAAGTTGGGCAACCACTGATCTAAACTGATGCAGTGAAGAGAGCTGCAAAGAACACTATACTGGGGAAACCAAACAGCCACTTCACAAAAGACTTTACCAACACAGAAGAGAAGCCACAAGTGGTCCCCAGTCAGCTGTACATCTGCATCTTAAAGCCAAAAAGCATACATTTGAGGACAGTGAGGTTTAAATTCTAAGCAGGGAGAAGGGATGGTTTGAAAGAAGTGTTAAAAAAGCCAACACGCGTTTATTTACAAAAGCCAAAAGAGGGCTGACGTCACAGCTGTGCGAGTCACCAACCAACCTCTAACTTTATAGTATTTGTAACAAATTATTATGACTTGTGGCCTTAACATTTTTGCCTGTGATGATTTATTGATTTGCTTAAGGCTCTGTCAGACTGCACAAGCTGAACACAGACATATTTAAGTTTTTGTTCATGCTTCGGCCAAACTGATGCAGAGTCGTGAGACAAAACAAAGGCTAGTGTCACCTCGGCTGTGTTCAAACTAGTGCTGAAGTCGACCAAAGAAATTCTTGGTCGACTAAAAACATGTTGACCGATTAATCGACTAAACAACTAAAGAACTACAGCTCTAGTACAAACTCTGTACCGTCAATTGAACTCACTTAGAGGAAGAGTATTATTTTTCCTGACTAAAGGAAGACAAAACACTCGAAGAAAGTACAGCTACAAACATATCACTCAAGTAGAAAGATGAGTGCACGCGCTCACACTCTTCAGTGTGTGTGACGGACCACAAACCACAAAACTCATTGAAAACCACGAGACATCAGCAGAATATGAATAAACTGAGAGAATGTTTTCTCACAGCTTTTAGGAACGAGACGAAAGTCGGTCACAATGCTAACAACAACAACAAACAAACTTTCTAGATTTTAGTGAACAAACATGGCGCTATTAGACTTAGACAGACATTAAAAAGAGATCTGTGCTGGAGGAAATTGAGTTTACCTTATTTTATTGTAAAAAAAATAGTCCCCTTAAGATTTGAAGAAGGTTAGGCGCTGCCATTTAAAGCAGCTAAACTGTATAATAGGAATATTTAAGACAACGTGAAACTAGGGCTGGGCCATATTGACTAAAATGTCTATATCGTTTTTGGCAATTACAATATTCTGAGAATATTCTTTCAAACCAACCGGAAAATGTTCAAACACATTTTTAAATGTATTAGTTGAAGTCGACTAAAGTCATTCTTGGTTGACTTTAGACATGTGCTACCAATCAGTTAGTATTAGTTAGTCGACTAACGCCTCCCGTACACAGACTGTGAGGTGAGTTCGGTCCCAGTTGTGTCTGAGTTTCTTGTGATGTGCCTTGTACACCAGCAGCAGTCACTGTGGTCCGTTATTGCCAAAAGCCGCAAGAAAACTCGTAATAAGAATCTCATCAGACTGCTGCGACCACAACAGAATAGACTCTCTATGGCAGGGCTATTCAACTTTATTTTTCAGAGGGCCAGATTGTATCGAGGACCACGGCTTGTGGGCCGGGCAGTTGCACAATACAGATAAGATTGTGCCCAAGACCAGAGTTGTTTCTCTAGTGATAATAACTAATGCTGCAGCTGGAATTTTAGCTGATGAAGTTGATTTAAAAGTACTACAGGCGACTGAAAACCAGATCTAACCAGGAAATGTGTCCTAGTCCCTGGCCCACTTTACTCTGATGGGCCAGTCTTTATTTCAAAGCATTATGTTGCTGTATCCACCACTGTTCACTGTAAATCAGATACGGATTGTTTTCCTGGCTTCTTTACAATGTGGCCCAGTCCATGGCCCATTTTACCAAGGTGGGCCACATCAGACTGCTTCGGGCCACTATCTGAATAGCCCTGTCCTACGGATTCTTTCCGCACACTAGTGCGACTCTGGGACGTGCACTCGCACTGCACCGAGGTCTGTGTACAAGGGAACGTTAGTTTGAAGCACTTTCTAAGTCTTGCGAGAGTCGTGCGAGTCCCGCCTTGCACCGAACTCACACTCAGTGCACAGCAGGGGTAAAATGTCCAGAGGTGTTCAGAGGTTTGCAGCTAAATTACTATTCATAAAGAAAAACTGCAGCTAACCGAGATTTCTACACTTATTTACACATTTACAATGTTGTAACTATCTTTAAAAAAAAAAGGAATCATTTTTTCCTTTAAACAAAATTTTCGACGTTCCTTTTTTGCATATCTTCAAAACAACTACCACAAGAGAATCTAAATTTTGATACACCATCTCTGCCCAGCTCTACATGAAGCTAAAGTTCTCCAATGAAAGAAAACACTAATGGGCAGAGTGATGGCCGTGTGCCTATAAAATGGTGAATGAATTGTGCTAAAACCCAACCGCTCTAACCCTTGTTCCTGCTCTTGTGTTTGTGTTTTAGGCGATCGCAGCCCTCTCCCTCCTCACACATGTCTCCCTCAGACACAGACTCGGAGCTGGGCCGTCCGGTGCAGCTGGTGGTGGCGGACGAGGACGAACACTCCTTCTCTCTGCAGGAGGAGGCGCTGGAGAGGCTGCTGCTGCGGGAGGCGGTGCAGGACATGAGCGTGGTGGTGGTGTCTGTGGCCGGAGCCTTCAGGAAGGGCAAGTCTTTCCTGCTGGACTTCATGCTGCGCTACATGTACAGCCACAAACAGGTGAGCGCCACAGACATCTTTAAATACGGAAAGATGAATAGTGTGAAATAGTGTTTTCTCTTGTACAATCGTCAAGCTTAAAAGTGAGTCTCCTCCAGGGTCAACAATCAGAGACACAAGTCTCATTTCTCTGTTTGAAGCTTCCAGATTATAGGCGTTTTCACACATGAACGGGCCAAGAGCCAGGCATCAGGAACACTCAGGATTCCCACACATCCTGGAAAACCTGGAAAATGATTAGCCTATATGCGCCCTAACTATATTCAAGGGTCACGCCATTTAAAGTAAAGACGATAAGGAGTCGCTTAAACTCACTGCTGAGCTGAAGAAGAAACAAAACACTTGTAACTGAAGCCATTAGCTGTAAAGATGCTAACGTTAGCTGCTTACCTCAGTTTGGGCTGTAAAAGACAAATTGACCTTTCGCCGAGCCCCGCCCCCAAACGGCTCTTGTCCAATCAAACATTGTAGCAACCGTTGCTATGTAAATATGGTCCGTCAAATCTTGAGCTCCAAGCAAGACGGTGAAGCAATGCACCTTCGGTTTATGAAAAGCGGACCGCAGATACCCCGAAATATTGACCGGAGGAGTTGTGTTCTTTCCATTTCTAAAGCCGAAAACAACTGGAGCAGTGCCTACAATGGATTAAACAGTGTGGGCGGCTCGGGACAGCTCCTCTACCAGCTAAATATGTGGATCAAATGTCTGCTCAAAGGTAAAACTAATGTTTAACTATAGCTATGGGCTTACTGTGTTGTTAAATCTAGAGGCAAGAACACAAACTAGACTGAAGTTATACCACGACGAGGATATAACGGCAGAAGTTACGCTCTAAGCTGCTAAGTTAGCGAGCCTCTTAGCTTTAGCCAACACGGAGAGGTTTAGCTCGCTAACATAGCCTCGTAAATGAACAATATTCTTGCAATAGAGAAAAATAGACCTTAACATATGAAAACGAACTTACCCGGCAGTGCAAGAGCAGGACAAGGCTGTGCTTGTTGTATTTGAGGTGATGTTAAAGATCATGGGTTTCTCTGATTTAGCTTGAGACCAGTAGCATTAGCCTCCATAGGAGTTATGTCCCTCTGTTGTGTATTTTAATGTTTTGAATAAATCCCTCCGCTGCATAGTGAACCCCTTTTGCCTCGATCTAGAGGATATCGCGGAAAAATTGTTTTAAAAAAGTCACTAACGCGAACAGGAGTACTTCTTTCTGTCATTGAAGTCAATGGCACTCTATCATATTTGACGGACGTAGCAACAGTAACTAAGGAGGGCAAGGCTCGGCGAAAGGTCAATTATCCAGTCCGTTTATGGTTAAATGTACTGTCCAAGTTAAACCAGACTTGTATTATGATTAGTGACCAGTATTTATTACAAAAGTTCATTTTTATCGGACTTTTGCTGTGACCCGCGTCAGCTGAAGTAAGGTAAGGTAAGGTACACTTTATTGTCCCCGTAGGGACATTTGTCCTCTGCATTTGACCCATTCTTTAATGCCTCTGGAGCATCTCCTCAGGAGCAGTGATCGCCGCAGGGGGACCCATCTCCAGGTGTTCTTGCTAGGCTTGGTCAGGACTACCGTAGCTGGAGGATATTACCCTAACATGCATGTTATTGGTTGGTGGGGGAAACCGGAGTGCCCGGAGGAAACCCACCCAGACACGGGGAGAAACATGCAAACTCCACACAGAAAGGCCTGGCCCGTGCGGGAATCGAACCCGCGACCTTCTTGCTGTGAGGCAAGAGCGCTGACCAGACTAGGAATGTCACAAAATCAAATTGTATTATTACGATTATTGTGAGACAAAAAGCAGAGACATTTTTAATTTTCTTGCATTCTCATTGTCACACGTCGCTTTTTTTTTGACCAGTTTTGTGAAATTAAACTTCTGAATGCAATAATGGTCAAGGTTGGCAGAAACATTTAGTAGCCTTTGCTTTAATAAAGATGATCAAAAAAACTAATTTTGCTTCTTAAATCTGTATTTAACCTTCTGCAAAAAAACAAATAATAGCTGATATTTGGAAGGCTAAATCAAAAATTTACTTTTCACTGTAGTAAAAATAAATAAAAACAATGTATTTGTCTGATATAACACATCTTTGCCTTAAACTGGAACTGATATTTTGCTCTGTTTCTATAGAGTAAACTAAAAACCTGTTTCATTTATCTTCTAAAATGGTCACGATTCTTATTCTTTGTTCTTGCGATTATATTGGGGCTTGAATAATCACGATTATCAATTAACCTTATAATCTTAGACCAGAACCACTGAACAGGACAGGACTAAGTAATTGAGTAGATAGGGAACGAGCACATTCGAACACAGCGCTGGTGCTTGTATCCAGACTTCTGTCACTCTTTGCACTACCTCAGTCTGCGTTACCTGTCCTGCCTATGCCACGGGCCGGCTCTGGACCTCACTGTGTTTATGTGACTCCATTGAGCCGTCGTGAGCAGAGAGTTTTGTGTGTGTTTAAAGAGGATTTGAACACAAAGCTCAGTGTGACCGGGGCCTCGACAAGCTTCAAAACCAGCTTTATCTGAGGCCAAAGTTCAACTGCAAAACTACAGCAGCAGCAGCACTTTACAGAGACCGAGCAGGACTGAACTACAGCTGCAGGAGTTCACTGTTTTAATGGTTTAGGAAGGTTTGTTTGATCCTGGGGTTTGTAAGAAAAATTACACGGTATTTAATTCTACAGCAGAGGTTCTCAAATGGGGTGCCGTGACGTGAGTCCAGGGGTGCCACGGGAAATTGTTGAGTCTGATAGAATTTTTCAAATAAAGGCTTTCATGTAGATCAGTAGTTGTTTACACCCAAAGTGCGCTCCTCCTCACTCATTTGTGTTCCTTTTCTTTTTTCCTCTCTCCCATCCTCACGTCAGAGAGGCTGTGTGTGTCTGTGTCAGCGATATTCTACGAAACTAGAGCTTTGATGCTTCATTTGTTCAAATCTACCTTATATTCGCAGAGAAAAGGTCTGAAAACAAATAGTGAAATAAAACATACAGGATTAGTTTAATTAATTGTAATTGACCTTTATTTAACCAGGGAAGTCCCACTGAGATCCAGAATCTCTTTTGCAGGGGAGCCCTGGGGGAAGGGTCAGGGGAGGCATTAATGGACATGTTTTTAGTTGTAGGAGGAAACCAGAGTACCCGGAGGAAACCTACGCACACACAGGGAGAACATGCAAACTCCACATATAGGCCCCGGGTCGACTGGGAATAGAACCCAGGACCTTCATGCTATGAGGCCAGAACGCTAACCGCTGCGCCACCGTGTCGCCCCCATTAGAAACTTGATGCGGCGCGTAACGGCGCAACGCGGAAATCGTCAAAGTGATCTTTGGAGCTTTTGCATTTGCAAAACAGAAGTCCTGTCCAGACAAAAGTTTGTGGAACAGCAGCGTTTTCTCCGCTCAGATCACACAGGACAGTCTCGTTACGCTGAAGCTTCTGAACGCTGGTTTACAGGGGCAGACCTGGTTGGGGCCCCATGAGAGCTACTGATTTTAAAATGATTTTAAAACATGCTTTATACATTTTTAATAAAAATAAAATTACATCATGCATTTGGAAAAAATAATAAAAAATATTTCAGAATACAGAATATCACATTGAATTGAATTGTGTTTGGTGGAGGTTTTTATTGCTAATTTCAATGAAATCTAAATAAGCTGTGCACGTTTTAAAAAGGTAAAAAACACCCTATTTAGAGTAAAAACTAACTAGAACTTTAAGTAAAATTGTCAGGGGTGCCTCGGCTTAGGGTAAGAACGCTAAGGGGTGCCCCAGTACTGAAAAGTTTGAAAACCTCTGTTCTACAGGACAGTGTATGACAAACATTAACCACTTGTAGTTCCAGGGAAGAATATATTTTGTAATAAAGTTTGCTTATTTTGATATATACTCTTCTACTCGACATTCTTCCTGCTTGAACCGGAGACTAATCGAGCCCTCTTTATTTAACGCCTGATCTGATGAAAACTAGTCTCTGAGTGTGTTTGTTTGTGTGTTTGTTGCTCTGCCTCAGGGCGACTGCGACTCCTGGCTCGGGGGAGAAGATGAACCTCTGACCGGCTTCACGTGGAGAGGCGGCTGTGAGAGAGAAACCACGGGGATCCTGGCCTGGAGCGAGCTGTTTGTGGTGGACAAACCCGACGGATCACAGGTCTCACTCACACTTATCAACTTTATTTTACTGAGTAACCAGATGTACCCTCTTGTAAGACATCTATAATAACACAGGCTCTTAAAAAGTCTATAAAAGTCTTAAATAAAAAAAGTTTGAATTTCAGGCCTAATGCTGCGTTCACACCCGGCAGCGTCATTAACTAACTTAAACACATGAAGCTTTTCTTTGTTTAACTATAACACAGCTTCTACTGAGTTCACAGCAGTCAGAGTTTAGATGCTCGCGCCTGCTGCTTTAATTGCGATTAATTGCGATTACGATTATCAGGATTATGAAAAAAAAGGGGTACACGGTAGCCAAGTGGTTAGAGCTCTGGCTTCCCAATAAGGAGGTCGTGGGTTCGACTCCCGGGTCGGACCATATCAACATCTCATGATCTCTCTGGGTGGAGTTTGCATGTTCTCCCCGTGTCACCGTGGGTTTTCTCCGGTTTCCTCCCACCTCCAAAAACATGCATGTTTAGGTTAATTGGGCATCACTGTAAATGTCCCTGAGTGAGTGAATGAGAGAGTGAATGTTTGTCTGTCTAACCCTGCGGCAAGTTGGCCACTGTCCAGGGTGTTCCCCGCCTAAGGCCCAAAGTCACTGGGATAGGCTCCAGTCACCCGCGACCCCTAACGGGATGAAGCGGTAGAAAATGAATGAATGAAAAAAAAAGGATTATGAAAAAACGCCACGATTATTTAATTGTGGCGCCTAATTATTGCGATTAGCGATAATATTGTATATTAGGGATGGGACGAGACAGAATTTTCACGAGACGAGACGAGACAAGATTTTTAAATAATTTGCATTAATTGTTTCAATTTAGAATTTAAACAAGGCAAATTACAAAATTTGATTTGTATTATTTATTATTTTTAGTTTATATTCTTTTAGTTTAGCTTTACCTTTCATTATGTGTATCACCTTGGATTTTTATTATTTCAACGATCTGAGTTTTGACTGAAATTGATCTGCTCCTCCATGTGTAGCTCAGACTCCGCCCCCTTCCCCTTTCCTTATTCACAGCGCTGCCGCTGCTGCTGCTGACAGCCCAGACACACACAGATGAGGAGACTTTTTACATGACAGAGGCCAAAATATCTCTTTGTGGATCTATTTTAAACTATGTTTAAGTGTGAAAAACACAGCGCTGTTCCCGCGATGTCCGCGCGTATATTTGACGATTATATATTTTTCGTGCTAACTTTTACAATGTTTAGGACTAATTATCTCTGTCAATATTGGTCCTATCTTTACGAAATAAAAACTGAGACAGAGTTTAGACTGTTTTCTGTCAGAATAAGTCTGCTACAAGTCTGTGTGTGGAGGAGAATATTTACTACAGCTGCTCAAAGAAACAAAACTTAATTTCATGATCATGGAAAAATCTCACCAGACAGTTCAGTACGTGTGCGCACAGTATCGTGACAGTTTGATCTCGCGAGATCTCGCGGCACGAGATCTCGTCCCATCCCTATTGTATATCGTCCCATCCCTAATCAACACTCGTATTGCCAACCAGCTTGTCACATTATATCCTTTTACATAGAGTACAGCCCTGGTGGTGACGTTCACCTTGTACTAAAAACAGATTGAAATACTTCTTGTTTTGTGAAGTGTAAGTCTAGTTCTGCAACTTTAATGTGATTTGTTTGTTTGTTTGTTTGTTTGTTTTCAGGTTGCAGTTCTGCTGATGGACACACAGGGGGCGTTCGACAGTCAGTCCACCATCAAAGACTGTGCCACGCTCTTCGCCCTGAGCACCATGACCAGCTCTGTCATGGTACGTCTGGTCTCTCACACGCCATCCTCTGTTTCCTCATGAATCTCACTCACTCGTGTTTTCTGATCTGTTCCAGGTTTATAATCTGTCACAGAACGTTCAGGAAGACGACCTGCAGCATCTACAGGTCTGACACCAGCCTTTATGTTCAGATAAATACAACTGTGTCTGTGATAATATGATTTTTTAGTGAAACCCATATCTTGGGATTCACCTCTTATCATTTAAAGCACCTGTGTTCACTTAGAAGCTATGTTTCCTCAATTATTTCACCTATTTTTCATGCTTTTAGTGAATAACAGTGGACTAAACTAACAACAATAAAGCAGGGGTGTTTAAACCTTTTTTTAAGAGCAACATGTTCAAACACAGATAAGATGAAGGACAAATCAGAGCCATAGAAAAGTGGTCATAGAGTAAAATATTCTAATGAGTTAATGTATACTAGGTTACATAAAGTCACAGGACTTGTATTTAGTTTTTCACAATTTATCAAAATGAGCCTAAATCATTCTGATTCTGGGCTGTAGTTGTTTAGTCGTTAAGTCGATCAATCAGTCAATGGCGTCTTAGTCGACGCATTCTTGTATTTAGATTAAGAAATGGCAACAAAAAAGAGCAAGTCTGAGACAAAGTCATGGTTCTGCATTTTTAGATTAAAATACCTAGTTTTTTATTATTGTTTGTATAGAGGGAAATCTTTGTTTCTCAACATGGGCGATGAGTGCACCTGGTCTGCAGAAAGAGCCGCCGCTCATTGACACAAGCTGTGGAAAGTCGAGCCAGCGCTGTTGTCAGTAACTCCAAGAGTTTATCTGTGGGAAAACAAAGTTCTGCTGCTAAATCAACATTTGTGAATGAAACTCGACCCTACAACTCAAAAACATTACATTCAGGTGAAAAAAACTGAGAAAAACACTGTCTCAAGAGACCGGTTCAGACCTGATTAAAACAGCTGTTCTCGTCCTGTTTCGTTGTTTTATTCAAAGAAGTTTCCCCAGCTATGCGGATGGAGAGCGGCTCTTTCTGCAGGCGACATCAGCAGTAGAGCAGAAAGTGACTTCGAACCAAAGTCCCTCTATAAATTATTGCTTTAGCAATGGAGTCCATCACATATTTAGTTTTTTCAAACATTATTTGGGTTGAATAAATGGTTAGATGTAAAAGATACTTTTTACTTAAGAAAACGTTCTGTTTTTAGTTGAATGAATCAGATGATGAGACATGTCTTTACTTTGGTCGACAACATCTCTATTAATAATAATAATAATAACTCTAACATCACCAGTGAGTGTTTTCTCCGGTCTCTGTCAGTCTGATTATTGTCTGGTTTTACTCAGCTCTTCACAGAATACGGACGCCTGGCCATGGAGGAAGTCTACGAGAAACCATTCCAGGTACAAACCACAAATGATTATAAACTCAGCCCCGCGACACTGATGAAAAGCTGTTTGTTTAATACCATTTCTCACACCTGCTTCATTTGTCCAAGAGTTTCTTTGGCCGACTAATGGCATCGAGTCTATTTCTTACTTTCAAAACTGATTCTGTGCTGCTGGCTCCACATTTTGGTTTCACTCTGGCTGGCAGCTATTATCACTCCAGTAGAAGAAGTATTTGTACAAACGATTTAATTCTGCCTGTATCTGTGTGTCAGAGTCTGATGTTCCTGATCCGGGACTGGAGTTATCCGTATGAACATCCGTACGGTCTGGAAGGAGGACGCAGCTTCCTGGAGAAACGCCTCCAGGTCAGACTCTCTTTCCACACAGCGCTGCAGAAGATGAACGTTTGTGAAATGAAAAACGTGATAATACAGTAGAATTGACTGTATTTTTGTGTTTTGTGTTGTGCAGGTGAAGCAGAACCAACACGAGGAGCTGCAGAACGTCCGTAAACACATCCACTCGTGTTTCTCCAACATCGGCTGCTTCCTCCTGCCTCACCCCGGGCTCAGAGTGGCCACCAACCCGCACTTCGACGGGAGACTCAGGGGTGAGACACAAGCAGACGTTTACGGATTGTATTTTGCTTTGACGGAAAATGTCCAATTCTCTTCATCATTTTGACGGATTAAAAATGAAGCTGCCCTATGATATAACGTCTACTCATTTAGAGAGCTGCATCCCGACCGAACTCTCTCAAAATTAGAACACAACAATAGACAAATGCCGCTTTCAATCCCATTTATGCGCGCCGCTGTTCTGTCAGGGCCGTCTGCACATATACGTAACTTATAAATCTGTAACAGGAGACTGCAGTTTCATGAACCACATTTTAGCTACGGAGCGTGGATAAGGCTTCAGTCGACAAAAATAATGGGAAGGACAGAGTTTTGTCTCTGATTTCAAGAGGATTTGTACTTTTGACCGTGATCACTCGACAGACACTGATGTTTATTCAGATTCATAAACTCAGCGGAAAGTCGCACCTTTTCCCGGAGAAATGAAGGACTGACTTTTACGCAGGAGAAATGGAGATAACATTTGGAGTTTAGGCAAAATACAGTATGGATTTGCAGAAAGTGGAAAGAAGTGGAACTGTGTGCTTCAGGTAAGAAATGCAGAGCCTCATTAGTCACATTGAGTTTGTTGAATGTCAAACAGACACAATGATTTTTGTAGATGCCTTAATAGTATTTTAAGAAACTTTTTATGCAGAGTTCAGTCAGGTTTTGTAATGGATCTTATGTCTCATGACTCGTGCAGTCTCTGTGTCAGAAATCAGCTACAAAAACATCAGCAGCAATAAACCGACTGAACAAATTATGACGGATAAAAACCCCTTGTGATGGATTTTTAGGACCCTGTCCGTCACGATGACGGATTGGAATCAATGCTCCAAGTCCCAAAAACAAAGCTTCGCACCATGGGGGACAGATCTTTTAAGGCAGCAGCACCACAACTGTGGAATACCTTACCCAACCACCTGAGGGCGCCACAGTCAGTGGAATCTTTTAAAACCAAATTGAAAACGTTTTTATTTCAAAAAGCATTTTTATAATTGTATGTCATTGCTACTGTGTGTTTTTTAATTGAGTGTAGCACTTTGAGATTTGTTTTCAAATGTAAAGTGCAATATAAATAAAATTCATTATTATTATTATTATTATTATTAAGTCTAGTGTAACAACTGGACACAAGCTACCTCTGAAACCCTGCTTTTAACTGTGAAATCACAGCAATAACCAACTCTTTGACGAGAGACTAAGGGCCTGATTTATCAAGCCAGGTGCTAAATTACGGGTGCAAAAACAAAACAAAAACCAAAAAAAACTCATGTGTTATTTATGAGCATTTTACACAAACTTTAAGGAAGATGCACATACAACAAACTAAACAAAATAGATATGAACCATTTCAAAGTCTGCATTTTTAGAGTGTGTGAGAGAAAATGTTCTCTCTGCCAAGGTTTTACTCCCTCTAACCTGTTTTGCACATGAGCAAATGCTTGATAAAACTGGCCCTAAGAGTGCTTTTAACTGTGAAAGAACAGAACTCTGACGTTTGTTTTCACCTTTCGTCTCATAGAAGGTTGGTGATAATAGTTTTCTGACCTCTGACCTGTGTTTCTCTCAGACATCGACGAGGACTTTAAAGCGGAGCTGGTGAACCTGGTTCCTCTGCTGTTGTCTCCGGAGAACCTGGTGGAGAAGGAGATCGGAGGAGAGAAGGTCACCTGTCGAGACCTGCTGCTGTACTTCAAGGTCTGTAGCTGAGCTGAGTCATGTGACCGCTAAAGGGTGTTTCACACCAACACATCCCCCAGTCGCTGTCAGTAGGAGGAGCAACGCCGCGTCTGTTCACGTCTCTATGGGGCGCACCGATGTGAAAGAACATTCAGACAAACACGACCCAAACAGCCACAGTCGGCGAACAAACACAGAGTGAGCATGTGTGTGATGTAACGCTTGACGAAAATGATGAAACATAAGCTGCACGCGAGTAGTAGTTGTCAAACTACTACTACTCTAAGACTAGACACGGCAAATAGCTGCGTCTAGTCTTACCTCGCGGATTAAGCTCAACTCGTATTTCCCTCCACAGTCCAGCCTTCGTACTGCGGTCCCCGTAACTCCCCCGTGTTTTCCTCCATCCAAATAGAACCATTCTCCTTCGTAGTTACGTCCCGTTTGACCCCGTGTAAATAACAACAATCCATGCTCGGCTAAATACTGTTTTTCCGTAAGCGTTATTTTCGGTTTTCCGCACTATATTCCTGCGCACTGATTCACTGGTTCTCCTGTGGCCACTGGCCAATCAAACAGCTGCATTTGTGGCAACTGGCGACACCGACTTTACCTGCAAGTCTTCAAAAACCCGCCTCCTCGACGTGCTCCGCTCCTCTGACCCCCGACAACCCCATTTACACCAAACACACGTGAGCCGCCTGTCGGCAAAAGTTGCCAAACTGGTTCAGACGGGCGACCTTCGGCCTGGTGTGAAAGACCCTTAATACAGACTGTTCTAATGAGTTTCACTTTAGTAATAATTAACATTTGATATTTATATTTTTAACTGCCCTACATTGAATTTGACTGAAGTGACATTATAAAGTCTAAAAAAGATCATTAAAGCTGCTTTCACACTAACAGCCTTTGGACTGGACTTTAGGACTTTCCAGTTTGGTTTGGTCCAAAGTCCAGATGTGAACGCTGCCACGAACCATGGTCCGGATCAAACAGCTGGTCCTTTGGTCCGAAAAAAAGTGCTGGACTTGGTCCGGACCGAGGTCTGGTCCTGAACAGTGTCACGCAAAAGTTTAAACTTTAGATCAAATCCTGTAAGTAACAGACGTTCGATTAGGCTCAGACAAGAGAACGTAGAGACAATGGACTCAAACGTGAGGAAAAAAGAGAGAAACAGACCCTTTTTGCAACTGCTGAGAAGTACGCTGCTCTGCTTTCATAAAGTGTCAGAACTTAAAGGGGTCCTATTGTGTTTTTTTTTTATATTTAGTAAGAATCTAGAACATGCACAGATCAGTAATTTACCTTTTGTTCATTGTAAAACACAAAGTTGATCTAAAACAACTTAAAAATAGAAACAGCTCTACTGACTTCCTGTTCAAAACTGCAGAACTGATAAGCTCCGCCTCCTCATTTTAAAATGTAACTGTAAAAAGCAACAGATTTTTAAAAACTATTTTTTATTGTTGGAAAGTTTCTATGGGACAGTATTGAACCACATAAGCTTCACTTTGAGTTTTAATCTTTTGAAATCTAAAAAGTAAATACAGACAAGTGGGAGGGGATAGGTGGTAGGTGAGAACGGGAATTCCTGACCACCTGAGCTGCAGCTAAAGAACAAAACAAGATTACTCCAACATGCAGGAATCAATTCAAATATAACTTTGAGTAAACTAATGATGAAGGAAGGCCATTGTAACAAGGGTAAAAAAGTGAATTTGACATTATAGGTCCCCGTTAACAAAACACAGCTACAGCTCGAGCCATTAAAATGTTTCCTTGTACGTCCTTTAAATACACAAAAAATCAACTCTACATCTGATTCTTAGAGCTCAAAACCACTGGAGCAGAGAAAGTTTGGTCACAACGCCTCACGTGACAGATAAACCAATGAAATGTCACGGCTTCCAAACGCTGCTTCTGATTGGTCAAACATCTTGTCAATCAGCGTTCTCACGTTAAGTTCCCCAAACAAAGCTGGTGTTTTTCTTGTTTTTGTTTTTTTTATATTACTACTGTCACATTATGCTTCACGTTCACAAGGCGCGCTGCTGTTGCCGTGACAACAGAAATACGGCATCAAGAGCCTCTGAAAGTCCGGACTTTCTTTGACACCCAAACTATAATAATAGAACACTTTTGAAGGTTCGAAGTCCAGTGTGAATCGGCCTTAAATATACCTGAAGCTACGATATATTCAGGCCATTGTTTCCAGAATGACACGTGTGAAAATAACTGACTTAGCTCATCTGGAGTGAAAGAGACCCAGTGTAATTTTGACTTGTGCTGTTGTTTCAGGCCTACATGAAGATCTACCAGGGCGAGGAGCTGCCTCACCCCAAATCCATGCTGCAGGTCAGAGACAGAACTGAACCAGCGTCAAAGTCTTGTGTCCGCTGCACGGTTTAGTCTGGTAGAAAAGAATTCAGACTTATGGATGTCACACTTGCTGTTTTTTCAATAATCCAGAGTATTTTTGCCACGGTAGTTTATTCGTAGAATTTTTACACTACACAGTAAACAGGTCTTGCATCTTATGTGACGTGCCTGCTGTGCGTTGGCGGCGCCTGCAGAGAACAGTGTTTCGTTAACTTACCTCTAAGTTGAAAGTTGTTGAAACTACTCTCCAGTCCAGAAGTCACATCCATCCAAAGAATCAAAGTCAAGGGATGTTCTAAAGACGAGCGGGCTTTGTATGAGCTGTTGAGTTTCCAATATGCCAAATGTGCCTTTGAAAAGTTGCTGCTAAAAGCGCTAACACTTGATTCAGCATCTTCCACACAATCATCCCTCGCAGTTTGTACAAGTAAAAGTAAAGAAACAAAGTAAATCCTTTAAACAAAGTGCTCCAGAGAAAGTCACGAGACTCACGCCAAAAATAAACCTGTATTTGTGCTTCATTTGAGATAAACTTCAATCTGAAAGTAAAACGTGGGCGACACAGTGGCGCAGTGGTTAGCGCTCTGGCCTCATAGCAAGAACGTCCCGGGTTTGACTCCCGGGGCCTTTCTATGTGGAGTTTGCATGTTCTCCCTGTGTCTGCGTAGGTTTCCTCCGGGTACTCCGGTTTCCTCCGGGTACTCCGGTTTCCTCCTACAACTAAAAACATGTCCAATGTGCCTCCTCAGGACTACAGATGGAAATGAGCTGTAAAAGCTACAATCTGGTACAAGCGTGTCTGCTATTGTGCTTAATGTAATTGTACATTGTCCTTAATGAACATTCATTCATTCATTCAAAACAAAACGTGTGATAGATGTCACATTTAGTATATTATTAGTCTGTTATTGATCCCTCATTCTAAATATTTATTTTTGATTTATTGACCTTTATTTAACCAGTAGAGTCCCACTGACATTCAGAATCTCTTTTGCTGGGGAGTCCCGGGGGAGGCGTTAATGGATGTGTTTTTAGAAGTATGGGAAACCAGAATACCCAGAGGAAACCTACGCAGACACGATGAGAACATGCAAACACCGCATAGAAAGGCCCCGGGCACTGGTTTCCTGGTAAAATAAAAATTATTAAATAAAGGTCAATAAGTATATTATTAGCAGTAACAAATTTCTTCTAGATTTCTTCAGACAACTTTTTAGTGAGTTGTATTGACCTTTTTGACAAGTTTCCACTGGGCGGCAGGAGGCGTGGTCAACCCAAGCGGACCAGGTTGCATGGGGTTGACCGCGCCTCCAGGAAGTAACATCTAATGAACGACCTGTGCAGACGGAGCTTTGACTGTGTTTTATGATTGTTTGTGTTTTATGATCGTTTTTGTTTTCTGTTTGTTTGACTGTCTCAGGCGACGGCCGAGGCCAATAACCTGGCGGCCGTGGCAGGAGCCAAAGAGATCTACAACAGAAGCATGGAGCAGATCTGCGGAGGTGAGCGGCCGTACCTGTCGCCCTCGGAGCTGGAGCGTCACCACGGCGACCTGCGCGAGGTGTGCGTGCGTCACTTCCGCGCGGTGAAGAAGATGGGCGGGGAGGAGTTCTGCCGGCGTTACCAGACGCAGCTGGAGGCGGAGCTCGACGACATGTACTCGGCCTTCTGCAAACACAACGACGGGAAGAACCTGTTCCACGCCGCGCGCACGCCCGCCACGCTCTTCGTGCTCATGGCCGCCATGTACGTGGTCTCCATGGTGACGGGCTTCCTGGGCGTGTCCTCGGTGGCGGCGCTGTGTAACATGGTGATGGGCGCCGCTCTGATGGCGCTGTGCGTGTGGGCGTACGTCAAGTACTCCGGAGAGTTCAGAGACGTGGGAGCGGCCATCGACAAGGTGGCCGACTTCCTCTGGGAGCAGGTAATCAATACTCTAATCAATACTTTATTTAATACTTTACCGTTTAAAGAAAATAGGGCAGTGCAATTAATGGAATTTCAATTAAGATTACTGCTGCAATCATAATTATTGACCGTAACTTATAAGCCTGTTCGTACATTTCCTGGAGATGGAAAGTTGGTGGTAGGGCTGGGCCATATATCGATTTATATATATTGTTTATCGAGATATGTACCGGACATTGAATTTAGCGATATCGTATCGAAATATTCTATCACTGGTCAAAAAGAGCTCATAAAACGAATTAAAAGCAGTTACAGTTACAAAGAAATGTGAGAAGTAGATCAATAAAATGTTTTTTTTGTTGTAATTGTCAAACTATAAACTTGTGTTATGCTTAGAATTTAGTTTTACTCAGAAAAAAGTACGACTAAAATGTATTTATTCAATGAAAAATTACATTTCTACTTTCTATTTAGCAGACTAAAGGCTTCACATGATGGAGGTTTTAGTTTAGACTTTGTTTGGGAAAGAAAGAAGAGGAGTAAAGCAGGTTTAGTGTTTTTCAGGCTTTGTGTTTGTCTTGCTCCATAAAAACCCACAGATAACAACAGCGATCACAGGTGTAATCAGGTGTTTGTGTGGATGTGAAGGGTCTTAGGTCAGAATCCCTGTGTTTGGACTTGAAGCAGAGATGCAGAGTAGAGTTTAGATCGGGCCCAAAAAATGCAGCCCGACCCAGCCCGAGCCCGCGCACGTCGTGTCCGAACCCGACCGGGACCCGAGTCAAAGTGTCTGAGCCCGAGCCCGAAGTGAGCCCGCCCCGCCCACTCACTGAACTGTGCATTTTAGTGACAGAAAAAGCTCCTTGGTGTCCCATACGTTACAAAAGCGCTTCCTCCACCGCACATTTCTCCCTCTCTCTCTCTCTCTCTCTCTCTCTCTCACTCTCTCTCTCCCTCTCTCTCTCTCTCCCTCTCTCTCTCTCACTCTCTCTCTCCCTCTCTCTCTCTCCCTCTCTCTCTCTCTCTCTCCCTCTCTCTCTCTCTCTCTCTCTCTCTCTCACTCTCTCCCTCTTCCTTCTTTTCTCACCGCGTACATATGCGTGCTTTCTCTCTTCCTCCTCACCTTTTCCTGGGTCCGCGTGAATGAAAGTGCCTTCCCTGTCTCTCTTCCTCTTTTACCTGCTCCGCGCTTACACAAGCCTTCTGTCTCTCTCCTCGCTCCGCGGCGGTGCATCAAACTTCTCACGCCGTATAGTTGGCCATTTAAACACTCGCTTTATGTCCCCGCGGTGGTTTTGCGCTGTGTTCTGACGAGGCTGTCAATCATCCCGCGGAGCGCACGTGTTCAGTACGGCTCTGCGTCTTGGCCCGAACCCGACCAGGCCCGACAACTATGTGAGAAATGTGGGCTGGGCTTGGGCTGGGCTTGGGCTCGGGCCCAGAATCTAAACTCTAATGCAGAGTTGTCAGATGTTGCTGTGTACGTGGTGTTTGTCGTCTCTTTAACTTCTGTAACGTGTTTGTCCAACGCTCTCAGAGGACTCCAGGAAAGGTGAGCTTCTGCTGAACCTGTGGCTGCAACTCAACGGCTCTCATCCGCACTTTTATTATTTCACTTTTGTGGCAAATGCTTTTTTTTATATATGATTTTATTTGTTTTTTTAAAGGAGACATACAGTATTCTGTAAAATCAGTTTTTCTCATTATTCGTGTCTCTCAACATTAGTTTACTTGGTTTACTCTTGTCTTGTAAATACATAACAAACCCAGTATGTCTCCTTTAAACAAAAGCTTTTTGAATGAACCTGCTCCAAGTGCTTTGTGCTGTTTTCTTCATTCACAAACTCACTCTGCTTCGTCAAACATGTTATTATTACGATTATTACAACATGTTTTCTGTTCGTTCAGATGTTGTCGAAGCTGGTGGAGGTGGCCCGGAGTCGTGTTCCTCTGATGAACCTGATTCCTCTGCCGCGACCTCGACTCAACACCAACAACAACGTCAAGAAGAAAAACTAGACATCCTCTCCCTCTCCTCTTCTCTTCTCTTCTTTCTCTCTCTCTCACTCTTTCCTTCCTTCTCTTTCTTTCTTTGTCGGAGCAGACGGAGCGTTCTCTGGATCTGCTCGATTCCCTCTCACGACCAACAAGCCCAGACACAATCGTCATGTTTCTGTCTGACTCACCAAAGTTTACAGCTTTATCACACGTTTTCATTCCGTAGACGCCGTTTTGGGGAGAATTTCACGGTTTCATCCAGTCGTCTTATTCAGTTTTTAGTCTTAAGGTAGAATAAGTTTTGCAACAATTTATCCAAAACGTCTAAAATTCAAACTGAAACGGTTTCTTTCGCTTTTGAGGCAGAGACGAATGTCTGAACTCTTTGTGAAGCTGAGACTCTGTAGTTTTAGCCTCTGATGTCGGACTGACTGTAGTTATCACTGAAAACAAGCTCTGCACAGAAGAACATTAGTTTTAAAGTCCACCTAAGTTTCTCTTGGTAAAAATACGTCAGCAGCAGTAGAGCTGGAGTCAACAGTCTGGGCCTGAATGACACTAGATTTGGTTTATTTTGGGTTTGGACACTTCCTCTACGAAAGCTGACTTTAGGGGATTTCTGGGGAATGCTTCTGATTCATCCCAGAATGGCTGGTTTTAGCTTTTTCATCGTAAACTTTTAAGGTAATGTTAAGGCACAGGTATAGGTACACTTTATTGTCCCCGTAGGGAAGTTTGTCCTCTGCATTTGACCCTGGATCCTTCAATGCCTCTGGGGCATCTCCTCAGGAGCAGTGATCGCTGCGGTGCAGTGCTCGAGAACACATCTTCAGATGTTCTTTAGGCTTGGCCAGGACTACCGTAGCTGGAGGATGTTACCCTAACATGCATGTTATTGGTAGAGCTGTAAACATACAGCTTTAAACATGTGTACTTATGCTCTTCTCACACACAAACGTGGACCAAGCCCCGGTGATCAAAGATGGCGGCGCTGTGCGTCAGTGGCTTCTGCTCACTGGTGTTCGTAGTCATCATGGCCGTTAGCTTTAGCCTTTTGCTAGCTGTGCTACAGGTTATGGAACATGCACTGTTGTGTTTCCCCCATAATTTTTTGAAGCGGAAAGTTCCCACGTCACCGTTCTGACCAATCAGAGCAGGAGTTACAGTGTGAGCAGCGGTAGCCAAAGCTAAAGCTTAAAAAGCTGTTTTTATACAAAACTAAAACCATTTGAACAGCAAAAAAGTTTATGATGTGAAAATAAGTTAGAATTACCTCATGATCCAACTGTTCTTAAAGCTGTAGCTGCTGTTTCTGCCGAACACGAGCAGTTTGTGTTTGTATTGAGGTCTAAGGAAAAAGCCTTTCAGCCTGTGGAGGGTTTTTCCCTCTGCACGACTAAAGGAGCGACCTCTGAGGCTGATTCACAACGGCTACAAGCAGCAATGTCCTGTCCAGAGAATAGAACAGATCTATGGTGTTGAGGCAAATCAGGGCAAACTGCAGCCCGGGGGCCAGACGCGGCCCTCTGACGGCTTCAGTCCGGCCCCTGAGTTTGTGTCTACATTTCTGTTTTTAAACATATAAACTAGTAGCTTAAGTACTCTAAATTTTAGTGGAAAGCGCTTGTAATAATGACAGTTTGTTACTCCGAAGAGCGCTATCCTTTGTGTGAGTTCAAATACGGCCCACGCCTGTCTTAAAGGGTTAAATAGTTCTGATTTAAACTTTATTTCTGAGCGGTGATTGAACGATTTTAGTGCCATTCTTTGTTTAATCTTTTAAGAAACCGTGAAATCTCCCCAAAAAACCCCCCTCACATCTCGACTGTACCAAACCAAACTCTCCATGATTCCTGCTGATGTTTGACACTGTCCCGTCTTGAGTTTGTCCCTGGCGGGCTCCCGTAGACGACTGCAGACTGTATCAGAGCACTATTTATTATGTACAGCTGATAGTAAGTATTATTATTATGATGTAAAGGATGAGTTTTGTATCGGTTTACATCGTCAACGAATCCAGGCTTTGTCCACATGTTTTTGATAGAATTTGCTGCGTTTTAACTTCCAGAAAATGAGACTAAATAGGACCAAAGCCGATGAGTTTTTTCCCTTTTTGTTTGAAATCATGAATTTTAAATCTTTTTCCTTCGGTGTGGACAAAGCCTTCACTGCAACACGAGTGAAAATGACTGAATTTAAACACATATAAATAGTTTGGACTGTTTAAAGCTGCACTATGTGACTTTGAGTGAGAACTACATGTAATTAGGCTTAGTAAAGCATTAATTAATCATGAACAAATGTAAAACTGAAAGATGGAAGGCTTAGTTAGGATTGGGTTGTTGTACCAAGCTTGAATCATGTGTAATAAGCTATTTCTTCATCATGAATAAGTCTTTGTTCATGTTAATTAAGGCTAATGTTTATATAAAGTTTTTCTGACTAGTTTTTATTTATTATTGGCAGATTTGTGACTCAGAAATGCACCAAAAGACTTGAATTCTTACATAAATTCTCAAGCTGAGTCGCCTTTCCACAGATCTGACCTGTAACGATGCACAGCCTGCTCGTTTCCATGGAGACAGACGAGTTTAATGCCAAACTGTGGACCATTTCAGGCAAAGCAATAAGTCTTAAAGGAGACCAGCAGGCTGTGGATTCTGATATTTCATTAAATCATTTTCTACCGCTTAATCACGTTCAGGGGTCGCGGGTGACTGGAGCCTATCCCAGTGACTTTGGGCCTTAGGCAGGGAACACCCTGCAATAAAAATAGCCACGCGATGCACGCGTATTGTTTAGAAGACATGAAGAGTCAATGAAACCGTCAACACGTCGTGCGTGCGTTGTGCACATGAAAATCTTTTTTGTCGCTTGTCGTCGCAGGTGTAGGTGCGTAGAAGCGTAGAATACAGAAAATACAGAGAACTCAGGCTTCTAGTGTTGTATATGTACTTGCATCAGCAGCACACGTCCCGGGACAGGTCCAGACTGTGTGACGGAGCCCTGCTTCAGAAAGACTGTTCATTAATTTCATATTTACTTGTGAAAAGCTGGCGTTTGCCGTGACCAGCCTGTCCAGAGGGGAAATACAAATGTGTTCATTATTTTTACTCTAGACCTGGTGCAAGAGCAGAAACACAAACAGACAAACTTGAACAGCTTTCCCAGACGCACCACAGGCACGAACGGGGCAAGCACACATATTCTGCTGCAATTGGCGGTGTGTCCACCCACGCGTGGACGCACAGACGTGGTTATTTTTGTTGCTTGCTGTGTCTGGGCCCTTAGGGTTAGGGATAGCACTGGGGTTAGTTCAGCTCATTTGGGTAAGTTTACAATTTTGTGAAAAACCGAGAGTTGCCAAATATGTGCTTTCTCCGGCCTACAGCGAGAGGTGGGTGGGACGAAGGCGGTCTGCTGCCAGATGAGTCTCTCTGATTCTGACCGATTCTACTTTTAAGTGAGAACAAGCTCTGCGCAAAAGAACATCAGGTTTTAAAGTTTGTTTAAAATGTCTTTGGTAAATATCAGAAGCAGTAAAGTCAGAGTCACAGCCTGGGACAGAACGACTCTAGACTTTGTGTATTTTGTTTTCTATTTTCATTTGTAAGTTTATTATTATTTATTACTACTTTTATTATTGTTTTAACAGTTTCTGCAATTTTAACCTTAAGATTTCTCCAAAACAGTGCATAGTTGAGCTATAACATCTTGCCACGACGTAAAGCAGGTCAGACAAAACTGTGAGAGGCGACTTTGCCACAGCAATGTTTTTTTCATTCTGAGCAGTTTTGAGTTTTCTACATTTGTTACATCGTGCACCTTTAAAAGACAAACTGGTGAAACACAAAAACTAGCATAAATTAAGGTAAATACAACTGATAAATGTTCTTAATTAAGGAACAGTAATCTAATCTGTGTCTTTTTCAAACTCCAGTCATTAAACTCTTGTCCGTTTGCTGTTCTTGCCGCGTTTGCACATTCCGCCGCCGTCTCGTTCTCATTTCAAAGCCAAACACGCGGACGGTTCCTGGGACTGAAGCGTCACTCTCTTCTTGTACAGACATTTTTACCACAGACGTATGCACATGTACAAACGCTGGTTTTCTAGAGACTTTTGGAGCTTCAACACTGGAAACGCTGAAGGAGGAGAAGTGTAAATAACGTGAGCACTGCAGACCACCTCCCCTTTGGGATTCTGTTACCTTTTGATTTGATTTTTAATTTATTACAATAATAAACAGAACGACTATGGATTAACCCGGTGTCTGCCTCCGATTCTGTTCAGTTCAGGTTTTAAATACAAGAATGTAGAGTTATGGACTAGTATTTGCATTGTATTTGACTATGTTACTCTTTTTTTTAGAACCACCAGAGTTGGGTGTAAAATGTTACTGAGTTACAGTGAGTTACTCTGAGATAATCACACGTTTGTTAAGACACTGTATTATACTGCTCCTGTTACATTTACACTTGATTATTATTATTATTTTTTTTGTTGTTGTTGATTTATTTGAGCAACAATCAGTTCATAGCACTATAAAATAAAAGAACGGTTTACAACAGGAGAGGTTGAAGTTCAAAGTGCACACAAATATAAATACATAAATATTTTAGCTTGGAGAGTGCTTACGGGCATAAACTCATGCTTCATTATAGAATGAGTGTATGCTATATTCATACATATTTCACACAAACATTTTCGTTTAAAAAAACAAGAAACAAGATTATTGATTAATTGATGAAAACGTGATGTCACAACCAGTGTTGGGTGTAACTTAGTTACTGGGATTATACTTGTAATTAAATTACAGCTACAAACAAAATACTCTTACTTTTAATTAAAAGAAAAATCTTCAAAAGTGAGTTGTTGAGTGAGATAAACGGCTCAGACACAGATCAGCAGCTTGAACAGGCCCAGAATCATTTTAAATGTTGATTTTTACTGAATTTGAGCCGATTTAAGCAGCTCATTTGTTGTTTGTCTTTGTTTAAATGCCAATAATAAAAGTTTAAATCCCATTTTTTATCGATGTTTGCAATAATACATACAAAGTAATCCTACAGTAATGTAACTAAGTAACATTCTTGGAGAAGTAACTGGGTAGTGTAACCAATTACAATTTTAAATAGTAATGAGTAACTAATTACTTTTTCAAAACTTATTTCCCAACACTAGTCACAGCACATCTTCCTCATCTTTTATTCACCTTTAAGACAAAATGATGTGTTGGTCGTTTTCAATTGAAGATAAAATAAATTAATTTATATGAAAGTAACCTGAGTTACACAGATTGTAACTAATATTTTGTCAACATTTTTATAAGTAATGAGTTACACTACTATAGTTTCTGAAAAGTGGAATATATTACAGTAACTAGTTTTGTGATAAGTTACTCCAAACACTGAGAATGAAAACTTTTTCAATTGGCTAAAAATACTGAAACAAAAATCTATATATATATATATATATATATATATATATATATATATATATATATATATATATATATATATATATATATATATTATTATTATTATTATTATCGATAATAAAAATAATGCAACATAATAATTAGATAAGCTATTTTTATATGAATTATTGTTTTTATTTTTATTTGTGTTTCTTTTATTTTTTATTTTTTGTATTATTCGTTGTTGTTTTTTTTTTTTTTTTTTTATTAATTTTGTTTAATTATTATTATTATTATTATTTTATTTATTTATTTATTTTTTTGCAATGTTCGCGTTGACTTTTTCCATCGAAGTAACTTGGGAGAAAAAACGCTCATGACATTTGTTTTGTAATGTTGTTTTGTGTCAACAATGGGCTCCGTGCACCTAATGTCAGTTGGCTGCGTACGTTCAAAAATGCTAACTTCTGTATGTACGACCACTTCCTGTTAGCGTTAGCCTTTAGACACAATTATGTCTCTTTTAAACGCACAAGTGTCCTTTGGTGAAATATTCCTCTGATATGTAAAGTCTTTAATATGTTTTCTGTAACATTTACCACAACTGTCTGATCTAAAGAGGATTTATTTGTTTTTCTATGAGGTTTTCACTACATCAGTTTAAAACGACTAAATCCTCTTTAGATCAGACAGTTGTGGTAAATGTTACAGAAAACATATTAAAGACTTTACATATCAGAGGAATATTTCACCAAAGGACACTTGTGCGTTTAAAAAGAGACATAATTGTGTCTAAAGGCTAACGCTAACAGGAAGTGGTCGTACATACAGAAGTTAGCATTTTTGAACGTACGCAGCCAACTGAAATTCCGTGCACGGAGCCCATTAAACAAATTAAAAAAAAAAAAAAGTTAACCCTAAAGGCTCTTTTCGCGGCGCCTGATCAAAACTAACGATAAACATTCTCTTTCCACTGTATTTAACCTTCTTACAGATTCATCTATATCTTTTAACTCGATTCTTACTCATAAACTGTTAATATAAAGTGACCTCCAGATCCGTTTGTAGCGGGACTTGAGTCAAAATCTACCCGGCCGCAGTGAGACGTCTCCGGCTGAGGAACCCGGAAGTGTCCGCTTTAAGATGGCGGCGCCCGGAGCCGAAGCGCAGCGCTGAAGGTGAGAGCCAAACTTCACGTTTTTAAAGCTTTTTCTCGCAAATGTAAAAGGCAGAAACAGTGCTGTGGTTTTAGATTGAGTCGCGGAGTTATTTTAGATTCAACACAGATAATGATGACAACGTTTTAAAGCTTTATAAATGAGTAAAGTTTGTGCAAAGCTGTGATCTGTCACATCCAGGTGAGTTATGTCAGCGCTGCGTCCAAGCTGAACCAGAAGGATCATTGTATAACAGTGACTAAGTAAATAACAGTTATGTTTTTTTATCCTTTAACGTGTCTTTTAGTTATTTGTGGATATCTCGGGTTATTTAAATGTCCTTTATTTTGAAAACTGGCTTCTGCGCAGGTTACTTTTGTCAATAGACTAACGAAGCTAGTCCCCCTCAATCTCTGTCAACTCAGCAAAGAAAAACTGTGGTTAACTAATATAAACTTCATTATTGCGGTCACGATCTTTAAAGGTGCACCGTGTATCATTCTTAAGCAAAAATAAACTTGACATAAAGCAAAGTTTTTCAGTTAGATTTGTATTTGACTCTTGGTAAATAATAATATGTACAAAGAATAGACTCTTATTTGGCCAAGAGAAGATATTTTTGCTTGTTTTTGTGAAAAAGCTACCTCTTTAGCTGTGTTTTTTTTTACACATGAGGACATAAAACATATTTCTCCTCATTCAGAATGTTCCAGAGTAGGGCTTGTCCATTAATCGAAAATTGAAAGATTGAGATCGAATTGAATCGAATCGTCAATGTGGTGGGCTTTGAATCGAAAGATCGAGAATCAATCCTATGTGAGTAAAAATGTCTAGTTTGGAGCTAAAGTCAAACTTGGAGGCAGAATATATTGTTTCAAAAAATCTAATAAATGGGACATATTAAAAGTTTGTGTTTTGTTTATTTTCATGAATGGCATTTTTGACTTGTTTTGAAAAGGTTACACAAAATGTAACTGATAATCGAGATTTATCAATATGAGAAAAAAAAAAATGTCTTTTTCCCAGATCGCCCAGCCCTAATCTAAAGTATGATTTTTACTTTCAGTTTCTATTTAATTGTGTAGTTAACGTTTCATCTTCAGAGCACCGTTTAAGCACATTGTCACTGTTTGTTTTTTGTAAATGGCAAACAAGAGTCAAAGTTACACAGTGCACCTTTAGACAATGATCAGTGCAGCATCAGCAGCGATGAGGTTTTTTTTAAACAATTGTGGTGAAGCTGGAGCCAAGTTCAAAAGCAAAGCTTTGGATTTACTCTCAATCTACGTTGAGTGAAGCCAGATGATGTATCTGTTCCTCTGCCTCCTGGACAAAACCTCTGTGGTGAGATGTTCTGGGCAGGTCTCACTGAGAGCAGACCTCAGGGAAGACCCAGGACACAATGGAAAAAATACATCCCTTGACTGGTCCTCGAGATTCTCTGGATAAGCTGTGTGTGAATAAGGAAATTCTGCACCACTTTGCTCAAACTGCTGCCTCCGCAACAAGACTTTGATTTGTTCATTTATTGACGTGTCTAAGATGTCTACAGAAATTATTATTATTTTTTTAATTAATGTTGCTCACTAACCATGTAGTGTGTTGCCTCTGTCCCTGTTCTCCGCAGTATTCTGTGAATCTCTGTCTGCATCATGGGTCTGACTCGCTTCTGGAGAAACTACAAAGTTCTGATTGTGATGGGCTCCAGTCTGGGCCTGATTCACTTGGGCTGGTACCACCTGAAGGACAATCAACCTCACAAACGTCCCACAGAGTCTGAGGTCCAGAGCCAGGCATCGTGGCCTTTCTGTCCTCGCCCCCTGCAGCCGGAGTCAAGAGACGGTGAGTCTGTGTAAGTCTGTGTCCTCTGGAGTCAAGAGAGGGTGAGTCTGTGTAAGTCTGTGTCCTCTGGAGTCAAGAGAGGGTAAGTGTGTGTCCTCTGGAGTCAAGAGAGAGTAAGTCTGTGTAAGTCTGTGTCCTCTGGAGTCAAGAGAGAGTAAGTCTGTGTAAGTCTGTGTCCTCTGGAGTCAAGAGAGAGCAAGTCTGTGTCCTCTGGAGTCTAGAGAGAGTAAGTCTGTGTAAGTGTGTGTCCTCTGGAGTCAAAATTACTTACTTTAACATAATAAAATTATGTTAAAGTAAGTAATTTTGTTATTGTGGATTCAGTCTTCACACACAGTCAGTGTCAGTGTCTCTCTTTTTGTTTTGTCAAAACTGTATCATCCAAGCTCTAATCTGTATTGTGAAAATGGGCTTCTGAGTTCCTGTATTTGGCTGAACACATCGGTTTAACTGCTTTGTGTTGGTTCTAACACAGGCATGACATGCAGGAAAATGAAGTAAACAACCAGAAAACAGCAGCCTTGAGTCTTGAGTCTGGTTTAAAGTGTGTCCTGACGTGTCTCTGTTTCTCAGATAAACTGAAGCTGAGATGCGTTCTCCGAGCTGGCTGCGGAGGAACTGGCCCTGGGCTGTGGGCGGAGCGTTTGTCTCCGTTCACCTCTTCACCTGGATCCTGCAGAAAGCCATGAAGAGCTCCGTCCAATCAGAGCGCGCCCTCCGGAGCTCCGGCCAATCAGACGCAGCAGCAGCCGGAAGCACCACAGACTGAAGCAGAACTTTATTTAAAACAAATGAGGATGAACTGAGAAAACTTTAAACCTCAAAAACACAATGTGAGACGAAAAAAGACTTTTGGATTTTTCCCTTTTGAAAGATTAAAGTTTAAATATTTGTGGGATTTTCTCATGACGAGAGAATTCAAGGTTTGTTTGGAGAAATTTGTAAAATTCTCAAATTTCAAATGAAATCTATATTTAACAAAACCTTCTGCTCTGAACAGTAAAGAGAGAGTTTTATGCTAAATCACTTTTCTGAGGCTTTGACCAGGTTATAATGTGATTCAATCATCAAAAACAAGCCCAAAGAGATTTAAATATCACTCATTCATCTGCCATCTTTCTCTTGAATCCTCGTTACAGTGACTCACACCAGAAATAACAGAGAGCTGCTCTTTCAGTCGCTGCAGGTGTGAGTTCACTGTTTGATTTGACTCCAGCCGTAACTCTGTCAGGACGTGTTTGTTCAGGATGAGAGCTTCACTGAAACTTTCACTTACGGTCATGAGCTTAATGACCGAAAGAATAAGATCACAGATACAAATCAGATTTTTCTAAATGAGTTTCCTTATTTAGATTTGGAAACTTTCTTAGAGATTAGATGAGGAGCTCAGAGTGGAGCCGCTGCTCCTCCACATCGAGAGGATCCAGCTGTTCTCCCTGAATCAAGTGGTTAATAATACCTAGGGATGCACCGATTCAGCTTTTTCAGTTCCAATAGAGCAGAGGTGCCCAAAGTGGGGCCCGGGGCCAAATTCCACCCGCCAGATGGTTCAATTTGGCCCGCGAAGGGTTGTTCAGGTTTGTTAGGACTAACTGTGTGATTAAATTTTGTGCTGAAAAGACTGTCAAATGACAAAATTCAAGTGCAGTCTCTTAAAACGTGTTAGTAAAAGGTATTTTAATCTTTATCTCTTCTCAAAATGTTTTTTTAAATGCCGAAGAAAATTATGTTTGGCCCTTGGCACTCTTCAATGTGATACATTTTGGCCCGCGAAGACAAAATTGGCAAATTTTGGCCCACCAAGGAAAAAAGTTTGGGCACCCCTGCAATAGAGGTTGTGCAGGTGACATCACAGCATTCTAAATGTTCATACTGAGAGAGTTAATGGAGACAAAGGACATTTTCTCTTGTAAGAGTTCAATAAACAGCTAAAACAGGAAAAATAAACTACAGTTTGATAACAAATTCAACCTACCACAAGTCTACTGAGCACTGGGTTTGTAACTGACATGTAAACAGAGAAAATCAAGTCAACAGTTGTAGCAAAGCAGATAAACAACAAGACTTTAGCTTCTCACATTTATCAGACATAGAAATCACACACAGTTGAACTTATTACCTTTTTCTTCTTAAGATGTTTTTAAGTCCGTTTGTTGCAGTTAAAATGTCCTAAATCATCAACTGTTGTTACAGACAAGTTTGTAGCAGACAAGCCGTTGCCACGACAACAAGGAAATACATTGAAGAAATGCCACTCATTCTAAATGTTGCTGAGCAAAATGATGTCAGTGCATAACCTCTATACCGATTACGATATTTAAGTATCCACCGATACCAGTGTAAGGACTGAAATACCTTGTTTTTCTCTTAACTTAATGTGACTAAGATGTCAGTGATTATGAGATGTTTTAGATGAACATCCGGTAAATTACTCTCATTGTGCCCAATTATAGGCACAACAATGGTATTGGCTGAACCGATATCATTGAACCGATACCTGATCCCAGTATCGGATCGGTGCCTTCCTTAATAAAACCTCCTTTGTTCTCCTTCTCATTGTCATTGAGAAGGAAGGAGGAGTTTTTAAACATTCTGATGGAGGATAAGAGCGTCTGAAACATGAACTGCCCACGTCCTGCCTTATGTTACCAAATGTTTCTATAATAATAAAATTCATTCTAAAATATAAGTACGGTTAGGATAAGGGTTGGGTTGTTACGCTAGGCCAGTGTTTCTCAGACTTTGTGTTGGAACTCGAGCTGCCTCTGATGGTTTGCTTTATTTACCAGACAAATCTATTCATACTTCGATCGTCTTTTAGTCTGTATACTTTAGAACTTCCTTATTTATTGCCCCAGACTCAATTGAAATCAATTACGCTCTATTTTAGACCTGAGCTTGGAGAGTTGCCAAACACATCTGGTTTGTGTCTGAAAAAGGGAAAAAAACCTTGTGTGTTTACTGTAGATTTACTGGGTGTGGACGCTTTTTCTGTGCTGTTAATAGACAAGATCCTGAACAAGCCAACTGCCAAAACAAACCCAGACAAAGACAAAACAGCCAGTATCATATTTAAACAAACAAAAAGAAGCACTAAGGTTTGTATTTCTCGTGTTCAGAATCTTTACAGAAGCATAAAACTCTCTCTTTTACGGAAGTCCAGAGCTGCCAGTGTGGAGTAAACATTTTTTTCCAGCTTTTCTCGTTATAACGACTTTATATTTACGTTCAAACGACAATATTCTCGTTATTACGACTTTTTATTTACGTTCAAACGAGTTTTTTTTACGTTCAAACGAGAATATAATGTCGTTATAACGACTTTTTATTTACGTTAAAACGAAAATATATTCTCGTTCGAACGACTTTTTATTTACATTAAAACGACAATATATTCTCGTTAAAACGACTTTTAATGAAAAATAGACAGCCCTTCCCACGATGCTCCGTTTATTAATCATTAAGTTACACAGATTAAACAGGATTCTTCAGTGTTACTGCTACATATAAGATCTCATGGCTCCTTTTTATAAATACGTGCGCATCGCTTTGATATAAAATACGCCGACTTTCGTCTTTCCTCATTTCTCCGCTGCCCTCTCTCTCTCTCTCTCTCTCTCTCTCTCTCTCTCTCTCTCTCTCTTTCTCTCTCTCTCTCTCTCTCCCTCCCCCCGGTCTCTTCGCAAAGGCCTAAATTCTCGATCGTCTCTGATTGGCCAGCGCCTCGTCTTTTTAACTTATTCAGAACTCTGGTCCGGAGCAGGTTATGAGTTTGCATGTTGCCACAGAGATCTGCCCCGTTTCGTAGGACCGCTAGACCAGGTTTAACCCAGAACTGACCTCGCTAAACCCCAAATCTAGCTTCGTAGTACAAGGCTCTGAGCTCCAGCTTGTGGCGCATCATGGGAAGAGCAGTCTGTTTATCATAAAAAAAGTCGTTCGAACGAGAATATATTTTCGTTTTAACGTAAATTTAAAGTCGTTATAACAACATTATATTCTCGTTTGAACGTAAAAAAAAGTCGTTTGAACGTAAATATAAAGTTGTTATAACGAGAAAAGCTGGAAAAAAATGTTTACTCCACACTGGCAGCTCTGGACTTCCGTACTCTTTAAACATTTGCCAATCACAATCTAATCATGTCTGAAACACTGAAGTTTGGTTTGAAGTGTTTGTTTAATTTATCCTAATAAACACCACACCGATGTGAACACGTTAGCTATTCTCTCTTTGAAGGGTTTTTATTTTTATTTGTTCACGAGGTTTTGAAGAGAAAAATTTTGTTTCTGTTTGATTAAAAAACAACAGACTATTCTTGAAAAACGTAATGCCTGACGTGAGAAACACATGACTGATTTTTGATTTATTAGACTCCGTGTTGGGGAAAAAGTATTGAAAAAGTAATTAGTTACACAACTTAGATACTGCCTCAAGAAAGTAACTTAGTCACATTACTTGAGGATTACTTTGTGTATTACTGCAAACATCGATCAAATATGGGATTTAAAGTTTTATTATTGTCATTTAAACAAAGATAAACAACAAACAAGTTGCTTAAAGGTGACCTATTGTGGGTTTTTTTTAATCTTTAGTAAGAAGCTAGAACATGCACAGATCAGTAATTTACCTTTTGTTCATTGTAAAACACAAAGTTGATCTGAAACAATTTTAAAATAGAAACAGCTCTAGTGACTTCCTGTTCAAAACTGCAGAATTGATAAGCCCCGCCTCTTCATTTTAAAATTTAACTGTGAGAAGCAACAGATTTTAAATACTAAATTATTATTGTTGGGACAGTTTTGAACCATTTATGCTTCACTTTGAGTCTTAATCTTTTGAATTATAACAAGTAAATACAGACAAGTGGGAGGGGATAGGTGGTAGGTGAGAACGGGGATTTCTGAGCACTTGAGCTGCAGCTGAAGAACAATACAAGATTACTCCAACATGCATGAATCAATTCAAATATAACTTTGAGTAAACTAATGATGAAGGAAGGCCATTATAACAAGATTAAAAACTTAGAAAAGTGAATTGGACAGAATAGGTCTCCTTTAAATCGGCTCAAATTCAAACATTAAAATTTATTCTGGGCCTTGTTCCAGCTGCTGATCTGTGTCTCTGAGACGTTTTATCTCACAAAATAAGTAACTTTTGTAGATTTTCTGTACTTAAAAGTAACTAAGAGTATTTTGTTAGTAACTGTAATTTAATTACATGTATTTTCACAGTAACTTAAGTTACACTACTAGTTACTCAAAAATGTAAACTCATTACAGTAACTAAGTTACAGTAACTTAAAGGGACCCCAGGTAGCAATAAGGGACGTCCCTTTAAGTTACACCCAACACTGATTAGACTTTATAATAATCAAATGTGTTTATACTGCAAATGAAAAAACTATCACCTCTGACTGTTTCACAGGTTTAGTCAAAGAAGCATTAGGCAGAGCAGCAGCAGCAGCAGCAGCAGCAGCAGCAGCAGGGGGCGGTAGAGCGCAGAAATCTCTCTCTCTCTCTCTCTCTCTCTCTCCGCAGCAGCAGCAGAAGAAGCGGCTCTGTGACTGTCATGGCGGCGCAGGCGGAGCTGTGTCTGCTGGACCCGTTCCCCACAGGGTTCAACCCGCTGGACGCGCTCCTGCCCCGGGCACAGCTCCAGGCTCTGCTCGGGGAGGAGGACCGGGAGCAGGACGCGGAGCTCCAGGCCGCTCTGCTCTTCACTCCGCACCGGCCTGAGAGAGCCACAGCCCGGGGAGTGTTTCTGCGAGTGTCCGGGAGCGAGCTGGAGCTGGAGCCGAGGAGAGCCGCGGGACGCACAGGTGAGACGCTCCAGAGAGAGAAAGTAAAAATATAAAACATGTGAGAGAGAAAGTAACTCAGGTCAGAGAGACTTCAGAGAGAGTGGACAAGTGTAACACGTGAAAAACTAAAAAGACTGAGAGACTTGCTTTAAATTCTTTTTTATGGCCCAAACTTGTTCTCCATTCAGTCTGTTTCATTGTGTGGCTGCTCCAGGGTTGCCAGATTTTCAGAGAGCAATAAGCGACCTGGCCTTTGAAAAAAAAAGCCCAAAGCACGCGAGTTCAGATTCTCAATAAAAAAGTAATTTAAATAATTAAACATGGTGTATCACAGCAGGACGAAGGTTAATGGTTTTTTAACTAGTATTTGATCATTGATAAAGGATTTAAAGCGTGAAAATTTGCTAAAAGTTTATAGTTCTGTCATTAGTGAGACATTTTCTTGAATCAATTTGGAAAAACTGCCAAAAATCCTCTCTTATGACCAGGGGCGTAGCACCAAATTCAGGGCCCCAGGTACAAACTTGGTGATGGGCCCCTAACACATGATCTTGTGTTTGAATTATTTAGTTGTCTCTCGTAATTTTTCTATTCATTTGGGTTTTATTTCTTTCTAGAATATTCATATACAGCCAGTTGATTTAATTTCTACAATCCACACATAAATATAATATAAACTTAATGCTTTTTAATGCTACCTTTCAAGATTTTTATTACCATAAACACCTAAAAAACAAGACATGTATGTGTTTTTGTGTCAAAACCATTGAGTTGGAAGCACAGCCTTCACTCAAATGAGACGAGAAAAAAATAAAATGTGTTTCAGTCTTACTCTTTTACATTTTAGCTAACTTGTTTTAAGCTAACTTGTCTAAATTATGCCAAAATCCTTTGTTACATTTTGGATGTTTTATAATGTTGAAGTTGTGACATTTATTGACAATATTCAAGTTAATAAGCATATTTATAAGTGATAATTTGTGCCAAACCCTGGCTATTTGTTCACTGAAAACTGCTGAAAAACTCTGATAACAAAAAATTACATTTAGAGGAAGAATGTATCTCACAAACAAAATGCTTTTGGGGGGCCTTTCCTGTCCTGGGCCCTGGGGAAACTAGCACCATTTACCCCCCCAGTCCGACACCCCTGCTTATGACGTCAAAGTGCCTCTAAGGAGCAAGAACAAAAACGCGACTGTCAAAAAAAAAAAGCAGCTCAAAGGAGCCGACTTGGATACATTTACCAGTGTTGCTCTAGCAGTTTATCGGGTTTATTTAAGGCTGTTTTGTTTACTTTTTATATTGCTTTTGCTAATAGGGTTTATTTGTTTATTTGAGTTTAGGTCTGAACCGGTCTGACAGACTGAATGTCACTTTTAAGGGTCGTAGGTGGAGTTTCATTCACAAATGTTGATTTAGCAGCAGAACTTTAGTTTTCTCACAGATAAACTCTTGTAGTTACTGACAACAGAGCTTTGTCAACTTGTTTCCACTGTTTGTTGATTCCTCTATAGAAAACAGTTTTTATCAAAACAAAACAGCTTTCACATTGGTAACATAAAATAGTACAATCGTGCACAAGCAGCAGCTAAAACAAACATTGTTCCATGTCAACGTTTCACTGTTAAGTGTCTTTTTTTTCTGTGTCAAGCTAATGGCTAAGTCAATTCAATATGATTAAAAATAATAATAATAATTAAAGCCGCAAGCGGCATTGATCGGCCCTCGCGGGCCGCTCCACGCCGCTGCTGCCCCGCATCGCAACAGGGGTGCGCTTCGCGCCCCAAATTCCCTCTTTATATTACACCTACTGCCAAATGTATGGCGCTTCGCGCCTTTTCGTTCTCTCTCTAGACAATGTTGTTTGTTGTAAATTTCTAACTTTTTAACAAAATGTGCGGCTTCACCGCACAGAGACCAAAGAGTATGGTTGCCCCACTCCTCATGATGATCGACACCAAATTTCAGCTTGTTCGGGCTAACGCCCGAAGAGAAATGGGTGAAAATGTAAGTAAATAAGCCAAAGAAGCGTGTGAGTGCAGGCCTGAGACTGCAGCCTCCGGCTGTATAGATTTATACTGCCATTTAAATAAAATGGAGGATTTACAGTGTTGCTGTCGCAACACCATAAGAGATAGACCCAGGGTTCCATTGACTTTTTTGATCAGAATACCAAAAAGAAATTTTGTGCAAAATTTCAAATGTTTTGGAAAAACTAAATTTCAAAATTCCATTTTAATTTTGAAAATTTTGCAAATCTTTAACAATATTTGCGGCTTCGCCGCACAGGGACCTTACAACTTATGCAAAAGATTTGGATAACTTTTGATGCCCCCCTCCTCAAGATGATTCTCACCAATTTTCAGGTTGCTCGGGCTTACGCCCGAGGAGGAGTTAGTAAAAGTATAACTTGTTAAAAAACTGCTATTTTCAGTGATTTGGCAATTTTCCCATTAGGATAACATTGGGAATTACAGCTATTGCTACGGCTACGCCGTAATATTTACGACATAGGTCTGATTGACTTTTTTGATCAGTGTCATGGTATTAATACGTGTACCAAATTTCACTGGTCTACAACAAAGTAAAATTTTACTCTCCCATACAACCTATGTAGGGGGCGCTATCGCGCCCATTGAAATTTTTCCTTTTTAATTCTACTTAGGGCCGGGGTGTCAAGTAACGATTGATGTTTGAGTGAGATCGGCCTAATTATGTACATTTTATGGCTTATCGAAAGTGCATGGCGAGCGACAAAAACGAACACGAAATTTGTGGCGTTGCCACGGCAACACCGTTTAATATTAAGAAATTATTTGGATAACTTTTAATGTCCTATTTCTCTAGATGATGTAGAGTGATTCTGCTGACGCTGGGTCAAACGGCCTGAGAGGAGATAGTTAAAGTATGAGGACAGGAAATTGCGCCTTCGGCGCCGCTTCGCGTGTTTGACCCAATATGGCCGTCTTCCTGTTGGTTACCTAGCAACCGCGTAATATATTTTTTTGTTCAGAACGAATTGAGCAATCAACCACTCGAATTTCATTCGGCTACAAAAAACTTTTTTTTTCGGGTATGGTCATTGGCGCAATGTATTTTGAACTTCCAGGGGGCGCTGTCGCGCCCTTTTTAATGATTTTTTTAAAGTGTCACCTTTGCACGCATGGTGCAGTGATCTTTAATTTTGGGCAAAATTTGTGAGTTTTCATGGAGACTTTTCGTGTCATTGGCGAAAACGTCGGATAGGAGAAAAATAATAATAATAATTAAAGCCGCAAGCGGCATTGAACGGCCCTCGCGGGCCGCGCTACGACGCCGCCCCCCGCAACGCAAGAGGGGGCGCTACGCGCCCCAATTTCCCTCTTTATATTACACCTACCACAATGAATGGCGCTTTGCGCCTTCTTCTCTTCTCTTTAGGCAATACTGTTTGCTGTAAATTTCTTACTTTTTTACAAAATGTGCAGCTTGCCGCACAGAGTCTACAGATTTTGTTGACCTACTCCTCATATGATTGACACAAATTTCAGGTTGTTCGGGCTAACGCCCGATGAGAAATGAGTGAAAACATGAGTTAAAAGGCACAAAAGCGTGTAACTGCAGGCCTGAGACTGCAGCCTCCAGCTGTATAGATTTATACTGCCATTTAAATATAATGGAGGATTTAAAGAGTCGCTGTCGCGAAACTATAGGAGATAGACATAGGGTTCCATTGACTTTTTTGATCGGAATACCAAGAAGGATTTTTGTGCAAAATTTCAAATGTTTTGAAAAAACTAAATTTTAAATTTCCATTCAAAATTTTCAAAAAATCACAAATCTTGGACAATAATTGCGGCTTCGCCCACAGAGACCATACGACTTGTGAAAAAAATATGGATAACTTTTGATCCCACACTCCTCAAGATGATTGTCACCAATTTTGAGGTTGCTCGGGCTTACGCCCGAGGAGGAGTTAGTGAAAGTATAACTTGTTAAAAATCTGCTATTTTCAGAGATTTGGCAATTTTTCCATTAGGATAACATTGAGTGTTTCTCTCATCACTACGGCTTCGCCGTAATTATTAGGGCATAGGTCTGATTGACTTTTTTGATCGGAATGCCAAAATAGAATTTTGTGCAAAATTTCAAAAAATTTCGACAAACTAAATTTTGTGCGCCCCATGTTAAAATGTATTTAAGTCTGTAGGGGGCGCTGACGCGCCAAATTATTTTTTTCTCATCAAGTAGGTTAAGGGCCAGAAGTTTAACAACTGATGCGAATTTTATAAAATTCGGACTTTATTTGTGGATACGGGAGCAAGTTCAATTTTTCGGAATTTTCAATTTTTTTATGTTTTTTTGCGGCTTCGCCGCAAACAAACAGTTGTAGTTACACCAGTAAATTGGATAACTTTTGATGGCACACTTCTCAAGACGATACTCACCAATTTTGAGGTTGCTCGGGCTTACGCCCGAGGAGGAGAAGATAAAAGTGTGACGTGAAAAAAAACTGCTGAGTCATGCTTAGCAAAATTTGAACGCATATAGCCGACATCTGGTGGGGGGGACGGCGTTGCCGTAATATATTTTTTTTCTTGTATCGTTACTATCTACTTCTGTGCCGAATTTCAAGATTCTACGTTCAAATTTTTTTTGGGCCATTTCGTATTCCCCAATTCATTTTGCGCACTCTAGGTGGCGCTGACGCGCCACTTTTTTGAGTTTTGAAAAACGGAAATTGCCATAATTTAGAGAGGCACGATTTTGAGGAGTGTGCAAATTTTCGTGACTTTTCGTCACTGGTAAAGGGGTGATAAATAGGGGGGTTGGTCCCAAGAAAAATAATAATAATAAGAATTAAAGCCGCAAGCGGCATTGAACGGCCCTCGTGGGCCGCTCTACGACGCCGCCGCCCGCAACGCAAGAGGGGGCGCTTTGCGCCCCAATTACTTTTTTATATTACACCTACTGCCAAATGAATGGCGCTTCGCGCCTTCTTCTCTTCTCTTTGAGCAGTACTGTTTGCTGTAAATTTCTTACTTTTTCACAAAATCAGCGGCTTCGCTGCCCAGGGTCTACTGTATTTCGTTGACCTACTCCTCATGATGATCTTCACCAAATTTCAGCTTATTCGGGCTAACGCCCGAAGAGAAACGGGTGAAAATATGAGTAAAAAAACCCAAGATGCGTGTGACTGCAGGCCTGAGAATGCAGCCTCCGGCTGTATAGATTTATACTGCCATTGAAATAAAATGGAGGATTTACAGTGTCGCTATCGCGACACCATAAGAGATAGACATATGGTTCCATTGACTTTTTTGTTCAGAATACCAATAACTTATACAAAGAGAATGCTTCGCACATCATATTCTGGAGCAGGTGCGTAGGAGACGGCGTGCGTAATGCTCGTCGAAAAAATAATATAAAGAAGAGTCCCGCACTCTGGCTACTTGCAAAAATAGTGATTTATTTACAGGTGAATCAAAGCAACGTTTCGGCTACTAGGCCTTCATCAGGCAAATGGTTTCTGAGGCTAGGAGGACGCCTTAAGTAGGTGTGGCATAGGCGGCAAACAACATTTCATAATAAAGTGCCTAGACATCGGCAATGGAATTACTAAGCAAACAATAGATCACGACATACAATGACTATACAATATACATAAAAAATATGTAGAAAAATAGCAAACATATATGTAAAGAATATCACAAACAGGTACATAGTGAAACCCTGTAAGTTAACATTCAAAGCTATATGGTGCCGGTACTCTCCATGATCTCCAAAAAAGGTGCCTTACAAAAAAATATTTAAGTTAAATTCATCATTCAGGCCCTTTGGAGCCAATGTCTGGAGGGTGTAAATCCAGTAAGCTTCGCGTTGCTTCAACAGTAGGTCATGATCTCCGCCTCTAGAGGGCGGAGGGACATGCTCAATGCCACAAAAACGAAGGGAGCAGACGTCATGACGGCAGTCATTAAAATGGACAGCCACTGGATATTCTCTATCATTGCGCCGAATAGAGCTTTTATGTTCACTGATCCTCTGCTTTAATTTTCTAGTCGTTTTGCCGACATAGGCCAGGCCGCAGGGACACCGCAAAAGATAAATCACATGTGTAGATGCACATGTGATAATGCCCCTGATAAAAAACTTTTTCCCCGTGTGCGGGTGTTGGAAGTGATTTGTTTTGTTTGTGTTATTACACTGTGCACAACATCCACAGCGGTAGTTGCCGTCTGGAAGAGGGGCCAGGAGCGTCTGTGTCGGTGTTGGTGCTGCTGTGACGTTGGCGTGTACCAGGTGATCCTTTAAATTCTTTCCTCTTCTGTTGACAAAGAGAGGTGGATGTCTGAACGTGGCGGACAACTCAGGATCGGACCTTAAAATGTGCCAATGTTTTCTGAAAATTGTTCTTATGGCAGAAGAGTGAGCAGAGTACTGGGTGACGCAAGTAACTGAAAATTGTTTTCGTTTTTTGACAGTTTTTTTTAGTAGTTCAGAGCGTGTTTTTTCCAGGGCTCTGTCATAAGCTTGATCAACCCATGAATGTGGATATCCCCGCTGTAGGAATCTTGTCTTCATCTCCTGCGCCTGTTCAATGAAGTCGTCGTTGGAATGGCAGATTCTGCGGAGTCTCAAAAACTGACTGATGGGCAGACTTTTCTTTAGCGACGTGGGATGGAAGCTGGAAGCTAATAGTAGCGTGTTTCTGTCTGTCTCTTTTCTGTAAAGTGTGGTAATGATTGTCCCTGCAGATTTAATTACTTGCATGTCCAAAAAATCAACCTTATCTTGGCTAAAGTGAGGCGTGAAAAATAGGTTAGGTTCAAAACTATTGAGAAGAGCAACAAAGTCTGTAAGTTCCTTGACACTGCCTCTAAAAATGCAAAAAATGTCGTCTATGTATCTGTACCACTTGATAATTTTGGACATATAGGGGTTCATGATTTCATTGAATACAAAAGTCTTTTCAAAGAGGCCCACAAATAAATTAGCGTAATTAGGAGCACAAATAGTGCCCATGCTTGTGCCCGAGGTTTGTAAATAAAAGTCATTTTCAAAACGGAAATAGTTGTATTTCATTACAAACTCTGTTAAATCCAAAATAAATTGATTAGGTGGATTAACTGAGTCGCTGCGCTCTTGTAGATAAAAATTGAGGGCTTCCAGGCCTCCAGAGTGGGGGATATTTGTGTACAGACTTGTAATGTCCATGGTCAACAGCAGGGCATCGTCAGGTAAATCTTTAATGTTGGCACATTTCTCTATAAAATCTGTAGAATCTCTTAAATAAGCTGGGAGAGTCAGCACATATGGTTTTATAAAGTGATCTACATAAGAGGACAGAGGTGACCACAAAGAGTTTGTTTGAGCGACAATAGGACGTCCTGGGGGATCAGTCAAACGTTTGTGAATCTTTGGTAACGTATATATAACCGGTCGGACAGGGTGTTTGCTAAACAAAAAAGCAAAATCATGGTCAGAAATCCATTTATTGTCTTTAGCCTGTTCCAAATACCGAAGTAATTGTTCTTGAAAAGACAAAGTAGGGTCCCCATTCAGTTTTTTATAGAATCGAGCATCTGATAGTTGAGACAGGATCTCTTCTTTGTATTTAATAGCATCCTGTATGCAGATGGCGCCTCCCTTATCTGCAGGTTTTATCACAATTTCTTTATCTGCTATGAGTTCCTTAAGAGCATCTTTCTCTTCTTTAGATAAATTCGATCTAATAATTTGAGGTTCGTCAATACGTTTTTGAATGTCCTGTTCAACTATGCGACAAAACGTATTGATGGAGGCATTGGTGGTATTAGGACAAAACTTGCTCTTAGCTCTAAACAAAGGTGGTGTATCCGTAGAGGGATTCGTGGCAAAGAAATGACGTAATTTTATTTGCCTAAAGCATTTAAATAAGTCAACCTTAAGGCCAAATGCATTTACTTTATTTTGAGGTACAAAAGATAAACCCTTAGATAGCAAGGAGATCTGGTGATCAGATAATTCTTTCGAGGAGATATTGATTACCGTCTCTGCGAGGTGCTGCGCGTCCACGGACGGCGACCACCTGTGCGTGGCGCGCTTCCCTCTCCTCGTTTTAGCCTTTCTTTTTGTGGCAGTTTTTTGCGATCTTGTAAAAAAGAAGGGTTGCTGGGCGGGATGCCGGAATCACTATCAAACGTGAAATCGCTGTCCAGGCTTGATTCGTCGCGGCTGCGGTTCCCATAGTTTGGCCTCCGCTGGTGCGCACTGGTGCCATTCCTTGTGCGTAAGGTGCGCGCAGGCTGTCCAGATGGCTCCACCTGAGAGTTGTATTCCCAGTGGTAAATTTGATTATTCAGGTAGTCCTCAGTGTCGCGTTTATATTTCTTCAGCTTGATGCTTAACAACTTTTCTTTGTATTTAGCCACAGTGTCTTGTATGGCGCTGTCAATGGCTGGATACAGGGTGTTAAATTTCTCCCGCAGTACTTTTTCCTGCTCGTCAATTTCAATTTTGACGGCTTTAGCCTCAGTTGCCACTTGATCAATAACGAGAAGCATTAAATCAAAGGAGCATTTGTTTAAAATGTCTCCCCATTTTTTAAGAAAGTTTTCATCTGCTTTCCCAATGGTAGGAGCTTTTTGAATGCGCAGACCTCGTGGAATCTTCTTGTTTCTCCAGTATTCGCTCAGTGTAGAGCCATGCATATTGAGGCGCGCTTCTTTTAGTTGCAGTCTCTCTAGTTTAACTTTTACATCTTCACTGGACTCCACGCCTTCGAGGCGGGTGACAGGAAACAAAATCCTTTGAGCGTCCTCGTGGGTAAATTCAAAAGTCTCGGCGTGGTTACGTGTGAGAGAGTTGATTTCGTCAAAAGAACTCATATTGGGAATGCAAGTAGTCCTTTTCATGCAAGTCGAATGAGTGCTGAAGCTAATAGGTGAGCACCAAAAACTTATACAAAGAGAATGCTTCGCACATCATATTCTGGAGCAGGTGCGTAGGAGACGGCGTGCGTAATGCTCGTCGAAAAAATAATATAAAGAAGAGTCCCGCACTCTGGCTACTTGCAAAAATAGTGATTTATTTACAGGTGAATCAAAGCAACGTTTCGGCTACTAGGCCTTCATCAGGCAAATGGTTTCTGAGGCTAGGAGGACGCCTTAAGTAGGTGTGGCATAGGCGGCAAACAACATTTCATAATAAAGTGCCTAGACATCGGCAATGGAATTACTAAGCAAACAATAGATCACGACATACAATGACTATACAATATACATAAAAAATATTTTTTTTTGAATGTTAACTTACAGGGTTTCACTATGTACCTGTTTGTGATATTCTTTACATATATGTTTGCTATTTTTCTACATATTTTTATGTATATTGTATAGTCATTGTATGTCGTGATCTATTGTTTGCTTAGTAATTCCATTGCCGATGTCTAGGCACTTTATTATGAAATGTTGTTTGCCGCCTATGCCACACCTACTTAAGGCGTCCTCCTAGCCTCAGAAAACCATTTGCCTGATGAAGGCCTAGTAGCCGAAACGTTGCTTTGATTCACCTGTAAATAAATCACTATTTTTGCAAGTAGCCAGAGTGCGGGACTCTTCTTTGTTCAGAATACCACAAAGGATTTTTGTGCAAAATTTCAAATGTTTTGGAAAAAACTAAAATTTTAATTTCTATTTAAATTTTATGACAAATTTCACAAATCTTGGACAATATTTGCGGCTTCGCCGCACTGAGACCATACGACTTGTGAATAAAAAATATGGGATAACTTTTGATCCCACACTCCTCAAGATGATTGTCACCAATTTTGAGGTTGCTCGCGCTTACGCCCGAGGAGGAGTTAGTGAAAGTATAACTTGTTAAAAATCTGCTATTTTCAGAGATTTGGCAATTTTTCCATTAGGATAACATTGAGTGTTTCTCTCATCACTACGGCTTCGCCGTAATTGTTAGGGCATAGGTCTGATTGACTTTTTTGATCGGAATGCCAAAATAGAATTTTGTGCAAAATTTCAAAAAATTTCGACAAACTAAATTTTGTGCGCCCCATGTTAAAATGTATTTAAGTCTGTAGGGGGCGCTGACGCGCCAAATTTATTTTTTTCTCATCAAGTAGGTTAAGGGCCAGGAGTTTAACAACTGATGCGAATTTTATAAAATTCGGACTTTATTTGTGGAAATGGGAGCAAATTCAATTTTTCATAATTTTCTAAATTTTTTATGTTTTTTTTTGCGGCTTCGCCGCAAACAAACGGTAATACTTACACCAGTAAAATGGATAACTTTTGATGGCACACTTCTCAAGACGATACTCACCAATTTTGAGGTTGCTCGGGCTTACGCCCGAGGAGGAGAAGATAAAAGTGTGACGTGAAAAAAAACTGCTGAGTCATGCTTAGCAAAATTTGAACGCATATAGCCGACATCTGGTGGGGGGGACGGCGTTGCCGTAATTTATATTTTTTCTTGTATCGTTACTATCTACTTCTGTGCCGAATTTCAAGATTCTATGTTCAAATTTATTTTGGGCCATTTCCTATTCCCTAATTCATTTTGCGCACTGTAGGTGGCGCTGACGCGCCACTTTTTTGAGTTTTGAAAAACGGAAATTGCCATAATTTAGAGAGGCACGATTTTAAGGAGTGTGCTCAATTTCGTGACTTTTCGTCACTGTTCAAGGGGTCAAAAATAGGGGGGGTGATCCCGACGACAAAGAATAATAAAGAAGAAGAAGAAGAATAATATTCCGATACGAAACAATGTTTCCCATTTTTTTTATTTCATAAACTATATATTTTCGGAAAGCGCGCGCGTCATGTAACGTCATGGTGAGGGTCCTGGGTCACTGACGGGCACTTCGTGCCCGTCAGTGACTTTAGCAGTGGGCTCCGCCCACTTATTTTTACTAGCCCCATATACAAGAATAATGTTCCATTTTTCCACTACTTACTTATATGCACGGAACGTGCATGAGTAGGGGAACGCGTAGGTGGGCGACTCAGCGCGAACGAGTGCTTTACGTGGGAATGACGACCGCTTCGCGGTCGTCATTCCCATGTAAAGCACTCGTTTTGTGCACACTTCGTGTGCATTTCGCACGGGCTTCGCCCGTTTACGGTAATAATGTTTAGCCTAGCAACTACTAATTTACATGCACGGGACGTGCATGAGTTGGGGAAGGCCTGGGTGAGTGTTTGAGGCGGGTCGTGCGCTTCGCGCACGATTTAGTGCGCACTTCGTGCGCACTTTCGCAGTCGTGCTTCGCACGACACTTACGAAAGCAATAGGCCCATCGCCTGCTTGGGGCGCTCGGGCCTAATTAAAGCCGCAAGCGGCATTGAACGGCCCTCGCGGGCCGCGCTACGACGCCGCGCCCCGCAACGCAAGAGGGGGCGCTTCGCGCCCTTATTTCCCTCTTTATATTACACATACCGCAAATGAATGGCGCTTCGCGCCCTCTTTTTATCTTTTTAAGCAATACTGTTTGCTATAAATTTCTAACTTTTTTACAATATGTGCGGCTTCACCGCACAGAGACCAAAGGGTTTCGTTGACCTACTCCTCATGATGATCTCCACCAAATTTCAGCTTGTTCGGGCTTACGCCCGATGAGAAATGAGTGAAAACATGAGTTAAAAAGCCATTAAAGCGTGTAACTGCAGGCCTGAGACTGCAGCCTCCGGCTGTATAGATTTATACTGCCAGTTAAATATAATGGAGGATTTAAAGAGTCGCTGTCGCGAAACCATAAGAGATAGACATAGGGTTCCATTGATTTTTTTGATCGGAATACCAAGAAGGATTTTGTGCAAAATTTCAAATGTTTTGGCTAAAACAAAATTTTAATAATATCCATTT
>CM076398.1:16833836-16979554 GCA_038363315.1 Mugilogobius chulae | reverse complement strand
TTTTGATTCCCACACTCCTCAAGATGATTGTCACCAATTTTGAGGTTGCTCGGGCTTACGCCCGAGGAGCAGTTACTGAAAGTATAACTTTTTAAAAATCTGCTATTTTCAGAGATTGGCAATTTTCCCATTAGGATAACATTAGGTGTTTCTGTCATCGCTACGCTACGCCGTAAAAATTATAGCATAGGTCTGATTGACTTTTTTGATCGGAATGCTAAAATAGAATTTTGTGCAAAATTTCAAAAATTTTCGACAAACTAAATTTTGTGCGCCCCATGTTAAAATGTATTTAAGTCTGTAGGGGGCGCTGACGCGCCAAATTTGGTTTTGCCTCATCAAGTAGGTTAAGGGCCGGGAGTTTAACAACTGATGCGAATTTTACAAAATTCTGACTTTATTTGTGGAAATGGGAGTAAATTCAATTTTTCTGATTTTTCCAATTTTTTGGCGCTTTTTTGCGGCTTTGCCGCAAACAAATGGTAATACTTACACCTATAAATTGGATAAGTTTTGATGGCACACTTCTCAAGATGATATTCACCAAATTTGAGGTTGCTCGGGCTTACGCCCGAGGAACAGAAGATAAAAGTGTGATATTTAAAAAAAATGCTGAGTCATGCTTATGAACGCATATAGCCGACATCTGGTGGGGGGGGGGGCGTTGCCGTAATATATTTTTTTCTTGTCTCGTTACTATGTACTTCTGTGCCGAATTTCAAGATTCTACGATCAAATTTTTTTTGGCAATTTCCTATTCCCTAATTAATTTTGCCCACTTTTTCGAGTTTTAAAAAATGGAAATTGCCATAATTTAGAGAGGCACCATTTTAGGGAGTATGCACAATTTCGTGACTTTTCGTCACTGGTAAAGGGGTGATAAATAGGGGGGTTGGTCCCGACGACAAAGAATAATAATAATAATAATTAAAGCCGCAAGCGGCATTGAACGGCCCTCGCGGGCCGCGCTACGCCGCCGCCGCCCCGCAACACAAGAGGGGGGCGCTTCGCGCCCCAATTACCTTCTTTATATTACAACTATTGCCAAATGAATGGCGCTTCGCGCCTGCTTTTCTTCTCTTTAAGCATTACTGTTTTCTGTAACTGTCTTACTTTTTTACAAAATCTAATGTATTTTGTTGACAACTCCTCACGAGATCTTCACCAAATTTCAGCTTATTCGGGCTAACGGCCGAAGAGAAAGGCTGAAAATATGACTAAAAACACCAAAGATGCGTGTGACTGCAGGCCTGAGACTGCAGCCTCCGGCTGTATAGATTTATCCTGCCATTTAAATAAAATGGAGGATTTACAGTGTTGCTGTCGCGACACCATAAGAGATAGACATATGGTTCCATTGACTTTTTTGTTCAGATACCACAAAGGAATTTTGTGCAAAATTTCAAATGTTTTGGAAAAACTAAAATTTAAATTTCCATTTAAATTTTTGACAAATTTCAAAATCTTGGACAATATGTGCGGCTTCGCCGCACAGAGACCATACAGCTTGTGAACAAAATATGGATAACTTTTGATCCCACACTCCTCAAGATGATTGTCACCAATTTTGAGGTTGCTCGGGCTTACGCCCGAGGAGGAGTTAGTGAAAGTATAACTTGTTAAAAATCTGCTATTTTCAGAGATTTGGCAATTTTTCCATTAGGATAACATTGAGTGTTTCTCTCATCACTACGGCTTCGCCGTAATTATTAGGGCATAGGTCTGATTGACTTTTTTGATTGGAATGCCAAAATAGAATTTTGTGCAAAATTTCAAAAAATTTCGACAAACTAAATTTGTGCGCCCCATGTTAAAATGTATTTAAGTCTGTAGGGGGCGCTGACGCGCCAAATTAATTTTTTTCTCATCAAGTAGGTTAAGGGCCAGGAGTTTAACAACTGATGCGAATTTTATAAAATTCGGACTTTATTTGTGGAAATGGGAGCAAATTCAATTTTTCAGAATTTCCTAAATTTTTTATGTTTTTTTGCGGCTTCGCCGCAAACAAACGGTAATACTTACAGCAGTAAATTGGATAACTTTTGATGGCACACTTCTCAAGACGATACTCACCAATTTTGAGGTTGCTCGGGCTTACGCCCGAGGAGGAGAAGATAAAAGTGTGACGTGAAAAAAAAACTGCTGAGTCATGCTTAGCAAAATTTGAACGCATATAGCCGACATCTGGTGGGGGGGGCGGCGTTGCCGTAATATATTTTTTTTCTTGTATGTTACTATCTACTTCTGTGCCGAATTTCAAGATTCTACGTCAAATTTTTTTGGGCCATTTCCTATTCCCTAATTCATTTTGCGCACTCTAGGTGGCGCTGACGCGCCACTTTTTTGAATTTTGAAAAACGGAAATTGCCATAATTTAGAGAGGCACGATTTTGAGGAGTGTGCAAATTTCGTGACTTTTCGTCACTGGTAAGGGGTGATAAATAGGGGGTTGGTCCCGACGACAAAGAATAATAATAATAAGAAGAAGAAGAATAATATTCCGATACGAGAACAATGTTTCCCATTTTTCAAATTAATAAACTATACATTTTCGGAAAGCGCGCGCGTCATGTAACGTCATGGTGAGGTCCTGGGTCACTGACGGGCACTTCGTGCCCGTCAGTGACTTTCGAAGTGGGCTCCGCCCACTTATTTTTACTAGCCCCTAATCGATAATAATGTTCCATTTTTCCACTACTTACTTATATGCACGGAACGTGCATGAGTAGGGGAACGCGTAGGTGGGCGACTCAGCGCGAACGAGTGCTTTACGTGGGAATGACGACCGCTTCGCGGTCGTCATTCCCACGTAAAGCACTCGTTTTGTGCACACTTCGTGTGCATTTCGCACGGGCTTCGCCCGTTTACGGTAATAATGTTCAGCCTAGCAACTACTAATTTACATGCACGGGACGTGCATGAGTTGGGGAAGGCCTGGGTGAGTGTTTGAGGGGGTCGTGCGCTTCGCGCACGATTTCGTGCGCACTTTGTGCGCACTTTCGCAGTCGTGCTTCGCACGACACTTACGAAAGCAATAGGCCCATCGCCTGCTTGGGGCGCTCGGGCCTAATTAAAGCCGCAAGCGGCATTGATCGGCCCTCGCGGGCCGCTCCACGCCGCTGCCGCCCCGCACCGCAGCAGGGGGGCGCTTCGCGCCCCAATTTCCCTCTTTATATTACACCTACTGCCAAATGGATGGCGCTTCGCGCCTTTTCGTTTTCTCTCTAGACAATGTTGTTTGTTGTAAATTCTTACTTTTTAACAAAATGTGCGGCTTCACCGCACAGAGACCAAAGAATATTGTTGTCCCACTCCTCATGATGATCGACACCAAATTTCAGCTTGTTCGGGCTTACGCCCGAAGAGAAATGGGTGAAAATGTAAGTAGATAAGCTAAAGAAGCATGTGACTGCGGGCCTGAGACTGCAGCCTCCGGCTGTATAGATTTATACTGCCATTTAAATACAATGGAGGATTTACAGAGTCACTATCGTGACACCATAAGAGATAGACATAGGGTTCCATTGACTTTTTTGTTGGGAATACTAAAAAGGAATTTTGTGCAAAATTTCAAATGTTTTGGAAAAACTAAATTTCAAAATTCCATTTTAATTTTGAAAATTTTGCAAATCTTTAACAATATTTGCGGCTTCGCCGCACAGGGACCTTACAACTTATGCAAAAGATTTGGATAACTTTTGATGCCCCACTCCTCAAGATGATTCTCACCAATTTTCAGGTTGCTCGGGCTTTCGCCCGAGGAGGAGTTAGTAAAAGTATAACTTGTTAAAAAACTGCTATTTTCAGTGATTTGGCAATTTTCCCATAAGGATAACATTGGGAATTACCGCTATTGCTACGGCTACTCTGTAATATTTACGACATAGGTCTGATTGACTTTTTTGATCAGTGTCATGGTATTAATATGTGTACCAAATTTCACTGGTCTACAACAAAGTAAAATTTTACTCTCCCATACAACCTATGTAGGGGGCGCTATCGCGCCCATTGAAATTTTTCCTTTTTAATTCTACTTAGGGCCGGGGTGTAAAGTAACGATTGATGTTTGAGTGAGATCGGCCTAATTATGTACATTTTATGGCTTATCGAAAGTGCATGGCGAGCGACAAAAACGAACACAAAATTTGTGGCGTTGCCACGGCAACACCGTTTAATATTAAGAAATTATTTGGATAACTTTTAATGTCCTATTTGTCTAGATGATGTAGAGTGATTCTGCTGACGCTGGGTCACACGCCCTGAGAGGAGATAGTTAAAGTATGAGGACAGGAAATTGCGCCTTCGGCGCCGCTTCGCGTGTTTGACCCAATATGGCCGTCTTCCTGTTGGTTGCCTAGCAACTGCGTAATATATTTTTTTGCTCAGAACGAATTGAGCAACCAACCACTTGAATTTCATTCGGCTGCTAAAAACTTTTTTTTTCGGGTATGGTCATTGGCGCAATGTATTTTCATTTTTGAGGGGGCGCTCTCGCGCCCTTTTTAATGATTTTTTTGAAAGGTCACTATTTGCACGTGTATCGCAGTGATCTTTAATTTTGGGCAAAGTTTGGTGAGTTTTCATGGGCGACTTTTTGTTTTATTTGCCAAAAACATGGTATAGGAGAAAAATAATAAGAAGAAGAAGAAGAAGAAGAAGAAAAGAAAAACCCTACCAATTTCAATATACCGCCACTTTTGGCCACGCATATATATATCATTAGAAAGTACTCACGTCCAGTAACGCAGCCGTGAGGTTCAATGACGAGCACGTTGTGCTCGTCATTGACCTCTTTGTTTACCTCATACCCTCTGGGGCATTTTTGGGGGGTTCACAGGGGTAACCAATAACAAATATGCCGCTTTGCGGCACTGGACTCTTTCACTGTCCATTACTGAACGTCACTGGGGTCACTATAAGTGTTCAATGAAGGGAGGAGCGCTTCGCGCTCTTATTTAGTGTGCACACTTCACATCGTGCACTTCGTGCACGATGTGAAGTGTGCACCTAGGGTCTATGGTGAAAATGTGAGTGAACAACTACAATTATGCCGCTTTCGCGGCTCTGTGTCATAGCAGGACATGTCACCGGTGACTACTGGGGACTATGAGTGTGACTGTTACTGTTTGGTAAGGGGAGGAGCGCTTCGCGCTCTTGTTTAGTGTGCACACTTCACATCGTGCACTTCGTGCACGATGTGAAGTGTGCACCTGGACTTTTGGGTGTAAATTTGGGGTGAACAATTACAATTTTGCCGCTTGCGCGGCACTGTGACACACCAGGACATGTCATCGGTAACTACTGGGGACTACGAGTGTTATTGTTACTGTTTGGTAAGGGGAGGAGCGCTTCGCGCTCTTATTTAGTGTGCACACTTCACATCGTGCACTTCGTGCACGATGTGAAGTGTGCACCTTGGTTTAGTCTTTAACAAATACAATTATGCCGCTTCGCGGCACTTGCGTGTGCCGCTATCGCGGCATTACTGGTTCACGTGACTGTGCTTGGTAAGGGGACAGCGCTTCGCGCTGTTATTGCGTGCGCTGCGCGCACGCCTCTCTTGAGTGCCCTTCGGGCACTTCGCCGCAGTGCTTCGCACTGCTGACCAAACACAAGAGGCCCTACGCCACTGCTTGGCGCTCGGGCCTAATAAATAGATAAAACACTGTAAAGCAGAGGTACAGACTTGCTGGTCATGACTTGGACTTGGAGATCTGTGACTTGAGAAAACGGACTAGATTTTTGATACAAAAAAAAATGATAATAATAATTAGGGAAACAGTAAATAAGATGTTTTTTTTTTTTCATTCTATTGTCAGGGTGGCCCATTCTAACTCCTTTGTCTCTCACTTTCCTTCCTTTCTTATCTTTCTTTCTCCCTTCTCTCTTTATCTCTCTCTCCCCCTCCTCCTCCTCTCTCTCTTTCTACCCCCCCTTTCCCTCTCTCTCTCTCTCTCCATCCCTCACTCTCCCTCTCTTCTCGCTCTCTCTTTCAGACGGCGTGCTGCAGCTGTGGGTCAGTCCTCTCTTTCTTCGCCTTCACTCAGACCTGGGTCCCGGTTCGGTCCGGACTCTGGAGCCCGTCTCTTTGGACCGGGCGGTTCTGGGTCCCGGTTCGGTCCGGACTCTGGAGCCCGTCTCTTTGGACCGGGTGGTTCTGGGTCCCGGTTCGGTCCGGACTCTGGAGCCCGTCTCTTTGGACCGGGTGGTTCTGGGTCCTGGTTCGGTCCGGACTCTGGAGCCCGTCTCTTTGGACCGGGTGGTTCTGGGTGTCAGGGGCGGCTCTGGAGTCTGTGCCCAGGATCAGGAGCTGTTGTGTGGGCTGCTGCAGCGCTGTGGGCCCCTGACGCTGGTGGAGAGAGGGAAACCGCTGCTGCTGCTCACAGACTCTGGACAGGTGAAGGAAAACTGTCTGACACTCATGATTTAGATTTAGTTTAATGATTGTTCTGCCTCAAAATCGGAGCTGTAGTTTGAGTAGCTTGACGTTTTGGTGTCATTACATGGGAACAGAAAGTTCTTAACTGTGTCTTTCATTTACAACTTCACTCCAATAACTTAAATGTTTCCGCTTTTGTATTTAATATCTTTGAAGCAACAGCTGCTGTTTTAGGTCTGTTTAAGCTTTTCTCACTTCTTGATGCAGGCTCTGTTCAAAAGCATCCACAAGTGTTTCAAGAGTCTGATAAGTTTTGGAATTTTACTGGGTTTGGAAAAGTTTTGGAAAATGACAACAAACAGGGCTCAAGACTAACGCCTTCCCAAATACTCTTTTTTTAAATCGGTAAGCCTCGCTGGTTTCAGCTGCGTCTCCCTCCTCAGCGGAGTGGAGGGAGGAGGCTGATGCTTGTGCAGCTGCTGTGCGTGTTCTGCCCACTCTTGTCTGTACTTTGACTTAAAGCCCTCCGCGCCTTGTGATCCACGGGAATAATTACACGTGATTTATGGCGGGACTTTTGTCTCACGTTGCCCAGCGCGCTAGATGAGTTTTGCTCGTGCACAGCATGAACGTTGAACGCGCTCACATACAGTTTTGAAAAGGAAATACCATTCTGTGCGCACAAATCTTTGATTCGCGCGCATTAAGCTGGCCACACACTACACAACTTTCCAGTTGTGACTAATTAGAATGCAAGTTTTGCCCACACACTACAAGACTGGACTGAGAGTGATTCTAGAACGTTTGAGACCACACACTACATGACTGAGACCACAAACTACACAACTGAGACTGGCAACTGAAAACAGGATTACTCCATCAGCAGAACAGTTAATAATGCACAAAACAACAATGCAACACAGTTTATAAAAGAGTTGAGTTTAGTGCTTCAATTTATTTTTATTCGATTTTTGATTAACTTTTTTTTTAATTATTATTATTTTTTTGGTCTTTGAATAATAATTTCTACAACAAGTCAGAAAAAAAAGTTTTGTTTTAGCGTAATTATTATTTATTGATTTTTGCCATAAGCAAACACTTTTCATTGGTTAAACAGGTCATGTGCCCCTCCGCGTCCGGACTGGATGCTGAAATAACCATAACACCGGTACAAAGAAATGTCAGCCAGTATGGCTCAAGGTCTAATATGTCTAATTCCTAAACCAGGTAAAGACGTTTTATTACTAGAGAACTGGAGACCAATCACATTATTAAATATTGATTACAAAATACTAGCACAAATTTTTGCTAAGCGTTTAAAATCTGGTCTTCCAGAAATCATACATGAATCACAATCTGGGTTTATGTCTAATAGACATATTAGTTCCAATATAAGGCTTGTTCTTGATCTAATCGATTATTCTGAACTTCTTGATAGTGAAGCTCTCATAATTTTCCTTGATTTCTATAAAGCGTTTGATACGGTTGAGCATTGCTTTTTATATAAAACCCTTGAACTGTTCGGTTTTGGTACAAAATTTATATCATATATCAAAATGCTGTACAAAAATATAAATAGCAGTGTTATGATGTACCCCAAACTACGTCAAGGTTTCCAATTAATAGATCTGTCAGACAAGGCTGTCCGATTGCGGCATTTTTATTTTTATTAGTTGTTGAAGTACTCTCATTGCATATTCGAAATAGTCTGCTCATCAACGGTATCTCTGTAGCAAATAATGAAATTAGAATTACCCAACTTGCCGATGACACCGTACTTTTCCTAAAAGATAAACATCAAGTATCGAAGGCTATATATCTAGTAAATCAATTCTCGGCTGCATCAGGGTTGGAACTTAATAAATCCAAATGTGAAATATTCTGTTTGTATGAAACACAGGACAAGAACATATGTGACATTGTGGTTAAAAAAGTATTAAATATTTGGGCATCACAATATGCAAAGATCCCAAAGAAAGACAAGAGCAAAACTTTCCTCATAAAATTAAGAAGACAAATACTGTATTTGTTGGAGAGACGATTCATTGCCGGACGGCGACCACTAGTGGTGGTGCATTGCAAGCGCACCTCTTGGTCTGCGCATGCACGACGCTGGTGGATAGTTCTAGAAGGCTCGGACCATGGCTCGGACAAGTACACAGCTAGTGGCAGCTCAGTAGTGCGTTAATTGACTACGAAAGTAAGTCCAGACTGTGTTTTGTGTTTGATAAGTCTTTTGCCAATATGTAGCCTATGGTTATTTGTTGTTGTCTTGCTTCTATCTGCCATATTAGTTTTGTTGCACCGTGTCCGAGTTAGTTAGCTTGCAGGCTAATGCTAGCTTCGGGGTGTGCCGTGTTGTGTTCTGCTTTGCCGTGCCGTACCGTATATTATTTCGCCGAGTGATATACTTATACCTTGTGGATTAGTTCTGTTTCTTTAGTATTTATATAGTCATTTCTTAATCCGTGTACAGTATTATGTTTATTACATTTGTTAAGGTTATTTGTATTTATGGTGTTTTATTTATTATATCTAATGTATACTTTATTTCTCTTTCTTATAGCCACACACACACACACATGTACAGCCAAAGACATGTTAAGCTGCCTAAGCATCAATAAAGGATTTAAAACATCACCTGCATCCGTTCCTTGTGCTCTGGCCGGCACCCCAGGGCGGATACCACAGAGAGAAAGAGCCAAATCTAAGAGTTACTACTGAATAAAGGTCCTTCGAGCCGGATTTGGTATCTTCTCTGGACCTCAGGATGCAGCCAGATGTTCGAGCCAGTGAGTCCGCACGCCCCAAGCGGAGTGTCCAACCTCCTTCCTACCTTGATGATTATGATGTGAGTTACACCAGAGCTCAGCGCGCTAATACTGTGCACCCTTCAAAAGAAACCACTAAGATCCCTGCCCCAGCTCCAGAAGGTTTCTACTCACCTATTTCATCACGATCCTCCAGCCCAGTGAGTCAACATAAGTGGCTTTATACTATGGATGAGTGGAGATCCTCCATGCTTGAGGACATGGAGCCAGATCGGGCTGCAGCTGCTGTTGGTGGGCTGCATTACTCCTCACCTTACCAAAGATCAAGAGAGCCTTCCCCTACTCCTCAGGAACCACGTTTGAGCCATTATCAACCTCCTGCTGCAATGCCAAGTCAGTCAGTAGAAGTTCCTCCTCCTATTGCACCAAGAAGAAGATTTCCTCAACGTGATACTGTCTCAAGTTATGACTACATTCAAGGTAAACAAAGACCCACCAATGTAAATCCTCCTGCAGAACCTGCTGTTAGACAAGCCTCTATGATTGACACTCTGGATAAGCTAATGTCAGAGCTGAGACTTCTGAAGGAGCAGGCATTAGTACCCTCAAGTTTGCCTTATCCACCCAGAGAGAAAAGTGCCAGAGAATATTATGGCCCAATAGAACCACAATCAAAAGTGCATTACTCTCATGACCGCTTTCCACCACAAGAGGGCGCCTTTGTACCACTGTTTAGGCCAGTAAGGCCAGAGGCTGCTGCCAGAGACAGGGAGCCAATCAGATATCAGAGTCAGATCCCAGCTATGCAACAGGAGCAGTCATTTATGACAGAAAGAACATACAAAGGCCCTGTTCCCTCCATCCCAAACTTCACCAGAAGAGATCCAGGTGAATTTGCCCGCCTGAAAATAGCTCTAAATAACCTGCTCCCTGAAGACAGCACAGAGTTGTTTAAGTTTCAGATCCTGATGGATCATTTAAAGCTAGAAGACGCTCGTCTAATAGCCGACGCCTACCTCAACTCTCCTACGCCTTATACAGACACTATCGCAGCTCTAACAGAGAAGTTTGGTCAACCTCACCAATTGGCCTTACAGAAAATAGCAAAAGTGATGGACTCCCCAGATATCAAAAGAGGAGATTCAGAAGGTTTTGAGAGATTTGCACTGCAGATAAGAGCACTAGTGGGCATGCTACAAACTTTGGGCCCAGAGGGAAAGATAGAACTCCGGTGTGGATCCCATGTGTCCCGTCTCCTTAGTAAACTCCCCACTGAGATGAGATCAGAGTTCCGCAGACACATGTGCCGTCGGTCCAATGCAGTTTATGACCTTATTGAATTCTCTGAATGGCTGCAGGTGGAGGCATGGTGTCAAACAAGTGATGGACAAAAGGGCGCTTATGGACACAAAGATAAAGCTCTCCCAAAGCAAGACTACAGGCGTGAGTCAAAGCCACCTCGCTCTGCCACAATATTACATGGTGCAGAAGACCCTCCTCCTACATCAGAGAATGTCAGCAGTGCACAGACAAATAGAAAAGGTAGGAGTGGAGCTAAAGCTTATTGTCCCTACTGTGACACTGAGGACCACTTTTTGAGTCAGTGCGCTACCTTTAAGTGCTTTGATAAGGCTCAGATGACTGATTGGATCAAGACTAATAAACGCTGTTGGCGCTGTGGGAGATCACACCAGGCAGCACAGTGCAACTTAAAGAAGCCCTGCAGTAAATGCCAAGGTAAACACTTGCTTATACTTCATGAGGTGAACAGCAGAGAACCAAGAGAAGGCACCTGCTTAGTCAGCTCAGCTACAGAAACGCTGTATCTGGACAAGCCTTCTGACCCCACCCGTTGATGAATCACAGTCAAAATCCTGTACTAACTTTAAAGGACTAGTGTTAGATTTAAAGGTCTACATGTTGTTGTTATTGTAATCTATTTTACTTAGCTTTGTGAATTTACTTAGCCTTGATATTTTCTTTCTGTATTATCTAAGACTATGAGCTACAAAACCAATGTAGAATGGGTATGTACATAAAGCGAGAAGCAGAGACAGTAGGAATACAGGACATATGCACTGGCCTTGAGAGGCCAAGTTGGGAAAGTCCAAGTGGGAAAGTCCCGGAGTGCAGGTGCAGGGGATAAAATTGGGAACTTTGCCAAAGAAGAAAAGGGGAAGGTCTGAATATTAATTAGTTGGCACGTGCCACAAATCTATAGGACAGGGTCAAGTTACGTAAGGCCTGAAATTTGAGAAGCCATAGAAGGGTATAAAATGCCCTGTATTCCTATGTCTGGGCTGCTTCTCCGGGGGATTTTTCTTCAAGCCAAACTCTCGTGAGGGTCTGCGCCATGTTCTGGGACACGGGGCAGCAGAACTTTGGGTGATTGGTCTGCGCACCAATCTGATCATATATTTTATCATGGATGAAGTTTAAAAAGGACATTAAAGACTGTATTGAGTTGAATTGCTTCGAGCTGTGTCTTCTTCATTTGTGTCAGGAGAGAAAGCGTTATCCAGACTAAATTTGCGATACATCATTTTGGCGAGCCGAGCCAGGAGGATGAAGGAGCAACAACGGGCAACTCCCTGCGCAGAAGAGTCCAGCCTTGGCGAGCCACAGATAAAGGGTAAGCAGATTAATGGAATTTCTGCATGTGCTGGTTGTTTTGTGTCAGGGAGATGTAGTTCCTTTCCAAAAGAATCAAAATAAAAAAATGTAAATATAATTTTTAACTAATATAGTACAGGTAAAAAAATAAAGTTAAATTTGAGTTAAATAGAGTTAATTAAGTTATATTAGAATCTTGAATATTAAGTCAGTGTAAAAAGAGGCAAACTAGGCTCAAATAAGTTTTGAAGAACAGACAAAAGGTTAAAATATAATTAGGGGATGCTCAAAGTAAATTCAATTCAAAACTCAAAATAAAGCAAGTGTATAAAACTATCCAACAATTGGACAGGAGTACTGATTTATAGGTTGTTTTTAGCTCAACGAAGAAGGCGAGCAGGAAGCCTTGTAGGTCAGTAAATCACAATGAGAACAAAGCGGCAAAAGCAGCAACGGAGAAATCAACTTAAGAGTTAATAAAAAAGAAAATAAAAATAAGACAGAGCGTTACAGAGCGTAAAACCGTTTAAAAGAAGCTGGAAAAACTAAAGAAAATCTTTAATAAAAATTGAAAAACATGAAACTGAGTGAGTGAAAAGAGTGAAGGTCGACCTTTGTATGCGTGAGCGAGTGCATGAGTTTTGTGTGAACCATGGTAAGCAGCAGTAGGCTACAAACAACTTCTGTTTTCTGCTGTAGGGCAGTATGAGACGAAAGCGCTGCGACAGATAGATAAAAACTTATATTTTTAAATAAATAGATAACAGATAAAAAGGGCAAATCAACAGATAGATACGAAGGCGTAGGCCAACAGATAATATTGACAATATGATAAATAATAAATAAACGTACGTAATATACTATAGTGGATTGTGATCACGGAAAAATGCAGATTTATGGCTGTAGACCCGGGGAAGGGGGTTGGCCGGAGGGAGTCAGGCCCGAGAGCAAGTCTCGGACTGACTAGAGGAATCTGCTGTTGAACACGGACTGGAGAACAAGGGTGACGGCTCCCGCAGCAGACAACCTCATGCTCCTGACGAGGACGCACACAGAGGTTCTGCATGTTCTTGCAGGTGTTGTTGCGCGCAAATCACTTGGGTGATTGGTTAGGTGGCTTTGGGCCCCTGGAAAATATGTGCACGGGAATAGTTGCCAGGAAAAGTTTGAAAAGACAGGCAACTGAGTAGGTGGCAGAGCTGAGGCCCCTACGCGGTCACACAGGCCACGACATAAATGTATTAATTAATAATCGCGTGGTGCTGGCATACGGTGCAAAGACAGATTCAGTACTAGTGATTCTGTGTCTGTTCCTAACTGCGATTCCATCTCGTGATAAATTACTAAGGCCGCTCTTGACGAAGGGAGGAGTAATTTGCTAAATTGCCGCTTAGACCTATATTCTTGGGAATGATAGGCAAAAAGAGGCATTAGAGTTTGTGACATGTCATGAGAGCCTTTGACGAAGGGCTATGACTTAAAACGTGGTTAAAGTACTGTGTGGCTGAGGTTGACGTGGATGATAGGCCAGTCAACAGAATATATTAAAAAGCAAATAAAAGATTGTGTTATTTTGGAACTTGCTTTTGCGCTACTATTATATCTTTTTTTCTACTCTACTTTTTTGTACTAAATTGTCGTTTTTCATCTCTGTAGCCTGAACTATGTAACTAAATAAGATGTCAAGAAGTGTGTCAAGTTAGATTAGAACACAGATAAAAATTGGGAGTGTAGTGCCTGAAGCTGGCCAGGTCGCAAATTTATGGCCGTGGGTCAAGGCGGTATGATTACAAGTGTGAGACAAAACACTGAGTATGGAAGTAAGAATTATAATGGCAACGCAGAGAAGTGCTTAATAAAAAGCAGGAAAAGATTTATGTTAAAATGAGAGAAAGCGGCCATAAAGAATTACTTGGCTGACATGGTGTCATAGCGATAGGCCTAGGCGTTTGTTTGGGAAAAAACAGAAAATCAAAGTAAGTAGGAAAAATACTCTCTTAGAAAATAGAAAGTGTTTAAGTGAATAAGTGTTATATATTCTTATATGAAAAAATAGTTGGCAAATTAAAGCTTGCAAACTAAATTTAGGTTGAATTGAACATATCGATAGCAAAAGAATGAAACATTAGCTGAGTGAAAATAAATATTTGTTAAAAATGTAGAGACCTAAAATAATATAATGAATAAATACAGAAAATCTGGGTCCCTAGGAAAGTGGTATTATTGGGATTGTGAGGAACTTTTGGAGTGGTTGTGTAAATCTGTGTCTGTGGCTAAAATTTCCTCACAACCAGTGCTTAATTTGTAACTCAAACGTTGCCGGAACAAAATGTGGGTTTTGGACCGGGGTTCAGACAAGGTCGAACCTTTACCGGAGCGCACACAATAAGTGAACATAGAGGCTTAGAAATGCTAAAATACAACCCAACTGTCCATCCTACTCCATGTTAAACGATATAAAAGTAATTATGTCTGTGTTACACGTTTTTTTACACGTCACACAGAGATTTTCATTCATTCTGACAGAAATCAGTGCACCTGCCGCTAAATCCCATCCACAGCAACAAGTTGCCGCTCCTCGTCCTGCACCTCAGCGCACTGCCTTCGCATCTGATTCTCCACAAGTCACAACAACAACGCAGGACAAACAGCTTTTACAAAGCAGACACAGGTCACAAACAGCTTTTACACAGCAGACACGGGCCTCATACATCAAACATGACGCTAAAATACACGTTAAAGTAACACAGTAAAGTTAGTTGCACTTACGAGAAACTGTGACCGCTACATCCGCGTTGGTTCTGACCTCTTTATCGTCCCGTCCACTCCAAACACACGTGACACTCCCGCTGCTTTTAATCCATCAAAACGAGTCGCAAATAACAACAAATATTCACAAAATCCTCTTAGACGCATATTTCCTGTTTTAGAAGGAGATACAAGAGCGGGGCTCGCCTGGAACCAATGAAAAGTCTTAAACCCGCCTGCGCTGCTTCTGATTGGTCAAATTTCCTGTCAGTTCCGCTTTTAACCAATTACAGTCTGACTCCGTTTCCCCCCACAAATAAGCCTGTCCACTGTTCACTGTGAATGAGATGAGAGACGGGAGAGGAGCAGAGCCGCGTCTCGTAGAAGAAAGACAAAAAGAAAGCGTTACCGGAGCAGACAAAACTGATGCCGGAATGCCCCACGAGAGTTCCCGGATCTTATTCCGGCTTGTTCCGGCTCAAATTAAGCCCTGCTCACAACTAATTCTGAAATTCTAAAAAAGTGAATACTGACAAATTTATGAACAAACAATGAAGCAATAAATTCAGAATTATGTAGGTTCAATGCCCAAGAAAGTGAGATTGGGTGAAAAATAATATGCGGAAAGAGTTTTGTTTATGGCGTTAGGAGCTATTTAAAGGTGGGGTACTTCACTTTTAGTTTAAATCAGTAAAGTTTCTCTTTTCCCGAAAAAATAGATATATTGTAAAGACAGCATATTGTGAAAAAATAAGATAGCTGTGTACTTTCTTAAACCAATATTAAAGCATTTAATAATGAAAAGCCTTTTGCGGTGCTCTGACTGGTTGAGCTGGGTGGTCTCCTCCAAATTCACTTTGTTAGTAAGTAGTTACATGTGCTAAAGAATTTCTTTGAGCTGCAATAGCTGAGTAGATATAAATGCCTGCTTCTGTAAATATTAAGTACTCCACCTTTAAAGGTACAATTATTGTGAAAGGCTTAAAATAAAATATATGTGCTTTATTGTGTAAAGGTTTATGAGAGTGTGTAGAGATGCTTTTATTGTGAGAAGATTGAAAAATGTTGTTAGAGGTGCTTTTACGGTTATTTTATTGTTTTAAAGTGCTTTTATGGTGAAAATCTCTCTAATGTTTAAATGTGCTTTTATAGTGGAAAAACTATGATATTGTTTAAAAGTTCTTTATTGGGCTGGTTTGTTTAAATTAGTTGGTTAAGGTTTATAACGTGCATAGGTGTGAACATTTGTGTCAATGTTCTGAAACTGTTGATGAAGTGTTACTTTGTGGAAGAATAGTATTTTGTGTAAAGCCATCTACTTTGTCACAAGGAGAATATTGTGAAAGTGTGTGATGTGTGGAACAATGAAAATCTTTTGAAAATGTGTTGAATTAACCGAGGCAAATGTATAAAAACGCACCTATTACATTTTTATATTTTGAAAATAGTTCAAAAAGTAAAATTATAACCGTGTCCATGGTAATAGTAAAAATAAGACAAAGGTCCGGTCATAAAGAGACATAATACACTTAAATTGATAAAAGTTGAGTTAAAACACGCAGGAAAATGGGTAGGAAGACTAAGAAAAATAAGAACTAGTTAAGCTAATAGTAACTAGTTGGTTCACAGTAGCTCAATAAAGAAACAAATAAAACAAAATAATAAAACTGCGGGCAGTTGGAAGAGAGAGACGAAGTAGCAAATCAAGGAGAAGGCGATGAGAGGGTTACTGAGTCCCGGGACAGAAGAAGGAGCTGAGTGCAGGAGAGTGGAACTAGTGCATGCAGAAGCAACGCAAACTAGAGACTGTAGATGTTAAAAAAAAATCCTGCTCAGAGAGAAAAGTCCACCCACAATGGGCAGGGTCCATTCTGTCATTGAAGGTGGAACTTGGAGCAAGGGCTCCGCCCGCCTGAGCTTAGGTCTAAAAGAGGAGAGAGAGAGAAAAACCTTGAGCTATTTTGCTGTCATTCCAAGAGATAGAGTCAAACAGTGAACTTAGAGAAATTACTAACTACACGTTTGTTTTATAATAATAAAGTATCGCCTTTACACTTAAAATGGTCAATACAATAAAATGTTATGTAATGCAAAGTGTAATTTGTTTTTATGAAGATTTTGTTTTTCTAGAAATATGGTGGATCCAATTCTGGACGAGTTTGAATTGCTGTTTCCAGCCCTTGGGATAAGAAGATCTTCAAATAGGTTAAAATTGGTGGTAGTTGATTATGAAAAAACAATATAAGCCTCAACAAAAGTATGTGAAATACATACAGTAAAGTGTGTAGTAGAAGTGGGATACAGGGAGAACTTTCTGTTCCTGGCCATAACAGTGGTTCGGTTTTCCTAACTGTGTTCTGACAATTTTATTTACTATTTATACATTTATAAATACTTTGTTTAAAACAAAAGCTCCTGGATTAATAAAACTTGTTGTAAAATTGTTTTGGGACAAACTCTTATTTATAGTTAATCCAACTTAAATACTGAGGATGTATTATTTCATGGCTATGCAGAAAAATAAAATAATAAAAACTTGCTTTCAAGCGAAGAATAGCCAATGCTGCACTCGTGTTGATCATTACAGAACATTTTAGTTGTATCAGTTCACACTTTTTCAGGCTTTGATTAGCGTACAATTTTGAGAAGGAAAATGAAAACAAAACATGAATGAAGTTTGACATAGCACTGTTTATTAAACATAATTTAATAAACATGATTTTACAGTAAGCACAAAATCTGTCTCACAAAATCAAGCTGACACAAGTAATTAATTGTGTTAAGTTAGAATTGTGACTATAGAGGATTATACACATGGATCAGTTAGACTGCGGGGATGCAGACATAAGAAGCATAGAGCACATAATTAAAAAGCACTAAAACCTATTTCAAATGTATCCAATTGACTTAAAGGTGGACCAAGACCCCAGGGATAGAATTTGTCTTCAGTCCCCAGAAGCAGGTCTCGTCTTCTCGACTTAGGAAAATGTCTGAAAAGGAAAAGATGAAAACACATGTTTTACTATGACTGGAATGCCAATGCATTATCCAAATTATTCATTTGTTTGTTTGAAAGGGACAGGACACTAAGACCAATGCCATGCTTGTATGCCACTGACTGTTGCTCAGAGCTAATTTGCAGATCCGCTCCCACAATATAAACATAAGATTACAGTACATTAGATTGCTATTTTTGCAAATATCTTACATATAATATGTACTACAAACACTGAATTCTAATATTCACATGTCTGGCTGGACTTAGGCCATTGCCTTGTGGGATCTTGTATTTAAACAGCATCAGAGTTGTGCTGCTTCCAATTAAGCGGACTGGTGTTCCAGATCTGTGGTCCTGTAACAGTGAACGCACTATGTCCAAGTTTTACATTTGGCTGCTCTGCAATCACCACAGTGCCAGTAGTGGTGACCCCTTCACGCCTTAAACCTTATACAACAGAGCCATTCAAGCATATGAAATTCTGTGTTATAAATGAGACCTTGATAAAGTTATTAAATCTTAAGAAATAGTTTTTTTCTAAAATTGTTGGTCCATCCTCTTTAGAGCTAAGTTATTCAACATTTTTAATTCTGATTGATTGGCCTGGCCCGAGACTGTAACACCATTTGAAAGATAGTATGGAGTTGTTGCATGACAGTACAAATTTACTGCCTTTAGGCAAGGCCTTCATGAAACAAAAGCAGTTTAAAGCGAAGGAACGGCTTATCTAAATAGCACATTCCAATGTGCTCCACACAGCATGGCCGGCATGTTGGTTGGTGGGGAGGCCGGAGTGCCCGGAAGAAACCACCCAGACAGGAGTGTGCAAGCTCCTTGCAGAGGGGCCCGGGCCGTGAGGGAGTCGATAACCGTAATTTCTTGCTGTGGGTCCAGAACGCTATCTTCTCTACCACAGTGCCGCAAGAAGTGATCTTAAAGTCCTTATAACAGATTATGACATTTTCTAATCTTGACTAAGTTTAGTGTGACAGGCCTTGTGGTAAATCAATTATATAGTATAGTTTTACCAGTAAGTTGCAAATTGCGAAGAAATTGACAAATAAAATGTGAAAATTACAGGAAGTAATTTAAGTTCTAAAATAGAATCCCTTCACATGTGTTGTTGAAAAGACAAATTGCAAAAACAATTGACACAATTGACACACTTTCCTGGGAGTATAAATAATCATTTAACATGGTTAAAGTGTTATAGAGTATAATATCTAGTCACATTGTCCCTGTATTAATTATGCTGATTTGGCCCAGATTTACAATGTGGTTGCCAGGTAACAATTGTGGATTCCTTTTCACATATATCAGATTTACTGGACAACAATGATAATGAACTTCACCAAAACAACCAAACTGAGTAAAAAACAAACTAAAGTTTAGTGAAATCTGAATAATAATCATGTTTACTATGTTTTATAAAATGTAGTTGAACCTGTCCGACGCACTTTAATAGTCTTTATTAATGTCTTTATAGGGCCTTAAAATAAAAATACAGCTAAAGAAGTAAACTTATTATAACATTTGTAACCTGGTTGGTGTTTATGTGCATTTTATCCAATGTAAAAGTGATTTCATAATAGCTATGGCATACATTTTAGCCCTGATTAAGATATTGGTTGGTGAGTTAATTATATATTTTTGGTTAGGTATTTACTTTATGATGTTAGACTTTGTGTTTACCTATTCTCATTGGTATTATTTGATTTCTCTAAGTGGGCATTCTAAGTCTGGTTGCTTACTGCGACCCACATGACATTCCTGTTTGTATCGAGTTCCATTCAATGTAACTCTTATTTTAAATTGGAAAACAAAACTAAATGTATAATTTTTGGCATTAGGAAACACGAGGGAATAAATAAAAATCAAGATGATGCAGTTATTGAAAACATTTCAGAAATCAAAATTGTAGGAGTTATGCTAGATAAAAAACTTTTATAAGTCTGTAAGAAAATAAGTTAATGTATTAGTATCTTGTACAAAGTGACGTATGTTCTAGACCAAAGTGCATTGTATCAACTATATTCTTCTTTAATAGTCCCATATTTTGTGTATTGTAATGAGGTTTGGGACAATGCATGCACAAGTCTCACTGAGCGATTATTCCTGCTTCAGAAGGAAGACATAAGAATAATCAGTTACAAAAGTACTCGAACGTTTTATTAGGTGGAACATTTTGAAATGTGTGGACCTGGTTCAATTAAAAGTTGTGATAGTCATGTGAAAAATAAAAATAATTTGATGTCAGAAATCACCAATAAATTTAAAGGGATTAAATATCATATATGTTTGTGTACCTTTTGCACGCACTTCATTAGAACAGAGAAGCTTTGTCAGCTCAGGAATACAACTGTGGAAAACTGTGGAAATGATTTAAGAACTTCACATTAAATTGTAATTTTAAAACGTGAACATAAATATTAAAATGTAATCTTATGTTAGTTGCACTTAAATAACTAACTTACTGTCCAAACTTAAATATTATGTATATAAAATGAACTGGTCGGCCTGTTCTTTTGTTCTTTTTATTAAGTCAAGGAGCATGCTCCATAAGACTTCATTGTGCTCCTTTTCAGGCATGTGTTATGGATGATTTTTGTTAAATAATGTTTTTGTTTATTGTGAGGATAAATGACAAATGGAAGAATAAACTAAATTAAATTACAATATACAGTGACATACCTAGTAAACTATAATCCATGAAGATCCAAGCAGCTTGATCGTGTAGTTCTCTGATATGAGTTTCTCAGCAGCAGTTTCACAAACTCTGGCTCTGCAGACAGAAGGTCAAACATGAGATTATTATTCTCTATGATAAATGAGAGAGTCACTAAACTGTAGCTGTTATAACGTACGTTATAAAAATTTGTTACAAGGGTAATTGAGTTCCTTTTACAATCACAAACGTTTCTTAAGAATAGTAAATTAGGTAATGTAGATGCTTTCCCACATGTTTGGGCTGATGTTATTCCAGTTGGATTCATAGGATTACTGATTAAACATTGAGATTACAAATGTATCTTTATCTAATGATAAACTTAACTGATGACTTTGCGTACCATATGTCATACACAGCAAATTTCGCTTTTAAATGCATTTTATTTAACAGTCTGATTTCATGCAGTAGTTGGACTCATCGGAGTTGACTCAGAAGTAGAATGGACACACACAGTGTCTGTACCGTCAATCTGTGTAGCTGCCCAAGAAACACAAGAATGTGGAAACCTCAGAGTACAAAAACAGATTATTGTGTTGTGTTGTGTTGTGTTAATCAAATTAAATATCTACATTTGAATTACACGTTATATTCTTCGTACAGAGGATGACCAAAATGCCTTTTTAACGTTAAAACAGAAAAAGTTATAGTCTAGTTTTAGTCACACAGCCGGAGTGAAGGCAGAGTGTGGTGGGCCGACAAGACAATTGAGTGATGATGCCAACACAACACTTAATGTAAAAATAACGCAAACATAATGCATTTCCTTTCAGTGTAAAAGCTATTTTGTCTCAGTATGTATTTTCTGAAAAGTGTGTCTATAAGATGCGGTGCTATTTCTAAATGTACTTTAGGTTCTTATTTTCTCTGTGACATCAGAAGTTAGCCGTTAGCTTGCTAACATGATAAGCTTTACATAATATCAAACAGCATTTTATACTAGTGCTACTTAGTTAGCAGAAGCAGACTTACCTTTTAAGCAGAATCCAGATGAAAGAAATGTCTCAAAATAGTGTTTGCTGCAGATGAGTTTTTGTTTTTTTAAATTGTCGTTTATTCATGAAGCAGATGTATTACTTTCGGTTTACAGAGCCGTGACATAAAGAAAGGAGGGTTAATAAATGTGTTGATGAAACACAATTCTATGGCAACTGAATAAATGAATGAAGAACCAGTAAATCACAAAGGCATAAATGTCTTTAATAAAAGCTATAGAAGTCAGAACACAGATTGAATGCAGGACTTTCCTCAGTGCGCACCAGGAACAGAGTTAATTATCTAGCTAATTTGTGGACATTCAAGCAAGAGTTAACAACAAGTGTTTGAAAAATGAGGTATAAAAAAAATAAATAAACTAAAACTAACATACTAACAAACCTAACAAACAATATTGAGTTGTGTGTTTGCCTTTGTGTTTTTGTGTTTTTTTCTATCATTTCTTAGAAGCTGTGTGACTCCATCCTGATGAAGAAGAGTTTTTGGAGCATGCCATGGCCTTTTTGTTGTTTTTGTTTGTTTTATTTTATTTTTTATTTTTTATTTTTGAGGCCTGCACAGTTTTAGTTAGTCATTCTGACTTAGGTCTACTCTGTAATGGAAATAGTTAATTATGATTAACTAAATCACAATTGAAACAGTGTTTGTAGGCAAACACTTGGTTGTGTGCGCAATGTTTTTATTTATTATCATGGTTGCTTAAATATGCTATTTTGTAAACGATTACAGCCATACTCATAGTTGAAATTTAAATTTAAAATTACAGTGATATGCAAATTCTGATTATCACTTTTGCTTAAAGAAACACCTACTTTACTTGCTGTAGTGAACAATATTATTAATAACTTACGTAGCAAAGCATATCAAAAGGTATATTGGACATTGTGAAAATGAATTAGGTGGGAAAAGTTCAAATGAGAAAATTACAAAAATGCTTATGGAAGTCTTACATTTAGTGATATTTGAAGGTGCTCATTGGTGATTGGGAACGCAAAATTGGAAAAAAAAAAAAGGGGGACCGAAGGCACTCTTCAAAGTTCAAAAGACTTTATTTTTCTGAGCTAAGTCTTTGTTACAATATTATTGATTAGAAACGAGCTGATTAACTTTGCACTCGTAGCGGCTTTTACGGACAGCCTTCTTCAGGGTGTGATATTCTGAAATCTACTTCCCCTATTTATCACTTAGCCACACCTGGTAGGGGGGAACGGCCCAACCACTCGAGGAGTGCAAACATTCAGTGTTTTGACTGAAAAAGGGAGCAAGGAAAACAATCATCAAAAAATATGTACAGTATACCTATACAAAAAGAACTAAAATCTTTTTCCTCATTTAGACAGGGGAAAACAGTTCCTTGCAAATTGTGAATATACCAGAAGCGATTTAAGATGGTCCCCACCTCTAATATATATGAATTAGATTGTTTTTTTATAAATGATAATGATAATTACAGTAACTCTGGTCAGGTGTTGCACGAGGAAGAAACCATATTACTTTGTCATGTATGTGTCTTTTGTAACTATACTGATGAGCTGTTTGCTTTTGTTCCCTGTGGTCCATTTTTATTTCTAAAATACATGAGTTAGGTGATGTACAGTAGTTAGGCTTGATCTCTTCAAGCCTAACTATCTTCATTAACTTTCGTATAAAATCTATCTGTGAAATGTTGGAAATTGTTAGGAGAATGTTTTATTTGTTGTTAAATTATACTGTTGACTGGAATGGGGCTTCATGTTGATTTACAAATGAACAAAATCTAATACAGTCTTTGCTATATTGCAGATCATGCTGGGGCCTTATGGGAGATCAATTGGGCTGAGCTGTCCTCACTGATGAGAGGGGATGGCTGAGTGTTTGTGAGACCTGTGGAAGGCCTGCTGTTATTGATCAGACCTTCGCCCTCCAAGTGCCTCCAAACTCTAGTTATGCTCCAAAAGTTCATGAGAGAACTGAACAATGGTGAATGGATTCATCAAACATTTCTGCAAGTTAAAATGTGCCCTTGGCAAAAGGGTGAAGAGAACGACCTGCAGCCCTCTGTCTGGGGCTGATGTTGATCAGTCTTGTGAAAGAGACTGTGTGTGAATGAGAAGGAGAGCAGCAATCTAAAGTAGTGACTGCTGGACAGTACTATGTGCTGTGATTTTGGTTTTCAACGTCTTCCATCTTGACTGAGATTGGATCGGAACACACTGAAAATACAATAGCAACACCAGTAGCTGTCTGTGACTACAGCTGAAGACATGAACTGCAGAATATTATCGAGGAGCATGGTTACCTGAGGCACGAGGGACAAGAAGAGGACTCACATTCACTGACTAAATTTAGATATGGGTGTCAATATGGAAAATGTGTACTTCCTTAATAGGGTTTTGTTTTTTTGGGAATTGATTGTGAAGCTACCAGTTGGTATAAACTAATGTTTATTTGAAATGTGAAGTTGATTTTTTTTTTGGAGAATTTGACTTTTGTTGTTACATGTAATAAGAGTTAGTGTTTGTGGTGTGGACCATAGGGGGGAGGAGTTGACTATTTTCATTTGTGACGACACAAAGGGAATGAACTTCAATAACAAAATGGCACATACAGCATCTTTTGTAAATTCAAATGCAACACCTGAGAACAAGCAAAAGAACAAGTTTTGTTGTTTTCCTTCTTGTGTTGGTTCAGGTGCACATGAGCCTACACAATGAACGAAACAATGTAGAATATTAAATGGTCAAGCAGACAGAGAGTTTTCTCTGGATGATGGTGTAGATAGTGAAGAGATAGAAGGGCTGATAGGCAGCCATGAACGGGGTGAGAATATGAGAATTATGGACTGATTTGGATATCCATGTTATTTTTATGGTTTTCCTACTTTTGCTTTATGTAAGTCATTATTTACTCTGTGACAGGAAAACGATAGCAACACTTGTTTTTGTGTCAAAACAAGTGAGGGGGATGGTGATGGACAGATAAGCTACCAACAATAAGGATAAATCTGTTTGTTGTTTTTTTTGTTTATTAATTTGTAAATATATAGATAAAATATCATAGAACATGATAAGTTGCAACAAAAAGGGTAGTATGGAAGTTCATCCTGAATGAATAAGAACGCTTTAAATGTCTTGTTTTATTTTTTGTGTTTTGAGTCATAATGATGGAATCAATGTATTAATTTGGACAAACTCAAGTCTATGTAGATGTTAGAAATATAAAAGAGTTTAATTTACAGAACAGAAAGGACAGAGGGAAAATAACAATGTTAGATAATGTAACTGTTTGAATGAGGTTCTGATTATGTGTCACTTATGATATATGATTTATTTTTACTGATGTTTCTTTTGGTGTTGAGATTTATTTGTGGCTACAACAACAGATTTTGAAATAGATCAGGTCAACAAACAAAAGGTCAAAGTAGAAAGCGTGAAATTCAACTATAGACAATGGTTGTTTAAAGAATCAAAAATCAGATAATAATTAATTCAGCAAGCAGTGTCAAAACTAGATACTTATTTGAAGTATTGATGCCCTAAAAGCAACTCAAGCACGACAGAAATGTATGTTTTCTGTAAAGTTTTGAATGATATTGAGCTTTATTTAACTAGCTTCAAACTATACATGCAGTATTTTGCATTGGAAATGTCAGGTTATTATATAAAAATGTGACTTAAGAGGAGGATTTTAGTTATGTAGTGTCAATATTGGTATTGAGAATCAAGCTTATTCTTTACTATTAAAGTCGTTTGAACTTTTACCACTATAGACAGGGTGAATAGAAGTGTTTCTGGATACGCAATATGAGTGTCAAAAGAGGTGTTTAACTGTTCTGATAAATTACACTGATTGAGTACTGAAAGGTTGTTTTGGCCAGACAAATATCTTAAATATATATCTATATCTTACTTAAAAAAAAATGTTGACCTGGTACAAGATCTGGGCGTGAAGATACAGATTTTGACAAGTGTTATGTGGCCCTCGAACGAGGGCCAAGGGGGGACTGATGAATCACAGTCAAAATCCTGTACTAACTTTAAAGGACTAGTGTTAGATTTAAAGGTCTACATGTTGTTGTTATTGTAATCTATTTTACTTAGCTTTGTGAATTTACTTAGCCTTGATATTTTCTTTCTGTATTATCTAAGACTATGAGCTACAAAACCAATGTAGAATGGGTATGTACATAAAGCGAGAAGCAGAGACAGTAGGAATACAGGACATATGCACTGGCCTTGAGAGGCCAAGTTGGGAAAGTCCAAGTGGGAAAGTCCCGGAGTGCAGGTGCAGGGGATAAAATTGGGAACTTTGCCAAAGAAGAAAAGGGGAAGGTCTGAATATTAATTAGTTGGCACGTGCCACAAATCTATAGGACAGGGTCAAGTTACGTAAGGCCTGAAATTTGAGAAGCCATAGAAGGGTATAAAATGCCCTGTATTCCTATGTCTGGGCTGCTTCTCCGGGGGATTTTTCTTCAAGCCAAACTCTCGTGAGGGTCTGCGCCATGTTCTGGGACACGGGGCAGCAGAACTTTGGGTGATTGGTCTGCGCACCAATCTGATCATATATTTTATCATGGATGAAGTTTAAAAAGGACATTAAAGACTGTATTGAGTTGAATTGCTTCGAGCTGTGTCTTCTTCATTTGTGTCAGGAGAGAAAGCGTTATCCAGACTAAATTTGCGATACATCACCGTGTCCTCCTCAAAGTAATCAGAGTGCTCCTGAGACACGGGGACAAGACACTAGACACATATGCAGTCCTAGATGATGGATCGGACCGTACAATGCTATTGACTGCTGCAGCTCAACAACTGGAAGTGACAGGTACTCCAGAGGACATATCCCTCAGAACCATAAGACAAGACATTCAAGTGTTGCATGGTGCTTCTGTTTCCTTTGAGATTTCTCCCACTCACCAGCCAAAGAAATCATATAAGATTACAAATGCCTTCACAGCTCAGCGCCTTGGTTTAGCAGAACATTCCTATCCCATCGCCACTCTCAAGAGGAAATATAAACACCTGACCAACCTGCCATTACAAGCCTTCAGCCGTGTCTCACCACTGTTGTTAATTGGTGCTGACCACCCACACCTCCTCTGCCCTATAGAGCGGGTAAGACTTGGTCCACCTGGAGGTCCAGCCGCCATCCACACTCGCCTGGGATGGACACTACAGGGGCCAGCCAGAATCTTGGAGTCACAGTTACAACCTCAGCAGTGTCTCTTCACGTTACTCAGTCCAGAAGCCATTGAATTAAAGAGGAATGTCGAGAGGCTGTGGCAAGTCGATATTCTCCCCTTTAAAAATGAGAAAGAGGTCACAAGATCCAAAGAGGACACTGAGGCATTAAACCTTCTCCAAGCCAAGACCAAGAGGGTGGAGATGAATGGGACACTAAGATATGCCACGCCTCTTTTAAGAAAGAAAGATTCTCCTCTTTTCCAAGCCACTAAAGAAGCGGTGCTGCCAAGCCTTAGGAACATGGAGAGGCGCCTGGCACGAGACCCTGCTAAAGCAGCAGCTTACAGCACTGAAATGGAGAAGCTCGAGACCGCAGGTGTGGTAGCCAAAATCAAACAAGAAGATCAGAAGGACAACAGTGAGAGCTGGTTCTTTCCCCATCATATGGTCCAGCACAATATGAAGAACAGAATTGTGTTCAACTGCTCATTCTGCTACAAGGGGCTAAACCTGAACGAGTGGTTGCTACCTGGACCTACCTTAAGGCCATCTCTGGTTGGAGTGCTCCTGCGCTTCAGAGAACACAACGTCGCTATTAGCGGGGACATCAAAGGAATGTTCCATCAGGTGTGTTTGCTGCCTGAAGACAAACCCCTCATGAGATTCATCTGGCGCAGTGACAGAGATAAGCCTCCAGACATTTACGAGTGGCAGGTCCTCCCCTTTGGGACCACTTGTAGTCCCTGCTGCGCGTCCTTTGCCCTCCAGCAGCATGTGATCCAGCATAGCCAACCTGAAGAAGATGTGAGGTTCACAGTGGAGCAATGTTTCTATGTGGACAACTGCCTGCAAAGTGTTACATCTGTGGAGGAGGCGCGGCAGCTGGTTGACAAGCTCAGAGCTCTACTAGCTCTGGGAGGATTTGACATACGCCAGTGGGCAAGTAACAAGCCAGAAGTCATCTGCCACTTACCACCTGAAGCACGCTCTGACAAACTCGAGCTCTGGTTATCACATGACAAGGCAGAGGCACAAGAATCCACTCTTGGATTGAGTTGGCATTGTGATACAGACACCCTCGGATTTAAGCATCGGCCTATTGCTTATGACAAGCCAACCATGCGAAACATTTATCGCACTTTAGCAAGCCAGTATGATCCGTTAGGATACATTCTGCCATTCACGACCAGAGCGAAAGTCATTGTCCAACAACTGTGGGCTAAGCACAGAGACTGGGACGACACCCAACTGCCTGAAGACCTGTTACAGCAGTGGCTAGCTTGGGAGAAGGAGTTGGTGCATTTACCCGAGATTGCTCTGCCAAGATGCTACACAGCACCAAGTATGGACAAGTCTGAGGTAACACGAGAAGTGCACATTTTTTGTGACGCATCCGAGCGCGCATATGGCTCAGTAGCTTACCTACGTTCAGAAGATGTCAGAGGCGAAGTGCACTTGTCTTTCCTTATTGCCAGATCTCGTGTCGCTCCTAAAAAACAACTCTCTATCCCGAGGCTAGAGTTGTGTGCAGCCCTCACAGGAGCTCAGCTGCTCAAGCTCCTCCAGAATGAGTTAACTCTGCAGATCAAGAGCTATACACTATGGTCAGACTCCACCACAGTCTTAAGATGGCTTCACTCCACCTCGTGTCACTTTAAGGTCTTTGTTGGGACAAGAATAGCAGAGATCCAAGATCTTACAGAGCAGAGCACTTGGAGATATGTGGACTCCTCCAGTAATCCTTCTGACGACCTGACCAGAGGAAGGACACTGCCAGAGTTAGTGCAGCCTAACCGTTGGAGCCAAGGGCCAGGTTTCCTCCTCCTTCCTGCAGATAAGTGGCCTGTAAATCCTTCCCTCACAGCTTCAGAGTCTGCACAAGATTCAATAGAGTTAAAACGATCTGCTCTCTGCAACATGGTGGTCACCAACTCAGATCCAGCCTCCACAAACCAGCCCAAGGCAACTACCTGGCAACAGTTAATTGAGAACAAAGTAAAGGAACTTCACGGGCGGCAGTTCAACAAGACCCTTCACTCCCTACTATACCTCCAGCAGAGATGTACAAAACAGCCGAGCAGCATCTCTTTCAGTCAGTTCAGAAGGAGAGTTTCACCAACGACTACTATCAGCTCAAGAATAATAAACCACTCCCAACTAATAGTCGCCTCTCATGTCTTTCCCCACAGTATGACCAAGAGTTAGACCTGATTCGAGTAGGAGGCAGACTGCGTCAAGCTGAGAATATTGACGCAGCTGTAGCTGATCCTATTGTCCTCGATCCAAGCCATCCCTACACAAAGCAGCTCATCAAAGATTTTGATGCTCGTCTCTGTCACCCAGGGCCTGAACGAGTATTTGCAGAGCTTCGTCGTTCAGTGTGGATCCTACGGGGGCGAGAAGCTGTCAGACGCCATCAACATGGCTGCCTCGAGTGTAGAAGATGGAGAGCCAAAACTTCTTCCCAACAAATGGCTGACCTCCCTGTAGCCCGACTCCGGCTGTTTAAGCCCGCCTTTTATTCCACTGGCATGGATTGTTTTGGACCTTTCTTTGTCAAGCTAGGACGCCGCCAAGAGAAGCGCTGGGGTATCTTGTTCAAGTGCCTCACCACCAGGGCTGTCCATATAGACCTGCTGTCCTCAATCGATACAGATTCCTTCTTAATGGCTTTCAGGAGATTCATTGCCAGGCGGGGGAGACCAGCAGAAGTGTACTCAGACCAGGGAACCAATTTTAAAGGGGGAGAGAGAGAACTGAGAGAAGCCTTCACTGAAATGTCTCCTGAGCTCCAAGAACAACTGGTCAAGCAACAAATCACTTTCAGATTCAATCCACCAGCAGCCCCACACTTTGGAGGTGTATGGGAAAGAGAAATACGCTCGATCAAGACTGCTTTGTATACCACTATTGCCTCACAAAGTGTCAAAGAAGAAGTGCTTCAAACCGTCCTGGTGGAAATTGAGAGCATTTTGAATGCAAAGCCGCTCGTTATGTTTCATCTGACATTTCCGATGTGGACCCTGTGACACCTAACTACCTCCTGATGGGCGGCCTGACAGTTCCCTGCCACAAGTAGTCTACCCTGACAGTGAAATGCGAGGACGAAGGAGCTGGAGGCACTCACAAGTTCTAGCAGATCATTTCTGGTCTGCATTCATCCGGGACTACCTGCCTAGCCTTCAAACCAGAAGTAAATGGAGAACTCCTGTGGACAACATCGTTAAAGGAGCAGTGGTGCTGCTCGCTGATCCTCAGATTCCTCGTGGTCAGTGGAAAATTGGACAGGTGACGAAAGTAATGCCTGGACCAGACGGCCTCATCAGAACAGCGGAGGTGAAGATCGAGGACCGCACCTATGTTCGGCCCATAGTAAGACTCATTGTTCTTCCACAGGTGAAGGATGAAGATAGACTGGACTAAACCCCATCTTGAAGTCTGCTCTTCAGTTCCAATTTGCCATGCAAATTGGGGGGCGGCTATGTTGGAGAGACGATTCATTGCCGGACGGCGACCACTAGTGGTGGTGCATTGCAAGCGCACCTCTTGGTCTGCGCATGCACGACGCTGGTGGATAGTTCTAGAAGGCTCGGACCCATGGCTCGGACAAGTACACAGCTAGTGGCAGCTCAGTAGTGCGTTAATTGACTACGAAAGTAAGTCCAGACTGTGTTTTGTGTTTGATAAGTCTTTTGCCAATATGTAGCCTATGGTTATTTGTTGTTGTCTTGCTTCTATCTGCCATATTAGTTTTGTTGCACCGTGTCCGAGTTAGTTAGCTTGCAGGCTAATGCTAGCTTCGGGGTGTGCCGTGTTGTGTTCTGCTTTGCCGTGCCGTACCGTATATTATTTCGCCGAGTGATATACTTATACCTTGTGGATTAGTTCTGTTTCTTTAGTATTTATATAGTCATTTCTTAAAGGTCCCATCTCATGCAAAATAAAACTTTTCACATTGTATCCTATGCACATATAGACTCACAATTTGGATGTTGGAACATCCATAACTCAATAGTTATGAAATCTACTCATTTCTTGGAGGCCAGTCACAGACCCGGAACTATGAACGGCCGGCTATTGCTCATCCCTCCGCCCGTCCTGAGAAAAATTAGGCTCCGCCTCCTAAATGTGACGTTGCCTCAGAGTGAGCTTCCCTTTCTCCGCCCACTTCAGAGCGGAAGGGGAAGACAGGCGTGCACCCGTATAGCGGTCTGCTACATGGTCTGCTAGTGTTGGGAATAAAACGTGTATTTTTCATGGCGATACAGTGCGTTTAGCTGTACGTGTTGGAGCCGTAATCGGACGCGGACTTTGAGCTGCACGAAGCACAAGCACCGCGTCGACATCAGCTGAAAATTATGATTGGTAAAGTATAGTAGATTGACGTGTTGTGTCGTGTTACAACCATACAACTACGTATGTAGCATTTAGCCTATGCTATCGCTTTTGTTTAGATGTTCATGTGGGAAATGGCAACCGATGTCCACAGAAACGGAGGCCAGGACATTTCGAAGGTAATACTTTATAGTTTTGAAACTAATATTACTAACAAAACACATACCAACCCTGTATGAAATGTGCTACAAATATATACTGTTAACTATAGTTCGGTCTCTCTTCACGTGTGTTGTTTTCACTGTAGTTTGACTTTTTGTTTTTGTATTCATCTTATTTTTTATATAGACACAGTAATTGTTTACATTACCACAATGTTTTGCACAAGTATTATGATGCTAATAATAACAACAACACAGCTGTTGTAATTTATTTATCAAAATGCATATGGCAACATTTGATATAGCATGATGTGAAATTGAAGATTTGTCCCTTAGTGCATAACACAGAAAAAAATCAGAACTGTAGATAAGTAAAGGTAATGTTTATTAAAAACAATGCACAAAGGCAGAGATGCTTGTACCAGATTCTAGCTTACAGCTATAATCAAAATGACTAAAACATGTTATCTTTCATGTGTAGATAATCAACCGGATGCCAATTCCATCATCAAGCCACTCCATCCTGGCTTCACTGTGAACTGTCTGAACATATGCACTACAATTTACCATGCTGGCTGTGGACAGATTAGAGGATGAACACAAGAGTAAGTACTGAAAACTTTATTTTGGACTGACAACAAAATATTTATGAAAATTTAATCTTGATAACATTGTAGCTATAACATTCTCAAACATGTTTGTCTGCTTACTGGAGTAGTAAAGAGAGATTTGAGGCACTTTGATGTATTTGCTGATCAATTTATTTGTTCAGTGCTAATGCTTTTCAACAATAGTCTTCTTCAGGTCATGTCACATTCACAGGTGTGTAGCAATATTAATTTATAGTAACAGATCACATGGCAAGGTCATGTGTGTACAATCATATGACTAGTCACCTATAAACAGAAGCAAATAGACATGAGCAATTACATACATGCACAAGAGGAATAAAAGTGATGCATACTTTTCTTACACTTTTATTCCACTTGTGCATGTATTTAATTGCTTGTCTATTTGCTTCTGTTTATGGGTGACTAGTCATGTGATTATACACACATGGCAAGGTCACGTGTGTACAATCTAATAATAATGATTATTATAAAATAAGAAGACTACACACCTGTGAATGTTACATGCTCTGAAGAAGACATATGTTGAAACGCGTTGGTGTTGAACAAATAAATTGATCAGCAAATTCATCAGTGCCTCAAATCTCTCTTACTACTCCAGTAAGTTCTCTGTGCCCACACTGATCTTCTGAAGAGCACCTGATATTGTTATCTGTCACATTGTGATCCAGCAAGCAATCTAATCTCCTGTTCTTGTATGTTTGTCTGCTTTTACAGGTGTCTCTCAGATTAGTGGCATATAGGAGCTTTGAGAGCTGGTGTTGAGGACTAATCGGAGCCAGGATCAGAGTGGTCATTCCTGGGCGCGCTGTACTCCAGAAACACTCGGAGCATCCAGATCCTGGCGGGCAGTACCTGTGCTTCCTCCATCACAGTCACGTCTGCCTGCTGCTTCTTTTGAAGCCTTCTCCAACTGTGCGTCTTCTGGTCAACAAATCTTCTAGGGTCAGGGGAAAACCTCAGTGAAGATGAGACATCTCCTAAAATGTACATAGTTATATTTTTTATTTATGTTTTTGTTATTTAACATACTTGGGATAATATATATTTATAAAAGTCTTACCAAATGTGGGTTTGCTTTTGATAATTTTAGCCGTAGCTTTGCCTTTTCTGTTTTTTGGATATGATACTTTTAATAAAGACTGTCCTGATGTGGCTTGCTCACATTTTGCATCTTCATTAAAGTGTGTTCCTGCCATGTATAGTATAAAAACATGAACAATATATTGAGTATAACATGTTCACTAAAGATGTTCAGAAAATGTTTTAAGAAAAAGATAATGTATGCCTCCTTACCTGCATAACAGACTTCTAGTGAAGAGGTTTGGTAGTTACAGTTCTCCGAGCACTTATTTGTTTACCAGCAGCTTTTCCACCTTCTGCCAAAACTCTCTGAATAAAAAAACAAGAATACAAAAATATTGAAAAGCTTAGTATGGTGTCACATAGTAAGATGGTAAATAAATGTCACAAACCAGGCTGAAACAACTTGCTTGTGTCTCTGTAAATTCTGTCTGGATGACCTTGGATGTGGTTTATAAGCAGCTTGTATTTGGTAAATTTCTCTTGGCCTGATGTTGAGGAAGATGCCACCCAGTGTATATGGTTCTCGATTGCTGGCAGATTAACACATTTACATATTATTAGACATGTTTTAATAGTATTAGTAGCTCTAATAAGTAATAAGTAGTAAGTAATATAGTTACCTTTCTCAAGATGCCAGACTTCATAATACAGATTGATCTTTCTTATACCCAGACACTTCAGACTGCTGGCTTGTATGGGATCTAAAGTCCTCCAAGAAGCACCATATATGTAAATAGTTTTGTAGTTCAAATTTTTTATTAACTTATAAAATATAAATCATCACAATAATTGTTCTGTGTGACTGTGAAAATGTACCTTTACTTATGCCAGTGTGTGACTGTAGGTTCCCAGCTGACAGCTGTGTGGAAGCAGTTCTTGTAGACACAGACCTAGAAGTATCAGTGCTCAGGGGTTGGAATGGAGCACTTGGATTTCCTGTTCCTGACTCACAGGTTTTGGGGATGTTCTCTAAGAAAAAAACGAAAATGTTTATGATTTCATATATTAAACTTTTCTCAATTGAAGTTAGATATAATTTATGATGTAAGACATTATTAATTGATATTATATTCAAGTATACAACCACAAAGTTGTTAAAACAAGTTTGCAGAAGGCAAAATTGAAACTTGAATCATATTATGTTAGATTAGATTAGGTCATAATCTGTACAGGTTAGGTTACCACTACTGAGGTGTAAAATGTAAGATGTATTTTGTTTTTATGGAGAAGCACTGAAGACAACTCACTAGAATAAAATGATGCCCAAAGATTATTGTTGGTATCAATGTACTGTAGGACAACGTAACGTGTGTCAAACTAAAACACGTATAATAATGGGGATGGCATGCACATTGAAACAATATATTGGAAAATATTTTAGACTAAACACTACAGCTTGGTTTTAGTTATCAGTGGTAGATACTAGCAGTAAACTCACAGGTGTGGGATCGCCATCACTGGGCCCTGGTATCGTTGAGACAGAATCCTTATTCAGCGTCTGCTTCGTTGTAATTCCAGCTTTCATTTACCCAGAGTTCTCAAAACAGTCTTCAGTGAAGTGTCGCTATCAAACAAACATATTCTCGGGGATCTTTTAGTTTATGTACCCAGAAATAAACTCCAGCCACAATACAACGTCTTACTTCTTCTGTTGGCATGCCAAATAATTTCGACTTACCATCACTAAATACACACTTTCTTCGTGAGGACGTGGTTTTAAAAAAAAGCGTGTTTAAAGCCACAAATAAAGGTAAATAACGTTGAACAGCAGACCTGTACAGACGCGGCACGGTGTGTGCGAGGCGAGCGCAGTGGAGGCGGAGGGGAGCGGGGGGCGGGGAGGGGGGCGGGTGCGCAGCGCTTCCTGGTACGTCAAACGCGTCATAGGAGGAGCTGGCCGCGTCATCGGAGTAGCAAGCTCTCGTTCGTTGTCATTTGGGAGAGCTGCAGAAATACACCACAGTTTGTTCAAAAACGGCCGGATCATTCTTAAAACCACTTTGGCGCTTGTACGAGGCCCATACATCACTTTTAGAAGGTAGAAACCTCTGAAAAGTTGATTTGCATGAGATGGGCCCTTTAAATCCGTGTACAGNACCACCAGGTTTCAAAAACGGCGGATCATTCTTAAAACCACTTTGGCGGCTTGTACGAGGCCCATACATCACTTTTAGAAGGTAGAAACCTCTGAAAAGTTGATTTTGCATGAGATGGGCCCTTTAATCCGTGTACAGTATTATGTTTATTACATTTGTTAAGGTTATTTGTATTTATGGTGTTTTATTTATTATATCTAATGTATACTTTATTTCTCTTTTCTTATAGCCACACACACACACACATGTACAGCCAAAGACATGTTAAGCTGCCTAAGCATCAATAAAGGATTAAAACATCACCTGCATCCGTTCCTTGTGCTCTGGCCGGCACCCCAGGGCGGATACCACAGAGAGAGAGAGCCAAATCTAAGAGTTACTACTGAATAGTATTCAATATGTGGCTACAAAGAGACATCTCTATCTTTGGAGAGCTTTATTATCCAAGACTGAAGGAATATCAAGATTGGTTTACCCTGCTCTGTCATTGTATGTCAGTGACACTACATTAAAAAAATTAATAGAACAATAACAAAATTTATTTGGAAAAATAAACAACACCGCCTCAAATCTAACGTCCTTACTGGACCCAAAGGTGAGGCGGTATCGAAATGTTGAATTCATAGACTTAAATTATACATTCAAGATCAAGTGGCTTCAACAGTGCTTGAAAAAACCTCAATCATTGTGGTATTTATTCCAAATTACATATTTCATCAAATTGGAGGACTGCAATTTATTTTAAAATGTGATTTTAAGGTAAACAAGTTGCCAATTAAATTATCAAACTTCCATCAGCAGGCACTAAATGCATGGAAACTGTGCTACAAGCACAATTTTTCCCCCCATACTTATAGAATTTGGAACAATGAGTACATTTTAAAAAAGAAAAAATCAATTTTTATGCCAACATGGGTAGATAAAGATATAATAACAGTCTCTGACTTACTGGGAACGGAAGGCAATATTCTTAGTTACGAACAGTTTTTAAGTAAATATCGGTTTCCAGTAACCTACAAAGAATATACATCTGTCACTAAATGTATCCCAAATGGGGATACTGCAGTTAATGAAATCATATCAACTCACTCCTGTTATTAAAACTTCACAATTCTTCATTGACGGAATAGAATTTTTAAGCAAAAAATGTAATAACAAACATATTCGAAATAGTTTTCAAAAACTCTACAAGACACAACCTAGAGGAAAATATTACTGGAATTCGATATTTCACAACATAAATTGGCATAAAACATGGTTATTACCACATCAATATCCTATTAACAATAAAATCCGTGAAATTAACTTTAAAATATTACACAATATATACCCCACAAACGAACACCTGTCCAAATTCCTAGAAAAAGACCCAGAATGTTGCTTTTGTCATTCACAAACTGAAAATATTTCTCACCTTTTTTTTAGCTGCCCAGTTGTAACTTTATTTTGGAAACAAATGGAAAATCACCTTACACAGAAAACACACACAACTATAACACTCTCAGAAGAAACAGTCATTACTCACTTCTCGCATAAAGACAAATCAATAGAAAAAATCATTAATCTTCACATCTTATTCGGCAAATTCCACATCCATAAGTGTAAATTTGCAAACTCCAAACCACTTTTTCAGGGATCCCTAATAGAAGTAAATAATTATATTCTAGCTGCAAGTCAATCTACAAACAAAAACTTATCTCAACTGCCAATCTTCTTCAATGATCCACATAAAAATAAAACTTCAACAAAATTTCAATTTGTAATTTATGTTAGTCCTCTAACTCTTTTTTTTGTTTTTTTTTCTGTTCTTTTCTATTTATTTATCTTTGTTTTTCTTGTACGATATTATCTCTTTTTAATTTGCTGTAAGGTTATTATGTTTTGAATATGAATGTCTTTTTTTTATGTAAATATTGTGAATACTGTACAATATGTAATATATTTTGTTCGTTAAATAAAATAAAAAAAAAAAAAAAAAAAAAAAAAAAAAACACCGGTACAAACACGCTAGTTAGCCAGCTCACTCAAAATGACACTAGAAATGGCGAAGGAGGTGACGAAGTTGGACATTTTTCCCCTTTGGATTTTACGTGGATGCGTTACTTTTATGGGATTTTATCAGAAGAAAACTTGTGTTTGTTTGGACTGAGGAGGACGTCCGCAGCGCCTCGTGGAGAGAGGAGGGAGAGAGGAGGAGAGAGGGTGAGTGCGCTGATATACAGTCTATGGTGCGCTGTTGTTGTGCTCATCAGAGGTGTAAGCGTGAGTGCATTTTAAACACGGTCCAGTTGATACGTAGGGAGCTTTCACTCTGTGCCTCGCTGTTACCACTGTTTTTGCGCTTGTTTCGTCAGAAAAGACGTAAACAGAAAGTTTAACCTCACACGCTGTTTCCAGCGCCTCCTCGGCTCATTTCATTGGCCGCTGGCTCCGTCTTTGTCCAGAGGAGCGTCAGAAACAGTGAACAGCACCGGAGCGAGGCAAAAATCGGGCTTATAATTCCAACATGTTTAAAAACCTGCGACTGCAGTCTAGTCTAGTCTAGACCTGACACAAACTACACGATTGGAACGCGAGTTGAGTCGCGGACACTCACACACTACACGAGTGACACAACTGCGACTACCTTCAACTAGCTTCACTAATCTCGACTAGGCGTGACTAAGTGCGACTGAAATTAACATGGGAAAATGAGCAAAGAGTCGTGTAGTGTGTGGGCAGCTTTAGGGATGTTCATGGTTAATCGATTAACCGGTTAACCGTGACTAATGGCGTAACCGAGTGAGACGTCTTTCACCGGTTAACTTTGCTCCAGCAGATGGCGCTAACTGCCCCTGAACAGCTCTGCGTTTGTCAGAGTGAAAAAAAAGATTGCTAAAACACTGTTTATCTCATAAGGACTGAGCAAACCTGCGACACTGCAGTGTTTATGAACTAATATCAATAACGCATGGATTTATTCACTTGGATTTTACGTTGGAGAAGAAAACAGACTGGATTACTCAGATTTGGTCAGGGGCACTATCGAAGGTAAGAGGCTAATATTAGCAGCAACTTTAAAACGTGACATTATTTAAGAGTAGTTTTATTTAATACATAGTGCAACAGTGCATTAAAACAGTGTTTATAGGCGTTTTTAATAGGGCTGGGTATTGCCAAGAGCCTTCCGATACAATACGTATCCCGATACAGAGGTCACGATACGATACGTATCCTGATACACGTATATGCAGATATAATTTCCTTAATATGTCACCTATCAAGTGTCAAATGCAGAGGAATTGTATTTTCAAACTACTCTTTATGTTACACACAAGTGTCTTACAAATAAGCCATTGTTAAGCTCAATAGTTTCAGCCTTAAAGCTGTTGTCCAGGTTCATAAGTGTAAATTATATAAATTTAAGTATGCCGATACGTATCCCGATACACCTCTTTGTAACGATACGCGTATTGCCAATGAGCTTGTCACGATATATCCCCGTATCGATACATTGAGTACAGCCCTAGTTTTTATTCAGTCGTGTTGTGCCAAATTCAAAGGCCTATCACTGTTTCTGCTCTGCGTTCACTCGTAGCGCTGCTGTGCTCAATTATAACACGTCCAGTGAGAATAACAACAAAAAAAAGTACTGTGTTAACGTGTTCGGTTAACCGATTATTGACCGTGAAGAGCTCCAACTAACGGTTAAAGAAAAAAGTGAAAACGTGCATCCCTAGCGCGCATGTAAATGATGGATATGCTAGCGCGACTTTCTCTCAGCTTGCTCAAAACTCTGCTCTTCGCGCAAGTGCCTCTTCTCGTGCACAAAACCTTCATTCATTCATTCATTCATTTTCTACCGCTTAATCCCGTTAGGGGTCGTGGGTGACTGGAGCCTATCCCAGTGACTTTGGGCCTTAGGCGGGGAACACCCTGGACAGTGGCCAACTTGTCGCAGGGTTAGACAGACAAACATTCACTCTCTCATTCACTCACTAAGGGACATTTACAGTGATGCCCAATTAACCTAAACATGCATGTTTTTGGAGGTGGGAGGAAACCGGAGAAAACCCACGGTGACACGGGGAGAACATGCAAACTCCACCCAGAGAGATCGTGAGATGTTGATATGGTCCGACCCGGGAGTCGAACCCACGACCTCCTTATTGGGAAGCCAGAGCTCTAACCACTCTGCTACCGTGCACCCCACAAAACCTTTATCTACGCTCAAATCTTTTCTCTGCTCTCATGGAGAAAATACAGCATAGATACCAGAACAGCCAATCACAAGACTGTGCCCTTGTACACAGACCTCGGAGCAGTGCAAGTGTGCGAACAGAATCTATAGAGTTTATGTTTCCCGGAGGTCGCAGCAGTCTGATGCTACTTTCAAGTCATAATACCAATATTCTCGCGGTAATCCACATAATCCTCGTGGCTTTGGCCAATAACAGACCGCAGTGACTGGAGCTGGTGTACAAGGCACTTCACAAGAAACTCAGACACGTTTCGGACCGAACTCGCCTCACAGTCTGTGTACAGGAGGCGTAAAAGCTAGGAAGATGTTATTAGCAGGATTTGTTTTGTCATAATTGAGCAGAAGAAGTTTTTTGTAAAGAACACACAGATTCTTTACCATAGTTGAACATAGAAACTGTACCTGACACATTTCCTGTTGTTTTGCTCCTCAGACGGTTCACTTCCTGGTCCTAGACTGCAGTCCGGTCTCCAGAGGTCGCGTCGCTCCTCACACCTGCGTCCTGCTCACCGACTGCTCCGATTGGCCCGACCCTCTGCAGACCCCGCCCCTTTCGCCCTCTCGCCCAATCAGACTGTGCGTGTCTGACTTCGCCGTGATGTCGGAGGGTCTGAGCGGACGATCTCTGCTGGAGCGGCGCCGGCTGCTGGAGGCGGGCTTAACGGGGTCTTACAGGTGAGAGGGGCGGGGCTTAACGGGGTCTTACAGGTGAGCGAGGGGCGGGGCTTAACGGGGTCTTACAGGTGAGAGGGGCGGGGCTTAACGGGGTCTTACAGGTGAGCGAGGGGCGGGGCTTAACGGGGTCTTACAGGTGAGCGAGGGGCGGGGCTTAACGGGGTCTTACAGGTGAGCAGTTTAACTAGAAATACTGTGTCAGAAATGAGAGAATACGAGAGCAGGTGAGGAAGAAGAGAAAGAGGAGGTGGAAGGGGGAGAGAGGGGACAAGGAGAAAGGAAAGGAGAAGGAATGAGAGAGAAGAAGGAGAGAAGAAAGAGGAGAGTAGAAGGGGAGAGAAGAAGGAGAGAGGGGAGAGAGAGAAGAAAGGAGAGGGAGAAGAAGAGAGGAAATGAGAGATAAGAAGAGAGGAGAGAAGGAGAGAGGAAAAGAGAGGAGAAAGTTGAGGAAAGAAGGAGAAGTGAGAGGAGAAGGAGAGAAGAAAGGAGAGAGGTGACAAGGAGAGGAAAGGAGAAGGAGGGAGAGAGGAAAGGAGAAGAAAAGAGGAGAGAGAGAGGAGAGAAGGAGAAGAAAGGAGAGGAGAAGGAGAGAAGAAATGGGAGAGAGGAGAGAAGGAGAAGAAAAGAGAGAGGAGAAGGGGGAGAGAGGGGAAAAGGAGAGAGGGAGGGAGAGAGGAGAAGGAGAAAAGAAAGGGGAAGAGAGGAAAGGAGAAAAAGAGATGAGAGAAGGAGAGAGGAGAGGAGAAGAAGAGAGGAAAGGAGAGAGGAAAGAAGGAGAAGAAGAGAGGAGAGAGGAAAGGAAAAGAGAGGAGAGGAGAGTAGAAGGGAGAGGGGAAGAGAGAGGCGAGAGAGAAGAAGGAGAGAAAGTGAGAGGAGAAAGAGAGGAGAAGAAGAGGAAAGGAGAAGGACAGGGGAAGAGAAAGGGGAGAGAGAGGAGAAGAAGGAGAGAGGAAAGGAGAAGAAAAGAGGAGAAGGAGAGAGGAAGAGGTGGGAGGAGAGAATTGGAAGAGGAGAGAAGAGGTAGAGAAAGGAAGGGGAGGGGACAAAGTGGCAATATTGTGTAAAGTAAAACATTGATTGTAATCTTCTCTTCATCTTCTTCCCTTCTCTGCTCCTCTTCTCTCTCTCTCTCTCTCTCTCTCTCTCTCTCTCTCTCTCTCTCCCCCCCTCAGGCTCTGGAGTGCCGTGTGGACGTCCTGGTGTCCCCCCTCCTCCCTCTCTCCCTCTCTCTCCCTCTGATCACTCTCTCTTCCTGCCCAAACGCCTGATGCTGTCTCTGGGCCTGTGCGACGGGCAGTGGGTGCGTCTGTCGTCAGGGGCGGGGCCAGGGAGCGTCTCGTCTCCGTGGCGAAGCAGGAAGCGGACTGTCAGGAGGCGGGCTTATCTCGTCGACGCTGTGGTTCAACCTGAGCGAGGGAGAGCCACTTCCTGTGCACAGAACGTCTCTGAGGATCAAGGTAAAGCAGCAGAAGAGTCACAGGACCAGTGTTCTGCTCAGACGCTTTTCAAATGTTTACGAGATATAAAAGTTTGGATAACGCAAATTATTTAACATTTAAAGATCCAATGCTGCGTAAAATTTACTCCTGTTTTAGCCGTGTTACCCCGGGCTCACACTACATCCAGTCCAACTCCGGTGCAGTCACCGGAGTCTTTACTTAACTTGAAAAGTCCGAGAGTGGCTCACACGGCGTACAGTCCAGTCCGGTGTCTCCGGTACGGCCAATCCGGCGCTCCGAATCCGTTTCGTTTGTTTCAAATTTTGGCCGGACGCCGGAGCACACCGGAGCCCTTTTGATGAAGTTGTGAAAACAAGACACGATAAACAGGAAACCAAACGAGCGCGGGTGAAGTGAATCCGGTAGTTTTCAAAATAAATCTTTACGTTACCACTAATAATACAAAATACGACATTTACACGATTACGTAACACATAAAATGTAAATAAACCTCCGTACTCACCCATTGTGCGGCGAAAATCCCAACAGAAAATCAACTGACGTGAAACAAGCCCAAAATTTGGCGCGTGCTCTTTGTTTACACACATGTGGTCAGCGAAAGAGAGAGAGAGAAAAAAAAAGTGCTCAGCGATCGCGTAATCTCTCACGTTGAGCGTGAACCTCCGTGAGTTCGGGGTCTCGCGAGGTCGGCAGCAGAGCCTGTGGCTGCAGCAGGACTGTAGTTAACCGGAGTTTATGTGAGTCACCCACCGTAGCTAGACCGGTCCGGTGACTGCACCGCAGTTGGACTGGAGGCAGTGTGAGCCCGGGGTTAGAATGTCATGTCTCATCAAACATCATCCAAAAGTTGTGTTTTCTTTCATTCACAAATGTGAGACGTTGAACCACACTAAAAAAAAGAGACTGTCAAAAGTGAGCTGCTGCTTTGCAAATTGTCCCTGTTTCACTCCAAACAAAGATCAACTGGCCATGTTGTATTATACCTTCATTATTGGGCTGCCACAAACTTAGAAAAAACAGGTTGTAACAGATGTTAGGGGTGTGAATTGCCATGAATCTGGCGATTCGATTCGTATCACGATACACACCTCACGATTCGATTAATCTCGATACTGACACAAACAATTATATATTGCAATTAATTGATAATTAATTCTGTTTTTGTAGATCTATACTATTAAAGTACATTTAAAAAGCAAAATGTTATGAAATAATTCGTGTGCCAAGGGTTAACATTAGATTGTCTTCTTAAAGACACAGTGCTGCCCTCTACTGTCCTGGCTGAATATGCACATTTTGAACCATTATTGACATTGAATTCAGTTGAAATCAAAGATACAAAGCATCCTCATTAATATGCATGACGTCATCAAAGAATCGATATCGTAATTTTGGTATCGATTCAAGTATCGCGGGATTAAGTATCGCAATATATCGCCAAATCGATATTTTTGGACACCCCTACTAGATGTTATGATTATGTAGATCGTCGTGATCTTGTTGTAAATGTCCTGGAAACATTTTTTGGGATATGAAAGGGAACCCTGTTTTTTAGATTGACTCATGAATCTTTTATCTATATAATGTGCATGACTTGTCTGCTGATGGGGATGAACATGGGGAAATTGACTCTTTAATGTTCAAAAAGGACTCGACTTATTCTGCTATTCAATATCAAAGCTTATTTTAGTTTTTAGTTTGTGTATCTGTTAAATAAATCTTTTACTTTAGACAGACGAGTGCAGTGGTAAAAGCAGGTTTCTTCAGCTGTTTGTGAATGTGTGTTGTGTGTGTTTAACTCTTGTCTCTCTCTCTTTAGCGCTGTTATATGTGTTGTGTTTTGTGTGTAGTGTTGTGTGTTTAACTCTTGTCTCTCTCTCTTCAGCGCTGGCTTCCCGCTCACTCTCCCGGTCGCTCAGACACTCTCTCTCTCTCGGCGTCTCCTCCGTTTGCCTCAGAGCTTCACCTTCAGCCGGTCAAGTGTCCTCAGTACGACTGCAGCTCCCTGAACTGTGACCAGGTCCTCGGGTTCTTCTTCCACACGCCCAGGTACGAGCCTCTGACCTCTGACCTCTAAACACACGCCCAGGTACGAGCCTCTGACCTCTAAACACACGCCCAGGTACAAGCCTCTGACCTCTAAACACACGCCCAGGTACGAGCCTCTGACCTCTAAACACACGCCCAGGTACAAGCCTCTGACCTCTAAACACACGCCCAGGTACAAGCCTCTGACCTCTAAACACACGCCCAGGTACAAGCCTCTGACCTCTAAACACACGCCCAGGTACAAGCACGACCTCTGACTTTCTCCAAACACACTGTCAGTCTCCAGGTTAAGTCAGAGCCGAGTTTGAGTCTAAATTCAGGGTGCACATGTCCAAAAGCTTCTGCACAAGAGCGTAAACGTATCAATACTGTAGAACATGCTATAGTTCTCATTTACTTTTTAAGTTTAAGTTTATTATTATTTAACGTATATATGTATGTTTTTATGACTGTGGACAGGACCAGATAACACCTGACTTTATCAAAACTAAACGTTATAAAACTTTCACTTTATTGAGGTGATCTAATGCCTGGATATTCAACGCAACCAATCGCCCAAACAATAGAAATTATGTTGTTTTTTTTTATTAATTTTTTAATAGGAGGTTAGCACTGGTGTGTGCTTGGCTTAGTCTTTTTTTATTTTGCTTTAGCCCTGGTTCAAGCCAGAGCTTGGTTCTACAAACGTCGCTGAACTTATCCTGGATAAATTTCTCTAACCCGGGCGGAGCCTCTCTGAATAAACTGTCCTACGAAACGAGTTCACAACTGGATCTGTTAACCCTGGATTTTCTCAATGAAGCAGTGTCACAGAGCAGAGGCGGGGTTAACGCAAACTGACCAATCAGAACAACCGAGCTGCGGACTTCAAACGTGAGGAAACGTCAATCATGAAGCGATATATACAAGTATTAAAGTCTAAGTGAAGGAAACGCTGCAGCTTCAAGTGAGTCTGAGCTTAAGACCAATCACAGACACAGAAGTGACACTAAAGAGTTCATTTAAATGTCCTGCATGGATACAACAGACTAAAGCACAAATGTGGAACATCACCAAACATTTAGATCGTCTTTAGTCTGAATGAGCTGTGTCTTTAGCTCAGACAAGTCTGTCTGAATCAAAGTGACGCGTAAAGATCCACAGCCAAATGTGCAAAAAGTGTGGAAGAGTTTATTAATCCTCACAGATTAAACAGGATTCTTCAGTCTAGTCACGGTTACATAGAAGATTTTGCATCCTTTTTTTAAATTCACATGTGTAATTTGTATTTTCAATGAGATTTTTCATCTCTCTCTCTCTTTTTCTCAGGTTGTTGTCAGTTGGAGATCTGGTTCAGTCCCGGTTCAGAACCACCCAGACCTGCTCCAGTCCTCAGAGGGAGTCTTCAGGTCAGTCTGTCCTTATACTTCACTCTCTCTCTCCCTCTTTTCCTCCTTCTCTCATCTCTCTCTTCTTCTTCTCTCTCTCTCTCTCTCTCTTCTTTCTCTCTTTCTCTCGTTCTCTCTTTCATCTCTCTCTTCTTTCTCTCTCTCTCTCCTCTCTCTCTCTTCTCTTTTAGTCCTTCTCTCTCTCTCCTTCTATCTCTCTCTCTCTCTTTTCTCTCTCTCTCCTTCTATCTCTCTCTCTCTTTTCTCTCTCTCCTTCTATCTCTCTCTCTCTCTTTCTCTCTTTCTCACTCTCATCTCTTTCGCTCTCTCTTCTTTCTCTCTCTCTCTTCTTTCTCTCTCTCTGTCTTCTTCTCTTCTTTCTTTCCCTCTCTCTTCTTTCTCTCTTTCATCTCTCTCTTCTCACCTCTCTCCCTCCTTTTCTCTTCTCTCTCATCTCTCTCTTCTTACTCTCTCTCATACATCTCTCTCTTCTTTCTCTCTACATCTCTCTCTCATCCCTCTCTCTTCTTCTCTCTCTCTCTTGTGCAGAAGTGCTGTGCTGTTCTTCAGAGTTCAGAGGATCAGATCGTCCCTCTCTCTCTCTCTCTCATCCCTCTCTCTTCTTCTCTCTCTCTTGTGCAGAAGTGCTGTGCTGTTCTTCAGAGTTCAGAAGATCAGATCGTCCCTCTCTCTCTCTCTCTCATCCCTCTCTCTTCTTCTCTCTCTCTCTCTCTTGTGCAGAAGTCCAGTGCTGTTCTTCAGAGTTCAGAGGATCAGTTCGTCTCTCTCTCTCTCTCTTCTCTCATCCCTCTCTCTTCTTTTCTCTCTCTTGTGCAGAAGTCCCGTGCTGTTCTTCAGAGTTCAGAGGATCAGTTCGTCCACAGAAGAGTCGTCGGGATGTTTTCTGTGCGACAGAGACCACACCTCCCTCTACCTGGTGACCAGCTGCTCTCACACTCTTTACACCTGCTGCAGACTTTGTTCTTTTAAGACTGCTCATGTTGTGGTTTCTGTGTTTCAGGGCGTGGCCACAAATAGCCCCGCCCCCTTCGTGTGTGTGGGCGGAGCTTCTCTGTGGAGCCGGGTGGATCCTCCAGGACTGAGTCAGACTGTGGACCGACTGTGTGAGACCATCAGCCCTCATCTCACAAACAGGTCTGAGTCTGAGAGTCTAATGCTGCGTTCACACCGGACAGCTTATTTGCGTCTAAATTCGCCTAAACGCACGTAAAATTTCATCAGTTATTAATGCTGTTGACGCCTCAATAAGCTTCTAAGCTGCTCTGATGTGCGTCAAGGCTTTGGTGGACAAAAAGACACTTTCAACGCCCCAAAGCACTTCCAGCTCTCGCTTGTTTACAGGCTTTGTTTTGCTCGTAGACAGATCACGTTGAGAGAGAGAAAAGGAGAGAGAGAGGCTTGTTGCATTTATAAAACGGAGCTTACCCGATCACACAACTTTCTCCTCCTCCAGACAGTGTCCTTTTGCTGTCTCTGTCCTCCTCAGCTTCTCCTCCGGTCGTACAGCAGGTTTAAACACGGCAACGAGCATTTTGAATACATCCATGTGAGGTGTTGTCAGTCCAGATCATGTCCATGTTGTTTGTTTTGTCGTGTCTCCAGATTTTCAAAGCAACGAACGGCAAAGTCTTTGAAAAAAGCCCCAAACAAGCCACCTTTTGTTAAATAAGTTATTAAACGACTTGAGTAAACAGTCGTCCTTTCCTCTTGATGTCAGAGGAGAACAACATGTCACATGTCACAGTGTGGAGTCTCTGATTGGCTGACGCCGACTTCCAACGCGTGAAAGATGGATTTTCCCAACTCTTGCGGCCGCCGCAGCTTCGAGCTTCCAATCCGCAAGACGCCACGTTTTCAGACGCCTAAACGCGCGTCAACTGATGCCCTAGATGCCAATACACGTGGGAAATTCGATTGAACGCTCAAGACGCGGGTTTACATTGACTTAACTTTGAAAATAGGCGCAAATACGCCAAGACGCTGTCCGGTGTGCACGCAGCATAAGAGTCTGAGTCTGAGTCTGGGTCTGGGTCTGGGTCTGGGTTTAGATCTGTTTAAAGCAGACCTGGTGGGCAAACTACAGCCTGGGGTCCAGATGCGGCCCTCAGCGTGTTTTTAATAGGCCGACGGTACATTTATGAGAAAATGTGTTACGACTGTTTAATTAACGTAGCTATGAAGCATGTCTGCAAGTGTGTTCTTATTAAGATCACTATAAATGACCAAAAGAATACATTAAATAACAAGAACATTATTTTCCTTGTTTCAATCTGTTTCAAAGTTGTTTGAAGACAATGCTTCTTAATTTGAGCGAAACTCTTTGTCAATGTGTAAAGAACATTTTGTTTACTCCACTGATATTTTCTGTTTTAAGATTCTCCAACAACATTCTTCACCAAATTTGAAACGAGTGAAATATTCTATTAAAATCCTGAAACCACGTAACGGTTAGATGCATGCTTTTTGCAAATTTAGAATTTCTTACACCAATGATTGTCGCGTCTGGACTTGAATATAGCCCTCAAGAAAAGAATAGTTGCCCACCCCTGTCCTAAGAACTAGGTTAGTCTAAGAACTAGTCCGGGTCTAAAATGTCAAACACTGTTCCTCAGAAGTGTCTCTGCTCTGGTCTGCGGTAAATAAATTTGTCTTATTGAATGTGATGTTTGTCTCAGAGCTCCAGCACCAGTTTGAAGGCTGAGCAGGTGGAGATCAGACCCAGGGGCCGTATCATTGAGAGCCACAGTGTTGGGCTCTCAGGTTTATGTTTCTGAATTGTCCATAAGTGTTTAAATGAATTAGTTAAAGTTATTATCCTCCACCATAATAACCTCAGTAACCAGAGATGTGAACTTACAACTCAGACTCAAGTCAGACTTGAGCTACGCCTCGTTCACTGACTGAGATTATTCCGGTTCAGAACACGTGCAGGTTTTTTGAGAAGTGCCTTGTGCTCTAACTCCAGTCCACTGTGGTCCAGATTTGCCCAAAACCTCACAGATTCATGTCGATTCCTGCAAGAAAGCTGCATCAGGCTGCTGCGACTTCCGGGAAAAATAGAGCTGTAAATTGATAGAAAGACTTGAAACTAAAAGCAGACATGGACCTGGACCTGACCCAGACCTGGACCTGACCCAGACCTGGACCTGACCCAGACCTGGACCTGACCCAGACCTGGACCTGACCCAGACCTGAAGTCAGACCCAAGACTTAACTGGGACAAGACATATAATGAGAGAAAGACTTATACTTATTTTCTAAATCAGTAAATCCAGTTTAATAATTGCCTTTTCAAAATCTCTCTCTTTCCTCTCTCTCTCTCTCTCTCTCTCCTCTCTCTTTTTCAGTTCTCTGGGCGTCTGTTCTGTTCTTCTCTGTGGTTCTGGAGGAAGTGGGAAGATGACGGTGATCCGAGCCGCGGCGCACAAACTCAACCTGCACCTGACCAAAGTAAAAACTAAAACCAGAACTGTTCTAAGACCGGTTTGGACTCAGACTCACACTCTCTGGACCAGGAGTGCCCAACCCGTCGATCGCGATCGACTAGTCGATCTTTGAGGCAGTGGAAGTAGCTCCCAAAGCCCCGTCTGTAAATACGAACTTTAACCGCAATAAGCGCAATAAACAAGCACTATATGCACGTACACGCGAGCAATCAACGACCTCTATATGCGCGCACTACACGCGCGAATTACAACCGCAATACACGAGCGCTAGTTTTATATGCGGCAGCAAGAATTCTCCACTGTCGGAGCGCACAGCAGCCGCACAGCAGCCGCACAGCGCGAGCCGACCCCGCGGCTCCTGATCACACGCGCTCATAAGAGGGTTAGATGGAGGAGAGAACGAGAGAGGAGCAGGAGGAGGAAACAGGTAGTACCGCAGAATCCTACCTGCTCATGCGGTGTTGTTGTTGTTGTAGCCACAATAATTTATTTTCAAAATAAATGTGTTAGGCTACTATTTAACAGGTTTATAACTTACATTTTAATAAATATTATTGCACTATTTAAAAATCTAACTGTGTCTTAATCAGGACTAGTCTAAAAATCTATTTTTTCAACATTTCTAATAAATAAAATAAAATAGTATAAAAACAAAGGTAGATCTTCGGGCTGTGCTCAGACTAAAAGTAGCTTGTGAGCTGAAAAAGGTTGGGCACCCCTGCTCTAGACCGTGTGACTCTCTGCTCCGACTCTTTAATATTTTATTTTTTGCAGATGGACTGTGTGACTCTCTGATGTTTTGTTTGTTCTGTGAGGTTTTGTGATTTTTTTTAAATGTTTTGTTTGTTTTTCCAGGTGGACTGTGTGACTCTCTGCTCTGACTCTCTGATATTTTATTTTTCCAGGTGGACTGTGTGACTCTCTGATGTTTTGTTTGTTTTTTCCAGGTGGACTGTCTGACTCTCTGCTCCGACTCTTTAATATTTTATTTTTCCAGGTGGACTGTGTGACTCTCTGCTCCGACTCTCCGGCCGCCTCTGAGGTGAAGATCTCGTCCGTGTTCGACCGCTCTGAGGACGTCCGGCCGTGCGTTCTGGTGCTGAGGAACCTCCACCTGCTGCTGAGGGCGGGCGGAGCGGATCAGGGCCGGCTGCAGTGCATTCTGGGACAGCGGCTGCTCTCTCTCTCCAGCAGGTCTGTTTCCTCGTCGTGTAAAAGGTTAAAAACAGCGGCGTTAACGTGGTTTTCTCTGCAGCGTGGTGGTCGTGGCCTCCGTCCCTCGCCCCTCGGACCTCAGCGCCGCCGCAGTTCCGCTCTTCCTCCACCAGGTGACGCTGCAGAGCCCAGACCAGGACCAGAGGAGGGACATGTTTCAGGGACTCACTCAGGACCTGGAGCTGGGACCCGACGTGGACCTGGAGCGACTCGCCAAAGCCACAGCGGTGAGAAGCATGAGGGAGGGCATCTGATCTAAACACACGAATACTGCTCCAGCCACAATAAAAGGACCTGCTCACGTTCAGTTCTGCTGTCTGTCTCCTCAGGGCTTCGTGTTGGGAGATCTCAGCGCTCTGGTGTCTGAAGCCGCTCGAGAGGCTCGGCACAGACTTCTGCTCGTCGGGTGAGAGACAAATATAAAACTCTTTCACACAGAGATGTCACAGTATGACACTTTTGTCAACTTGCAGGCTACTTTCAGACTGAGCACAGCCAGAAGATCTACCTAAAGACTTACATTATGTTATTTAACCCTTGTGTCCAGTTAGAAAAAAGTTCATAATCTCCTGTTAGAGCCTTTTGCTCCACTTTTTTGACGACAAACTTTTTTGAGCAAAAAAAGTTGGAAAAATAATTAACCTGCTATATATATATATATATATATATATATATATATATATATAATATATATATATATATATATATATATATATATTACAAGCATAAAAGAAAGGTGGAGTAAAAGACTAACAGAACATAAGAACAGCACATTTGTAAATGACAAGACTCTGGGCTCAGGGAAACTGTGAGTGGATTTTTTTTTTAAAATATGGCTCAAACTAATGTTTGTAACAAGAAATCATTGAAATGTCTCCAAAACTGTAGCAATGGTAGATAATTCAAAATTGAAAAGTGCCAAAAAATTGAGTAAAACTCCCCAAAGAGACACAAGGTTTAGTGAGCGATGTTGTAAATTGTGGTCTTTAGATTAGTCTATAACAGGGGATTCAAACTTTATATTGAAAGTTGCCCGCGTGTTACTAATTTGAGCTACAGATCCCACAATGCACTGCTGCAGAGCGCAGCTACAGCTTTTCTCTGCCGCAACAGCAACACAACACAGCAGAGACACAAAGGAAAACTCATAAAGTCACTTTTAAACTTCTACGACAAAGAAACAGACAGAGCACAGAAGCATTCTGAGAGCATAAATATCTAATCATCATCAGTATAAACCTGTGTTCAGACGTCCAAATAAAGGCTCAAGCCTGTAGTGTGTGTGAATCAGACTGAAGGTTCATGTGTGAGGAGCACAAGACACAGACCAGACTGGAAAATAAAACGATGGAAGCATAAAGGCTTGTGACTGTAAACCTCTAAAATGCACCAGAATACAACAGATTACCTGCAGTTTGACCTGAAAGTGTGACCCTGGTTACACCCTTTTATTTACTTTGATTCATCACAGGAAACTAACCCTAACCCTCCAATCATCTCAGCTCCAGCTCCATTGAAACACTGTTGACCCTTATAGACTTTCTTTAATTGTAAAAATATTCAATTAAAATGTAAGTTGTAAACATGCTTCAGTGTAACACAGTATTTTCAAATAAATTATTTTGGCAGCAAAAAAAAGTGATTTAAAAGTCATCACTTGACATGGAAGATTCTCACCGGACTAGAATCTCAAACTCAGAATTATTACAATTATCCTCTGTGAACAGGGGTTAAGTTGTGAGTCAGTCACAGTGAGGAGCAGCTGGTTCTAATGACTTGTGTCCTGTTGTATCTCAGCGTGTGTAGCTCTCTCGTTGTGTGACCTGCTTGGTGTTGTGTCTTGTTGTGTGATCTTCTGTCTCTCCTCGTGTCCCTCAGTGTGAGCGAGGAGCAGCTGGTTCTCTCCGGCGTCTGTCTCCAGGACCAGGACTTCAGCTCGGCTCTCAGGACTCTGCAGGACTCTCTGGGCCGGACCGTGGGAGCTCCGAAGGTCTGAACCTCACTCACACTCACAGCTCTGGTCACTTTGTCTGTTGTTTCTCTCTCAGATCTCATTGGTCTGTTGTTTCTCTCTCAGATCTCGTGCGTGCGCTGTGTTATACTCTCTTGTTTGTCTCAGATTCCGTGCGTGCGCTGGGAGGACGTGGGCGGGCTGCAGGACGTAAAGAGACAGATCCTGGACACGGTCTCTCTGCCTCTGACTCGACCCGAGCTCACGACTCTGGGCCTGAACCGGACCGGACTGCTGCTGTTCGGACCTCCAGGGACCGGCAAAACTCTGCTGGCCAAAGCCGTGGCCACCGAGTGCAGCATGAACTTCCTCAGGTACGAAAGACCTGGGTTTAAACTGGGTTTAGTCTGGGTTTAGACCGAGTTTTAGACCAGGTTTAGTCTGGGTTTAGTCTGGGTTTAGTCCATGTTTAGTCTGGGTTTAGACCAGGTTTAGTCCAGGTTTAGTCTGGGTTTAGACCAGGTTTAGTCCAGGTTTAGTCTGGGTTTAGACCAGGTTTAGTCTGGGTTTAGTCTGGGTTTAGACCAGGTTTAGTCCAGGTTTAGTCTGGGTTTAGACCAGGTTTAGTCTGGGTTTAGTCTGGGTTTAGACCAGGTTTAGTCTGGGTTTAGTCTGGGTTTAGACCAGGTTTAGTCCAGGTTTAGTCTGGGTTTAGACCAGGTTTAGTCTGGGTTTAGACCAGGTTTAGTCCAGGTTTAGTCTGGGTTTAGACCAGGTTTAGTCTGGGTTTAGTCTGGGTTTAGACCAGGTTTAGTCCAGGTTTAGCCTGGGTTTAGTCTGGGTTTAGACCAGGTTTAGTCCAGGTTTAGTCTGGGTTTAGTCCAGGTTTAGTCTGGGTTTAGTCTTGGTTTAGGCCAGGTTTAGTCTGGGTTTAGGCCAGGTTTAGGCTAGGTTTTAGACCAAGTTTAGACCGGGTTTAGACCGAGTTTAGACCGGGTTTAGTCTGGGTTTAGACCGAGTTTAGACCGGGTTTAGTCTGGGTTTAGACCGAGTTTAGACCGGGTTTAGTCTGGGTTTAGACCGAGTTTAGACCGGGTTTAGTCTGGGTTTTTGATTGACTTTTCTTACATGGCAAAAAATGAGTTAAAATTTCATGTTTCTATAATTTTTTTTTTCTCAAATGTACATTTTGGACTTGTTCAAACAATACTTTTTAGTTTGAGCTTGCATTGGCAATTTATTTAGCTTATTTTTTCAGTTTTATGACTAATTCTTTCAGTCGTAAATGCTTTGGAATGAAAAACCAGTGATGTATTGGACAGTGTGTAAGCGGTTAAATATTCAGATTAAAAAATTAAAATTCAAGTCCAAGCTTTTTTAATCAAGACTAGATGTATTTATTTTTTGCAGTCTTGTAAAATGTTGAATTTGTTTGTCTGTGTTTGTGTTTCAGTGTGAAAGGTCCAGAGCTCATCAACATGTACGTGGGTCAGAGCGAGGAGAACGTACGCCGAGGTCTGGACTTAAGATACTCCTGTCATCGTTACGTTTATGTGTTACTAAAGTGTGTATCTGTGTGTGTGTGTGCGCAGTGTTCAGCCGCGCCCGCGCCGCCGCTCCCTGCGTCGTGTTTTTCGACGAGCTGGACTCTCTGGCTCCCTCCAGAGGACGCAGCGGAGACAGCGGAGGAGTCATGGACAGGTCTGTGCAGGGGAGGGCATCTGACTCACTTCTGACTCACAGGGAGGGCATCTTACTCACTTGTGACAGCTAGATTTAGGGTTTAGTGAGGTAAGTTCTGGGTTAAACCTGGTCTGGTCCTATGAAACTGGATCACGTCCAATCAGAGCAGATCTGAGAGAGAGAGTCAAGAAGTAGATCTGTTTAATAACTGGCTACACATTTGACTGTGGATCTTTTGACTCAGACCAAAGACTCTTGTCTAAAGACACAGCTCATTCAGACTAAGGTCGATCTATTAAATGTTTGTGATGTTGCACGTTTGTGTTTTAGTCTGTTGTATCCATGCAGGACATTTAAATGAACTCTATAGATACAGTCGGCATCAAAGGCCACGCCCACTAACGGACCTCCGAGGGGAAAGTTAACATGGGGAGTGAATCAGAACAACAGCTTTATCAGTCACTGCTCAACAACTACAATAGCAAACATGGACTTTAGGAGATATATTGTGTCAAATACAGACACGAAGACATGAGGATAAATAAAGTGGTTCAACCTTCCAAGTATGTAAATATATCTATCAATGCTAACGGTAGCTACGAGCTAAATGCTAACGTGATGCTAGCGCCGCCTGGCGTCTTTTAGCATCTTTTTAACTTATTGTTTACTTTTCTGACATAACAACATCTCGGTAACCTCCATTTAAACCTGGTTGTAACTCGACTTGAATTAGTTGTGCTAAAAATACATTTAATTCGCCAGAAAACGTCTTAAAAGAGGTAAACAGTTTAGTTTATCCCATTCTTTATTATGGTGAGGCAGGAGATGTTTTCCCCTCAGCAGGCCACGCCCCCAACAGTGACGCTACGCCGACTGGATCTATAGAGGTTATGCACTGACATCCTTTTGCTCAGCAACATTTAGAATCAGTGGCATTTCTTCAATGTATTTCTTTGTTGTCGTGGCAACAGTTTGTCTGCTAAAAACAGTTGATGATTTAGGACATTTTAACTGCAACAAACGGACTCAAAAACATCTTTTTTAAGAAGAAAAAGGTAATAAGTTCAACTGTGTGTGATTTTAATGTCTGATAAATGTGAGAAGCTAAAGTTTATCTGCTTTGCTACAACTGTTGACTTGATTTTCTCTTTTACATGTCAGTTACAAACCCAGTGCTCAGTAGACTTGTGGTGGGTTGAATTTGTTCTCAAACTGTAGTTTATTTTTCCTGTTTTAGCTGTTTATTGAACTCTTATTGAGAAAATGTCCTTTCTCTCTATTAACTCTCTCAGCATGAACATTTAGAATGAGTCATGTCACCTGCAGAACCTCTATTTGGCTCGGTAACGTGACATCACACATCATTCAGTTGGTCCAATGTTAAACCAATGGAGATTTTAAATAGCTGAATACAGAAAATAGCGTTAATTAAATTATATTCTGACACTGCAGAGTGAAAGATAAATTTACCAGTACTGACCCAGCAGTTTATTGGGCTGTTCCACGGCTGTTTTGTTTACTTTTTTTAATCGTTTTGTCCAATGTATTTCTATGGAAGTTCTGCTAAACTGACAACAAACATGGCGGATTTGTAATTATTTCCATAGCAACCGCAGATGCTTCCCGAACCTAATAGTGGGATTGGTTTCTTAGTGCAGAGAGCGCGTTTCCTTTGGCTCAGAGTCCTGTAAATATATTTATATATTTCGCTTCATGATTGACGTTTCCTCACGTTTGAAGTCCGCAGCTCGGTTGTTCTGATTGGTCAGTTTGCGCTAACCCCGCCTCTGCTCTGTGACACGGCTTCATTGAGAAAATCCAGGTTTAACAGATCCAGATGTGAACTGGTTTCATAGACAGTTTATCCAGAGGCTCATGTCTGAGTTAGTCAACCCGGGGAAGAGACACTTCTCCAGGATCAGTTCAGCTACGTTCGTAGTACAGGGCTCTGACTCTCTTTCTTCTGTTTCAGACTTGTCTCTCTCTCTGTTCCAGGGTCGTCTCTCAGCTTCTGTCTGAACTGGACACTCTTCAGTCGTCTGGAGTTTTTGTGATCGGAGCCACGAATCGTCCAGACCTGATCGACCAGTCTCTGCTGCGGCCCGGACGGTCAGTCTAAACACTCAGGGTTCAGACTCAGAGTGGCTTTATCTGGAGTTTAAAGGCAACGTTTGCACACAAGCAGGACCTCTAGAGCCTGATCCAGCTAAAACTCAGCACCACAAAGTTTATTTTTTATTTCTAAAGCACATTTACACAGACAGACATAACTCATGAGTCTGGAGAGCCTTTTACAAATAAAACCAAATAAATAAATATACTTTTGGTGAGTGAAGGAGCACATGAACAGCCACCAATGGTCACTGAAAAAATCATTCTACAACTTCTACAATATCTAGATTTGCTTAAAGGGATCTCTGGCTATGAAGACAAATATGGCTAAAACACTAGTACAGGTCATGTTTACTAAAATAAATTACAAACAAATATATAACTGTTTACTATTTTTATAAAATCTGCATTGTTTTTGAGCCACTGGGAGCAGCCATATTGTCCAGGTGCAATGCATTCTGGGGTTGATGATGTCAAATGGTTGCTTTTGGTTGTTGCCATGGTTGCTCCTACCATAGTTGCTCCCTAGGCTGTTACCTTGACAACCACCAGAAGAGACAGACAACCATTTGATGTCATACCCAAAGCAAAATGGAGCCTCCAAGTAATTTCCTTAAACTACTATTTTAATAAAACTACAAATACTTCCAATGTATTTGTCCTGTATTTATATAGACCCTTTTCATGCCACGTCACAGTGACGTCACAGCTCTAGCTGGAGGCAAAAAAGACGAAAACTCATAGCCGACGCAGTAAAAGTTCGTGGTTTTATCGTCGTTAAAATGTCGTTTCGTTGTGAACTGTGACTAAGACCTTTGTGTCTAAAGTTAGCCTGACCTTACCCAGACGTGCAGGTGCAGTTTGATGTTCAAACTGATCTGTTTTATTTAGAATTCTAGCTAAAACTGTACTGTTGTCAATCATTCAATTTTTACACACAAGACTCTTATTTCCTGCTTTTGCAAAGCCTTGGACGAGAGCTAACACATTTTCAAAGCTAATTGCAACTAATTTTGTTGAAATAAGTTCGTAAAATAATTACTATCAAATGTTGTGTCTCTGAAGCACTAATAATGTGAGGTGCACACATCAGCATATTTAGCATTAGCTTCAAGACACGAATGAACTGTTAAAAGAAGCATTTTAGCCACTACTGGGTTTAGCAACAAAGCGGACCCGAAACAAATGTAATAATCACCTCTTAATCCTCGTGAAAGAGCAGATCCTGATTCAAGACGAACCACACAAGCTCAGACAAAATGCTTCCATCCGTCAGAAATAATTCACCAAAGTCTGTGTCAGGTCCCACAGAGTAAGTTACGATATATATCCTGACAGTTTGTATCAGAATTTGACATTTTTTCTGCTTTTGTGTTTAAAAATCCCTCCAAAAACGAGCTAGTTTACACTGGTTTAAATGGAGGCTACGTCTTTTTCTGCCTCCGACTAAGCTCCGCCCACCAGAATTTGACGCAATGTTTACTAACATGCAAGGGGTCTATAAGTGATGATATTATAAGTGTTTTAGGGTAAACATGTGATTATAGCCAGGGTTCGCTTTAAAGTGGCTTGAATTTAATCTAGATTTGAGTTGTTTTAACTGAAGATTTAATTGCTAATGTAAAGTAGAATAATTCACTGGTTTCAAGGCGTTTGTGACTGGTTCTAAGAGAATTTGTCTTAAAAACATGCCAATGGGATAATAACAATCGTCTTAAGCCCTTTGGCAAATAATTTGGCTCAAAAAAAGAAGTAATGTCTTGAAATCAGTTTGAAACAAGTAAAATTATCTAGGTCTATAATAAACAGAGCTTAAATTAGTCAAAATGCTTGAAATTAGGGTTAAAATTCTAGAATTCAGCAATTTTTTAAACTGCAAAAATTCACTTTTTACAGTGAAGACCGAGAAATATTTATTATAACAGCTTGAAAACTGCGTCCGGTGATTTGATTAAAGACCTGACAAGACTTGAAACTAAGAACAGAGGACTTGGACTCGACTTAGACTTGACTGGTGTGGCTCTGACTTTAGACATGTCACAGTTTTGGAGCCACATATTTGAGACTTTGGGGGTATTCCATGAAGCGAGCTAAAGCCAAAGCCTGGCTTATTTGGCCAATCTAGGCTTATGAAACCTCCATTTCCGTTCCACTAACGCGGCTAATCAGAGGTGACGCTGAGTTGCCGCAGTAACAAGTGCGCAGACATAAACCTGGTCCGGACCAGGCTAACAGTCAAGATTATTTTAGCTTTGTCTCAAAAAACGTCTTAAATCTCATGTTTATCCTCACACACTTCCACAACTGTGTGAAATCTCTCTGTCTGTCACAACACAACTTATAAAGTCACTTTTTATTCACTTTTATTTACTTGGCATTGGCACCAAAGAGCCGCTCTGGCCGTTTCTTTTCATCCTTTTTTGAGCCGCTCTCGCTGTGGAGACGCGTTTGTAAGAGCAAACGTCAAATTGGCTGCACAAAAAGCCACATATTTAACTGAAAAATTAACTTGTAGGCTACTCATACGTGCATCTAAACTACGTAAGATTCACCACAGACATGCAGCTGTTTCTCTTAAGGATGAAGCAATGAAAGCAGGACTAAAGTATGAGAGCAGCCGTGGAGTCATGCTGCTGCTTTTGAGCGCAAAAGCAGCAACCTCTTTCCCTCGTCTCTGACCCTGTCACATCACGTCCACATCCTCTGCTCTGATTGGTCAGTTCTAGTTGTGAAGAGTTACGCTACAACTTTGTGACAACTTTACGCAGCGGGACTAGTTCCACATGCGGAGTGGAAAACAATACATTGCATTAGAAAACGATAAGCCTACTACTCACAAATACGATGATAAATCCTCTGGTCTCTGCAGTAAACTGTCTCGTCTTTCTCCAGCAGTGAACAGGAGAGGAGGGGCTGCCTCTCGCTCCCCGCATCAGAATAAACCTATAAACTGAAAACTTTTGCGATGCAAATCAAACTGTAGTCCGTGTGCACTTTGGCTCGTCTCGTGTTTCAGTCAGATCATGTAAAATAAGTGTTTTTCTCTCTCATTCTCAGTGATGTCTTTGCTCTATTGATCTGGTCTCGTCACATTCAGCGGGAGCAAAGCTCACAGCCCAGAATAATCTTCAAGCTTGAATTAGCGTTGTTCAGACCCAGGCTTATTTCTTTCATGGAACCACTTGAGGCTTAAGTTGGAGATGAAGCTAGTTTCAGCTCAAGATTTTTGGATAAGCCTAGACTTTTTAAGCCACTTTCATGGAATACCCCCTTTCTGTGTTTTTTGTCTGTTTTGTTTTAGGTTTGATAAACTGGTTTACGTGGGAGTGAACGAGGACAGAGACTCACAGCTGCAGGTGCTTCAGGCCGTCCTCAGGAAGTACGACTTTTACTCTTTTACCTCTGTTCACAGTCTACAGTCACGTTTGTTTTAGAAATGTGTGTGTTTAAGAGCTGTTACAAAGCACCAGCAGAGGGCGCTGCTGCTGCACTTAGACCACAGTGTTTAGTGTGTTCTCCTTCACCTGTGTGTCTGTGCTCAGCTGGAGCTCACTCACACAGGTTTGTCTTTAACAGGTTTTAACGTTGTAAACTCTAATGCTGTTTATGTTTATTTTCTTTATTTGCAGAACTGAGTCTTGTGAGACTTTCGTAATTCTTAAAGTTGTTATGTTTTATTTGATTCATCTTTCTTAGATCAACCACGTCTCCAAAGCTCAAAATGTTTCACTTTGTGATGTCATCAAGTAGGGATGTCAAGATTATCAGGTTAATCGATAATCGTGATTATTCCAAACACAATAAAAAAATTATAATCGTGACATTTTTCTCCTCTGAAACTAGTGATTATTGATGCAGATGTTTTGATCTCAGATAAATACATTTAGTTTTTATTTTTTTGCTGTAGTAAAAGTAAATGTGTGATTTTGTGAGCCTTGTTGTGGCGATCAAATCCAAATAACAAATATTGATTTGGCAAAAAAATACACTTAAAAAATTAAATAAATATCAACCTCTAAATGTGTCAGGAAAAATATAGACCAGTTGTCTGCGTGTTGTAAAGAGAGGCAGACAACAAAAACCAAGGCACTCAGTCTATTTTAGAAAAATAAAAAGCCTTTATTACATCATGGCTATTAGATTAAAATTACGCACCAACGCGTTTCGGCCCACACGGCCTTCATCAGGGCATAAGGAAACACCCAGGCTGACTTTGTGTGCCACCTATAAAGGAGTGTGTAAAGGGTGTGAAGCAACGACCCCCCCCTTACTTAAAGTGGCAGTGACCGGCACAAAATCACTAACAATTACATTCAAAAAAAAAAATCAGCAGACAATCAAAATACTATTGAAACTACAGTATTTTACGTTTCAAATTAGTAGAAATATATCAAGAAAAAGTCCCGACGATAGAGCAGTTTATGAGGGTAGTCAATAAAGACTGAAAGCTAGGACCAACCTACAGCTATCACTGCTTATGACTAAATGTGTCAATGTTGGAAGTAAAAATTAGCTTTTCAAAATATAGAAAAGACACATTTTTAGCAGCAAATTTGATCTTTTTTTCAAATAAAAAATCTTTATTAAAGCAAATGTAGCAGAATGTTTTGTCACATTAAGACTGTTTCATTCAGAAGGTTTATTTTAATAAAAAGTAGGACGGGGAGAATGAAAAAGAATTGACCGTGGTTTGGTTGTGGTAATAGTAATCGTGAATAATCGATAAATCGTGATATTTTGCATCATAATAATCGCAATACTAAAATTAGATATCGTGACATCCCCATCATCAAGTGATATTCTTATAGGGCACTTAATCCACTTGTTTTGAGTGTTTAATCCTGATCTAGCATGACGTCCTCGTCACAAACTCAGCTGGAGTTGTGTCTGTGAGATTCTATTCGTGTGAGTTTGGGGGTCGATACTTGGATGACCTGCAAGACTTAGAAAGACTTAAAACCAATATGCCCCTGTTCTGTATTAAAGGGACTGTACTCAATTTTTTTGCAACAAGATAACTTAAAGGCAATTTCCCCCTAGCACTGATGCCTTGTTAATGTATCTAATCAGGTGGAAATTAGTCCCCAAAGTCCTGTCTATGTCTAATAAAATCCCGTTTGTGTGCAGCTTTTTCTGTTTTTGTTTTTAGCATTGTGGCTAACTGTTGTTAGCATAGTGACTCACCTCGCTGTTAAAAGCTGTGAAAAAACATTAAAACTCATCATGATGAACAATTCTGAAGCTCAGAATGCATTAGCTACGTGAGGAAATCATGTAGCCTGAAGGAAAAAGGTTAAAATTAATTATTTCTGTTTGTTTACATTTTTAGGATGCAAAAATCAGGTACAGTCCCTTTAAAGTGAACCCTGGCTATAATGACATGTTTACCCTAAAACACTTATAACATCATCACTTATATAAATACAGGACAAATACCCTGGAAATATTTGTAGTTTTATTAAAATAGTAGTTTAAAGAAATTACTTGGAGGCGGCCATTTTGCTTTGGTTATGACGTCAAATGGTTGTCAAGGTAACAGCCTGGGGAGCAACTATGGTAGGAGCAACCATGGCAACAACCAAAAGCAACCATTTGACATCATCAACCCAGAATGCATTGTGTCTGGACAATATGGCTGCTCCCAGTGGCTCAAAAACAATGCAGATTTTATAAAAATAGTAAACAGTTATATATTTGTTTGCTATTTATTTTAGTAAACATGACCAGAACTAGCATTTTAGCCATATTTGTCTTTATAGCCAGGGATCCCTTTAAGACTAAAATACAGTCATTATTTTAGCTATAAATCTGTCCTTAATAAACATTACCTTACCTTACTGAGCACTAACTCAATTCCTGACGTGGGAAACGCATGACTAGTAACATGTGAGGCCTGAGTAAAGGTTTTAAAGATAAAACATTAAAGCCGTTCTTCTCGGTGCTGCAGGTTCGAGCTGGAGCCGTGTGTGGACCTGGCGGCCATCTTGGAGCGCTGCCCGGGTCACATGACCGGAGCCGACCTGTACTCGCTCTGCTGCGACGCCATGACAACCGCCATCAAGAGGAAGATCGGGCTCATACAGCAGGGTGAGAGGAGAGAGGGGGGTAGAGAGAAAGAAAGTCAAAGAGTAAAAGAAAGACAGCAGGGTAAGAGAGAGGGAGAGAATGGACCAAGGAAGAGAAACGGGGGAGGCAAAGAGTGAAAGAACGAGAAGAGAGAGGGAGGAGGAGAGAGGAATATTGAGTTCATACAACATGGTGAGACAGAGACAGAGTGAAAGATCGAGAAGAGAGAGAGAGAGAAAGAGGGGAAGGAGAGGGAGGAGAGAGAGATTGTGTGAGAGAGAGCAGCAGGGTAAGAAAAGAGGGAGAAGGACGGAGGGAGGAAGATCCAGTTCATACAATAGGGTAAGAAAGAGAGAGAGTGAGTCAGAGAGAAGTAGACGGAGAAACAGAGGACAGAGAGAGAGAGAGAAAAAAAAGTGGGAGAGAAGGAGGGAAAGGGAAGGCAAGAGAGAGGAGAGAGAGAGAGAGTCGAATACAATCAGACAACGGATTAAGAATCACTATGACTGACTTTCTCTCTCCCTTTCTCTCTTCTCTCTTCTCTCTCCTCTCTCTCTCTCTCCCCTCCCTCCCTCCTTCTCTCTCTCTCCTCTCCCCTCTCTCTCTCTCTCTCTCCCTCTCTCTCCCTCTCTCTCTCTCTCTCCTCCCCCCCCCCTCTCTCTCTCCCTCTCTATCCCTCTCTCTCCTCTCTCTCTCCCCCCTCTCTCTCTCTCTCTCTCTCTCTCTCTCCTCTCTCTTTCTCTCTCTCTCTCTCTCTCTCTCTCCCCCCCCCCCCCCCTCTCTCTCTCAGGTCTAGACTCTGAAGACTCGGCGGTGAGACTTTCTCTGGAGGATTTCTTTGTTGCTGTGAAAGATTTTAAACCTTCAGTGTCTGAACGAGAACTTCAGCGATACAAGAACATCCAGAACCTTCTGTCCCACAAATGAGACCAGAGTTAGACCTGGTTTAGACCTGGTTTAGTCCTGGTTTAGTCCTGGTTTAGTCCTGGTTTAGTCCTGTTTAGTCCTGGTTTAGACCTGGTTTAGTCCTGGTTTAGTCCTTGTTTAGTCCTGGTTTAGACCTGGTTTAGACCTGGTTTAGTCTTTGTTTAGTCCTTGTTTAGTCCTGGTTTAGACCTGGTTTAGTCCTGGTTTAGTCCTGGTTTAATAATGTGAATATTGTAAATGTACAAATGTAAATTAAAAGTAATTTATATTAATTTCAAACTTTCTCCACATTGTGACTTGTGTTTTTTCTATTTCTTTATAAAAACTTCTGAATCAGAGGGAGCACTTCTACTCCTCCTCCTGAGGACTGTTACTCTCCTCGTCTCCTGCTCCATCTTCTCTTCACACACACACAGTGACGAGGTTGTATTTCTCCTCAGACTCTCAGCCCGATCTTGCCCTTTGTCTTAGCCTTGGTCCTAATTATTCCTCTGTTGGCCACTAGTGGCTCTCTCCAAGCTCTATACACTGTCAGTATAGAAGGTGTGGCTCCAGCCAGATGTGAGGGTGCAGTTTTTTTCATTGAACCTGACACATGCTCACGTCTGTGACAAGTGAGCAGCTGCATCATAGGCAAAAGTAGCTGTAGCAGCAGCTTCAGTTTGAAAAAAAAAGTGTAATAATAGAAATCTATTTGGTGAAAGTCTATTTACTTGACAGACTTTAACAACTTTGTCTAAAAATGTGTCTTTTCTTTAACATAAAGCCAATGTATATGCAATAGAAGTAGGCCTATATGCACTACTCCAAAATGTGTGGCAAAACAGCAATCTTTTAATAAATAATGGTAATGCCAAACTGCCGACAATTATACCTCACTGTCATAGTGCTCTGTCCTGACACTGACACTGCCCCATGTTCACTCACATCTGATTATCTTTTTTTTTTTTAAGTCAACAGGCTTTACGAAAAGAAAAGACACATTTTTAGACAAAGTTGTTCAAGTTTGTCATGTAAATAGACTTTCACCAAATAGATTTCTATTATTACACTTTTTTCCAAACTGAAGCTGCTGCTACAGTTCACGTTTGCCTGTGATCCTAAAGCAGCTGCTCACTTGTCACAGGCGTGAACATAAGCCACGTTTCCATTAGCCTGGGTCCCCCAGACCGGTTCACTTTGGAGCGGTTTGGGCCGCTTATGTTAATGATGGTGAGCGTTTCCACTGCAGGTCCAGGCTCCCGAGGGTCTGCTCCGAGAGCAGCTGACGTCACTCACACATTACACATGCCTTCTCAAATAAATAAAAAAGAAAATATACCTGAATTATACTTTTTCTTCCTGGCATCAATCTGAGCGATTCACAAAAAGACGCGTAATAATTTGTAGTCTGTGGCGCTGTTAAATGAAAGTCACGCTGGTGTAAACAAAAAACTACTTCCGGTTTACCGTCACTTTTTTATAATTTATTTACCTTTTTTGCAAAGTCTCTGCGACTCTATAATGATTTTCAAACGCGTTTTGTTTAATGCTTTGAGGCTGGATTATGTTGGACACATTACGCACAGGATGTACAATTTTTTACAGTGTTTTGCTTCGGCAAACCGGAAACAGCTGATGCTAATGCGCTAGCTTTGCTTTGCTAAGTCTATCGGAGCAACAAATAAAGTTTTCAGCTGTGGAAATGCGGCGGTTTGGCAGGGGATCAAATCGGCGTTAGGTGAGGAACATTATTTCATGTTTCTGTCTGCTCTTTTCCATCTGGTTTTCGCCTGAGCCTGTGTCTTCTCTTGTCCAATCATCGAGCCTAAAGGGGGGACCGCTCCGAGGTCTGCTCCAGGGTCCTGGGTAAAGGCAGGGCTGAGAGCGGCTCGCTATGGACCCAGCAAACGGGGCGGAACGGGTCGCTTTGCGCAGTGGAAACAGCATAGGACCGTACCGTACCGCCCCGACCCGAGCCTATGGAAACAGGGCTATAGATGACTTGCAACTCACGTCACTTCCCGTGCCGCCAAAAAGGGTGCCGCCTCGTTTCGGTGAAAACAAAGCCTGCGTACATTGAAAATAATGGGAGATTATCGATTGTAAACTTCAGATACACGTCTAAAAACTACATTTAGTGTTTTGTATCATGTAGTAAAAGACAAACGGAAGGCAAAGGATCAGTGGTTTGACTTTAGACACTTCACAGACAGAACGGTAAACGTTTAAACTGACCCAATAGACCCAATGCTAATCATAAGTGCCTGTATCAGACGTGTGTATTTTCGTATTAAAACACCCGTGGATGCTCACGTTTTATGAGAAATGAGCTGACAAACAAAATATAAATAAATAGATATATTAATCCACAAAATGATTCGTCTTTTTTGTGCTATGCTAGCTTGATATCAAGAAAAATACTTTTAACTGTAGCTAAGATTGTGCTTGTTTGTTTTATTCATGTCCCTCATTTATTGTGCTGGATTTTGTTAAGTTAAATTAAATGTCTGATGTCTTGTCTTTACTGCAATGTGGACATTTGTGGTCAACATATAAGGAAAAAACTAGTGTACAAGCCTGTGGGCTCAAGCTACAGTTAGCAAGTTACGTACAATAATGGTCATTATTATAATTCAATATCAAACACACAGAGCCTGGTCAAATATTTACATCATTTATTTGTTATAAAATGACTAAACTAATCAGAATAAATGAGTTAGTTCTAAAGACGGCCAGTGTGTGGAGCCGTTTAGCCGAGGCAGAGAAGCTAGCTCTAATCAGCAGATGTATTTTAATAAAACACTTTCTTTTTCAACTGTTGGCTTTAGTCTCACACATCCTTACAAACGTACGGCTGTTTTTCTATGGCTCCAGTGGCTGGTTTTCAATTTATTTGGCCAAAAACGAGAAAAAAGCTGAACATTTGTATCTACCGCCATTGACTTGAATGGAATGTTTTCACCCAAAGTGGGCGGGTACTTTTGTGGAGCAGCAAAAATGCCCGTATGTTGCAAGTCATCTACTGTATGTGTCTGGTTCACTAAAGGAAACTGCACCCTCACATCTGGCTGAAGCTGCACCTTCTACACTGACAGTGTATAGAGCCTGGAGAGAGCCACTAGTGGCCAACAGAGGAATAATTAAGACCAAGGCTAAGACCGGCTAGGACAAAGGGCAAGATCGGGCTGTCTTCCTTTTCCTCTTCTCTTTCTCTCTTCTCACTCTGTCTTTCCCTCTATCTCTCTTGCTTTTCTCTCTCATCTCCCCTCTCTCTCTCCCTCATCTCCCCTCTCTCCCTCTTTTTTCTATCCCCCTCCTTCCTCTCTCTCTCCTTCTCTTCTTCCTCCCTCTCCTTCTCTCTCCCTCTTTTTCTCTTCTCCCTCTCTCTCTTTTTCCCTCTCTTTTTCTTTCTCCCTCTCTCTCTTTTTCTTTCTCCCTCTCTTCTTTCTCTCTCCTCTTCTTCCTCTCTCTCCATCTCCTCTCTCCTTCTCTCTCCCTCTCTCTTTTCTCTCTCTATTTCTCTCTTCTCCCCCTCTTTCTCTCCCCCCTCTATCTTCTCTCTCTCCTCTCTCTCTCCTCCCTCCCTCTCTCTCTCCCTCTCTTCTCTCTCTGGACAGTGACACTTCTGAATCAGAGGGACCACTTCTACACCTCCTCCTGAGGACTGTTACTCTGTTCTTTTCACAGACACAGAAACTCTTCTCTCCGCAGTTTTTCTGTCTGAGCTGCTGAGTGTTTGCAGGTGACTTCCACTGGAGCTGGAGGAACCGCTTCTCTCTCTCTCTGGAGCTGGAGTGTTTTTGGTGATAAAGTGTGTTTAGTGTCAGTGCAGGAGGGTTATAAAAAGAACAGGAGCAGCGACACATGAAGCACGTGTTGACTGTGGCTTTGATTTTGAAAGAACAAAACACGAGAATCTGCGGCGGGAAACTTCACATTTTCTTTCATTCTTTTATCTTTTTTCTCTCTACCCCTCTTCTCCTTTAATCTTTCTCCTTTCTTTCTGCTCTTTTTTTTCTCTCCCTCTCTGCCTTTTCCTTGTTTCTCTTCCTCTTCTCTCTCTTGTGCCCCTATCTTCTTTCTCTCTTATCCTTCTCTTTCCCCTTTCTTACTGTCTCTCCTCTTTCTCTCTCTCCCTCTTCTCCTCATCTCTCTCTTTCTCTCATTTATTTATTTGGTTCCCCATTAGTCTTTACAGCAATAAGGACTCTTCTCCCTCTCTCTTTCCCCTCTTCCTCTCTTTCTCCTCCCTCTCTACCCCTCTTCTCCTCTCTGTCTCTCTTCTATCTCTCTCTGCCTCCATCTCTGTCCTTTTTTCCTTTCTCTCTACTCCTCTCCTCTCTGTCTTTTCCTCTTCTCTCTCTCTTCTCTTTTCTCTCATGTTTGTTCTAGACTCGCTCGCGCCCCGCCCTCGCCTCTCGCGCCGCTTCCATCTGCCAATCAGCTGCGTCCAGCTGAGCTCGCGGCGCTGCGCTCGCGGAGGCAGGTAGAGTCGCGCGCGGAGCCGCAGCGGCAGCAGCTCGTGAGGGGCTCGTGAGGGTCTCGTGAGAAGGACGTGGGGAGGATGAGGATGGACACGCGGATGAAGAGTAGGATGTAGCTGCAGAGGCGCGCGCGCGGAGGCAGGATGGCGGGAGGACGGCGCGGGCTCGTGGCGCCGCAGAACACCTTCCTGGAGAACGTGGTGCGCAGGTCCAGCGGTGAGTGCGCGTGCTTGCGTGAGGGTTTACGTGTGTGTATGGGTGTGCGTGAGTGCGTGGGCTGCAGCGTGGACGTGGGTTCAGGTTCAGGTGATGGAAGGGCTCGTGCGTCAGGGACCTGCACGTGCCACTGTCAGAACCTGTTTGGACCTGGTCTGGGGTTTACACCTGCACCAGACTGACTCAGACCAGATGGTCCTGGTTTAGTCCTGTGTCAGTCCTGGTTCTGTCCTGCTTTAGTCCATGTTTAGTCCTGGTTCTGTCTATGTTTAGTCCTGCTTTAGTCCATGTTTTGTCCATGTTTAGTCCATGCTTAGTCCATGTTTAGTCCATGCTTAGTCCATGTTTAGTCCTGGTTCTGTCCATGTTTAGTCCTTGTTTAGTCCTGCTTTGGTCCATGTTTAGTCCATGTTTGGTCCTGCTTTAGTCCATGTTCTGTCCTGCTTTAGTCCATGTTTAGTCCTGGTTCTGTCCTGCTTTAGTCCATGTTTAGTCCATGTTTTGTCCATGTTTAGTTCATGTTTAGTCCTGGTTCTGTCCTGGTTCTGTCCATGTTTAGTCCTGGTTCAGTCCTGGTTCAGATCTAGTCAGACTCCTTCACTCTGGACACTTTCACAGACTGAGCAAGTGTCTTGCCAAACGACACAGAACCTGATCCGAGCGGGAATCGATCCTGTGGCCTTCCGGTTAGAGGGCGATCGTCCAACCACTGAAGACGTGTAAAAAACAGCACAGTGTGACAAAATCATATCACTGCACTGCACAAAGTCACGAGGACAATGAGTTAAACCAACTTAAGTCTTTGTGTTGATTTAACTTCATAATGTGAGTCAACGCTTTTTGACTTAGACTTTTGAGTAATAAAAGAGAGAGAGAAGGGGGGGGGGTAGAGGGAGAGAGAGAGGGAAGAGAGAGAAAAGAGAGAGAGAATGGAAAAGAGAGGAGATAGAGAGAGAAGCAAGAGAAAGAGAATAGAGGGGGAGACAAAAAAGAATAGGAGAGAAAAGGGAGAGAGAGGGGGGATAGAAAGGGAGAAGAGAGAGATGAGAGAGCGAGAAGAGAAAAGAAAAGAGAGAAGAGGGAGAAGAGAAAATAAAGAAAAGAGAGAAGAGAGAGGGAGTGAAGAGAAAGGAAGGGGAGAAGAAAAAAGAGAGGGGGCAATAGAAAGGGAGAAGAGAGAGGGAGGAAGGAGAAGATAGAGAGGGAGAAGAAGAGAGAAATGGAGAAATAGAAGAGAGGGAGAAGAGAGAAGCAAGAGAAAGAGAATAGAGAGAGGGGGAGACAAAAAAGAATAGGAGAGAGAAAAGTGAGAGATAGGGGGGATAGAAAGGGAGAGAGAGAAGAAAGAGAGAGAGGCAGAGAGAGAAGAGAAAGGGAGAGAGAGAAAGGGAAGATAGAGGGAGAGAGGAGAGAGAAAAAAAAGAGAAGAGGGAGATGAGAGAGAGAGAGAGAAGAGAGGGAGAAAGGAAAGGGAGAAGAGAGAGAAGAACGAGAGAGAGGGTCTAATGTTGCGTTCACACGTAACGCCACCACACGAAGTAAAACCTCAGTGGAGGTGCTTAGAGCGGAGCGGCGCGAATCACACGAACGCAGCGAGAAATCAGCAAGAGGCTAACCCAACCCTAATCAGGTCTAGAGTAGGTCTTGAGCAGATCTAAACCAGGTCTAAACCAGGTCTAAACCAGGTCTAAACCAGGTCTAAACCAGGTCATAAACCAGGTCTAAACCAGGTCTAAACCAGGTCATAAATCAGGTCTAAACCAGGTCTAAACCAGGTCATAAACCAGGTCTAAACCAGGTCTAAACCAGGTCATAAACCAGGTCTAAACCAGGTCATAAACCAGGTCTAAACCAGGTCTAAACCAGGTCTTGAGCAGGTCTAAACCAGGTCTAAACCAGGTCATAAACCAGGTCTAAACCAGGTCATAAACCAGGTCTAAACCAGGTCTAAACCAGGTCTTGAGCAGGTCTAAACCAGGTCTAAAACCAGGTCTAAACCTGGTCTAAACCAGGACTAAAACCAGGTCTAAACCAGGTCTTTCTCGTCTCTGTTTCAGACACTAACTTCGTGCTGGGAAACGCTCAGATCGTGGACTGGCCCATTGTTTACAGCAACGACGGATTCTGTAAACTGTCTGGGTATCACCGCGCTGAAGTCATGCAGAAGAGCGCCACCTGCAGGTAACACACGCTGAAGTCATGCAGAAGAGCGCCACCTGCAGGTAACACACTTAAACACACGCTGAAGTCATGCAGAAGAGCGCCACCTGCAGGTAACACACTTAAACACACGCTGAAGTCATGCAGAAGAGCGCCACCTGCAGGTAACGCACTTAAACACACGCTGAAGTCATGCAGAAGAGCGCCACCTGCAGGTAACATACACACACACATCGCTGAAGTCATGCAGAAGAGCGCCACCTGCAGGTAAGACACTCTCACATCTGCTGCTGTTACTTCTGCTGAAAACCAGAGCAGGCTCTTTTCACGCTGTGGCCTGAAGAAAAAGAAGTGATCACTGTCAGTCTTGGTGTACATAGTCAGTCACAGACACAGGCTGCCGTCACCTCGGCTTTCTACAAGCACCGCTTATTGACAAATGATAGAAAAAGTGTTCCTTAGGGCCAATGCAAGAGCCACTCTCACACAAGCACAGCCGTCTACAGTGTAACTACCAGAGCCACGTCGCCACACGCGCCACGCGCACACACACACCTCCACATGCGCACACATTCTTGCGCTAGCATAAAAGTGAGGACAATCATTGACATAATGTATTACCCAGCCCCTTACCCTAACCTTAGCCATCCAAACTAACCCCCTGACCCTAACCCTTACCCTAAACCTAACCTTAACCCAATTCTAACCCTAACCTTAAAACCTCATCTTGACCCTCAAACAGGCCAAAACAGGTTCTTCAGAAAGTGAGGACCATGGAAAATGTCCTCACTTTGATAGTAGAATGCGAATTTTAGTCCTCACTTTTGTGTATAAACAAGAACACACGCGCACACCGCCACACGCACACACCGCCACACGCACACACCGCCACACGCACACACCGCCACACGCACACACCGCCACACGCACACACCGCCACACGCACACATCCACATGCACACATCCACATGCACACATCCACATGCACACATCCACATGCACACATCCACATGCGCTCACACCGCCACACGCGCACACCGCCACACGCACACACCGCCACACGCGCACACCGCCACACGCGCACACCGCCACACGCGCACACCGCCACACGCGCACACCGCCACACGCGCACACCGCCACACGCACACACATCCACATGCACACATCCACATGCACACACCGCCACATGCACACATCCACATGCACACACATCCACACGCACACATCCACACGCACACCGCCACATGCACACATCCACACGCACACATCCACACCGCCACATGCACACATCCACACGCACACATCCACACCGCCACATGCACACATCCACACGCACACATCCACACCGCCACATGCACACATCCACACGCACACATCCACACGCACACATCCACACGCACACATCCACACCGCCACACGCGCACACCGCCACACGCGCACACCGCCACACGCACACACATCCACATGCACACATCCACACGCACACATCCACACGCGCACACCGCCACACGCACACACATCCACATGCACACACCGCCACATGCACACATCCACACGCACACATCCACACGCGCACACCGCCACACGCACACACATCCACATGCACACACCGCCACATGCACACATCCACATGCACACATCCACACGCACACATCCACACGCACACATCCACACGCGCACACCGCCACATGCACACATCCACACGCACACATCCACACGCACACATCCACACCGCCACACGCACACACCGCCACACGCACACACCTCTCGTCATAACCAGGGAACTTTGCCGCATACATGTATGAATAATGCTTAGATGGATCTTTTGTTTAGCACACTGAACATTATAACAGCAACCTGATGCTTTTTCACAAGAGCCTCCCCGAGATGTACTGTCGCTTTATCACTTTACTCACTGCTCAGACGAGGCCAAAAAACTTTATTTGGTTCTAATGCGTGTAAGCTACGAGCTGCGGCTCCTCCTGCAGCAGACTTTTATTTTCACGGTTAAACAGATCCATCACATTAAAACAGTGAGGGCTAAAGTTTGCACAAAACGGAGCAGCTTCTGCAGATAACAACTCAATATTAAAGAATCTGCGGCTGTGAAACAAAGGGAAACCAAACAGACTGTGCACGTAGCGCCCTCTGCAGGATCTGCAGTGTCCAGATCCAGATATGGAAACTTTCACTTTACTTATGTGAATTTCAACAATATGCACATTCTGGAAGGGTGGAAACTCAGAGTTTTAGACTGTGGTTAATTTATTTATTATGAGCAAGAATAACTCTTTTTTTTTTTTTTTTAAGAAGATCCAACAACCAAATGGCAGGGCTTAGACCAGGGGTGCACTAGCCCCTCCTGCGCCCCTACTTCCCAGGTTATGGTTTCCCTTCTGGATGTTTCTTCAGTCTGTGTTGAGCTTTAGTGCTGCTGGAGGCTTAAGAGTGGCTTCAGCTGTGCCTCAGGACCTGTGGCTGTGCAGCGCTTTGACTCGCCGTGTGTAAGGTCTGACCTGCTGAAACAGACGTGTACAATGAGCCTGGCGCGAGACACTTCGCCTGCTGTTCCGCTCTAAAATACTGGTGTGGTGTGTTTGTGAGACAGAGGCTTTACTTTGAACAGCATTTACTTGAGTTCACAGAGAAATAGTGAGCTAATGCCCCAAACATACTGGATACACTGTGAAAGAACAACACTTAACACTTGAAATTATGAGATTAAAACATAAAATTAGAACTTTCTGTGGCGCTTTTCTTATTTTTTTTCCATTGACTGAAATGGGCTTCCATAATTTAGCAATTACAACGATCAAAAAGCTATTATTTTCTTATAGTCGACTAGTCACTCGTCGGTTAATTGAACTTTCTTTTTCGTATTTTGCTACAAAGAAATGTTCTTTTCCCTGTAAACTCCAGTCTTCACCTCTGCAGACGTGAGCAGGAGACAGAACTTTATCCACAGAAACACAGTCGTCCTGAGTTTTGTCTGAGACTTTTAACTACACAGTGTTTATGATTTATGGAGCGTTCCTGCTTCGGCCGACACTTTATTTTAATTAAAAACACTTCCCTCTGGACTCAGATCTGGAGTGGAACATACATTTAGTTTAAAAACAGGACAGAGCCGCTCCACAGGGACTAAAGTCTGGTTAAGTTTAAGAATCAGAGCTGTGGACTAAGTGCATTATTGTGTGTGTTCCAGTTTCATGTACGGAGAGCTGACGGACAAAGAGACGAGCGAGAAAGTCAGACTGACCTTTGAGAACTACGAGATGAACTCCTTCGAGATCCTCATGTACAAGAAGAACCGTGAGTGTGTCGGTGTAAATATAAACGATCACAGACAGTCTGCAGTTAAACGTGGTGTTTGTGTTGAACCGTGAGTGTGTCGGTGTAAATATAAACGATCACAGACAGTCTGCAGTTAAACGTGGTGTTTGTGTTGAACCGTGAGTGTGTCGGTGTAAATATAAACGATCACAGACAGTCTGCAGTTAAACGTGGTGTTTGTGTTGAACCGTGAGTGTGTCAGTGTAAATATAAACGATCACAGTCAGTCTGCAGTTAAACGTTGTGTTTGTGTTGAACCGTGAGTGTGTCGGTGTAAATATAAACGATCACAGACAGTCTGCAGTTAAACGTTGTGTTTGTGTTGAACCGTGAGTGTGTCGGTGTAAATATAAACGATCACAGACAGTCTGCAGTTAAACGTTGTGTTTGTGTTGAACCGTGAGTGTGTCGGTGTAAATATAAACGATCACAGACAGTCTGCAGTTAAACGTTGTGTTTGTGTTGAACCGTGAGTGTGTCGGTGTAAATATAAACGATCACAGACAGCCTGCAGTTAAACGTTGTGTTTGTGTTGAACCGTGAGTGTGTCGGTGTAAATATAAACGATCACAGACAGTCTGCAGTTAAACGTTGTGTTTGTGTTGAACCGTGAGTGTGTCGGTGTAAATATAAACGATCACAGACGGTCTGCAGTTAAACGTTACATTTGTGTTGAACCGTGAGTGTGTCGGTGTAAATATAAACGATCACAGACAGTCTGCAGTTAAACGTTGTGTTTGTGTTGAACCGTGAGTGTGTCGGTGTAAATATAAACGATCACAGACGGTCTGCAGTTAAACGTTACATTTGTGTTGAACCGTGAGTGTGTCGGTGTAAATATAAACGATCACAGACAGTCTGCAGTTAAACGTTACATTTGTGTTGAACCGTGAGTGTGTCGGTGTAAATATAAACGATCACAGACAGTCTGCAGTTAAACGTTGTGTTTGTGTTGAACCGTGAGTGTGTCGGTGTAAATATAAACGATCACAGACAGTCTGCAGTTAAACGTTACATTTGTGTTGAACCGTGAGTGTGTCGGTGTAAATATAAACGATCACAGACAGTCTGCAGTTAAACGTTACATTTGTGTTGAACCGTGAGTGTGTCGGTGTAAATATAAACGATCACAGACAGTCTGCAGTTAAACGTCGTGTTTGTGTTGAACCGTGAGTGTGTCGGTGTAAATATAAACGATCACAGACAGTCTGCAGTTAAACGTTACATTTGTGTTGAACCGTGAGTGTGTCGGTGTAAATATAAACGATCACAGACAGTCTGCAGTTAAACGTTACATTTGTGTTGAACCGTGAGTGTGTCGGTGTAAATATAAACGATCACAGACAGTCTGCAGTTAAACGTTGTGTTTGTGTTGAACCGTGAGTGTGTCGGTGTAAATATAAACGATCACAGACAGTCTGCAGTTAAACGTTGTGTTTGTGTTGAACCGTGAGTGTGTCGGTGTAAATATAAACGATCACAGACAGTCTGCAGTTAAACGTTGTGTTTGTGTTGAACCGTGAGTGTGTCGGTGTAAATATAAACGATCACAGACAGCCTGCAGTTAAACGTTGTGTTTGTGTTGAACCGTGAGTGTGTCGGTGTAAATATAAACGATCACAGACAGTCTGCAGTTAAACGTTGTGTTTGTGTTGAACCGTGAGTGTGTCGGTGTAAATATAAACGATCACAGACGGTCTGCAGTTAAACGTTACATTTGTGTTGAACCGTGAGTGTGTCGGTGTAAATATAAACGATCACAGACAGTCTGCAGTTAAACGTTGTGTTTGTGTTGAACCGTGAGTGTGTCGGTGTAAATATAAACGATCACAGACGGTCTGCAGTTAAACGTTACATTTGTGTTGAACCGTGAGTGTGTCGGTGTAAATATAAACGATCACAGACAGTCTGCAGTTAAACGTTACATTTGTGTTGAACCGTGAGTGTGTCGGTGTAAATATAAACGATCACAGACAGTCTGCAGTTAAACGTTGTGTTTGTGTTGAACCGTGAGTGTGTCGGTGTAAATATAAACGATCACAGACAGTCTGCAGTTAAACGTTACATTTGTGTTGAACCGTGAGTGTGTCGGTGTAAATATAAACGATCACAGACAGTCTGCAGTTAAACGTTACATTTGTGTTGAACCGTGAGTGTGTCGGTGTAAATATAAACGATCACAGACAGTCTGCAGTTAAACGTTACATTTGTGTTGAACCGTGAGTGTGTCGGTGTAAATATAAACGATCACAGACAGTCTGCAGTTAAACGTCGTGTTTGTGTTGAACCGTGAGTGTGTCGGTGTAAATATAAACGATCACAGACAGTCTGCAGTTAAACGTTACATTTGTGTTGAACCGTGAGTGTGTCGGTGTAAATATAAACGATCACAGACAGTCTGCAGTTAAACGTTACATTTGTGTTGAACCGTGAGTGTGTCGGTGTAAATATAAACGATCACAGACAGTCTGCAGTTAAACGTTGTGTTTGTGTTGAACCGTGAGTGTGTCGGTGTAAATATAAACGATCACAGACAGTCTGCAGTTAAACGTTGTGTTTGTGTTGAACCGTGAGTGTGTCGGTGTAAATATAAACGATCACAGACAGTCTGCAGTTAAACGTGGTGTTTGTGTTGAACCGTGAGTGTGTCGGTGTAAATATAAACGATCACAGACAGTCTGCAGTTAAACGTTGTGTTTGTGTTGAACCGTGAGTGTGTCGGTGTAAATATAAACGATCACAGACAGTCTGCAGTTAAACGTTGTGTTTGTGTTGAACCGTGAGTGTGTCGGTGTAAATATAAACGATCACAGACAGTCTGCAGTTAAACGTTGTGTTTGTGTTGAACCGTGAGTGTGTCGGTGTAAATATAAACGATCACAGACAGTCTGCAGTTAAACGTTGTGTTTGTGTTGAACCGTGAGTGTGTCGGTGTAAATATAAACGATCACAGACGGTCTGCAGTTAAACGTGGTGTTTGTGTTGAACCGTGAGTGTGTCGGTGTAAATATAAACGATCACAGACAGTCTGCAGTTAAACGTTGTGTTTGTGTTGAACCGTGAGTGTGTCGGTGTAAATATAAACGATCACAGACAGTCTGCAGTTAAACGTTGTGTTTGTGTTGAACCGTGAGTGTGTCGGTGTAAATATAAACGATCACAGACAGTCTGCAGTTAAACGTTGTGTTTGTGTTGAACCGTGAGTGTGTTGGAGGATTCAGACTCGGTGTAAATGATCACAGTCAGTCAGTAAACGTTCTCTTTTGTGTTTGGTTTCAGGGTTGCCGGTCTGGTTCTTCGTGAAAATTGCTCCCATCAGAAACGAGCAGGACAAGGTGGTTTTGTTCCTCTGCACGTTCAGCGACATCACGGCGTTCAAGCAGCCCATCGAGGACGAGGCCACCAAAAGTAACAACTGAACTATTATAACTACTATAACATGTGTCTGTGAAACTACACACTAACTCATCTGCACAGTGTGCTGTGTGAGGGCCTCTTGTGCCTGGATCAGGCACAAGAGGCCCTGAGCCAGGATCAGGCTGAGCCAGTCTGAGCCAGGATCAGGCTCCTGCTTTGCCCTTTGACTTTGTCTCAGCCAGTTTGGTTCTGACTCATTTTGACTCTGTTCTGCTGTGTCTGCTCTGACACACGACTGACTCTACTCTCCTCTTCACTGTGGTTTTCTATGGTTTTACCTCAGGGCCTCTGTTTCTTCTGTCTTTGTGGACTCAGTGTCTTTTTGAGTTTTACTGAAATAACAGTTTGACTTGACTCTAACAGCGTCCTTCAGCGACAGGCCTGTTCTCTAAACCTGTGTGTAAGTGAAACTGCTCTTAAAGTGTGTTCTCCTCATGTTGTTTGTTCGTCAGGTTGGGGTAAGTTTGCTCGTCTGACTCGAGCTCTGACCAGCAGCAGAGGCGTCCTGCAGCAGCTCACTCCGGCCGTGCAGAAAGGAGAGAACGTCCACAAGCACTCACGACTCGCAGAGGTGAGACCAGACTAAACAGCGACTAAACAACATCTACACAACCTTTGACACACCAGACGAAACACTCCAGACTCGCAGAGGTGAGATTGTACTCAACAACGTCTACCAACCTATAACACCTGCACACACGAGACAAGCACTCCACACTCACAGAGGTAAGACCAAACTAAACAACAACTAAACAACATCAAAACAACAACATCAACACAATGTCTACACACCAGACTCGCAGAGGTGAGAAAATATGTCATCTCGTGTGACAGTGCAGGCGAGCGCACCCTTTCCTTTGTCCACCGCGTGTCACGCCAACATCTCTCAACTACAGCACGGTTTAAATGTTATTTCATCGCCTCTCCAGTGTGTTCTTTGTGTGTAAAGGTTCTACCAGGCTAAAACACGCTACAATTGACCGTTTCACTCACCGGCACGCTGCCGTCGCCTCTCTCCTCCGCGGGCGTTTTGGCAAACCCGGACATATCCGTGCCACAGGTTTAAATGTCCCAGTCTCACAGGTTTCAGTGCTTTGGAGCCAAAAAGCTCAAATTTAAGCTCAAATTGCAGTAAATGATCCTAAATTCTGTTGAATCTTCCGTTTGTGAGTCTCCAGCAGGTCGTTAGTTCTATAAATACTTGAGTTCAACTGTTGCTCAGGAAATCATCCGTCTTTGAGTTTATTTACTCTTCCCTGTCCTCAGTCTGTCTTTAATATTTAATGTGTAAAGTACTCACTGATGAAGAGAGAGGGAGAGAGATAAAGAGAGAGAGAAGGAGAGTGGAGAGAGAAGGAGAGAGGGAGGGAGGGAGGGAGGGAGGGAGAGAGGGAGATAAAGAGAGAGAGAAGGAGAGAGAGCGAGGGAGGGAGAGAGGGAGAGGAGAGAGAGAGAGGGAGGGAGAAGAGAGGGAGAGAGAACAGAGGGAGGGAGAGAGAAAGAGAAAGAGAAGAGAGGGAGAGAGAGAGAGAGGAGAGAGAGAAAGAGAGAGAGAGAGGGAGGGAGAGAGAGAGGGAGGGAGAGAAGAGAGAGAGGAGAGAGAGAAAGAGAGAGAGAGAGGGAGGGAGAGAAAGGAGAGAGAGAGGAAAGAGAGAGAGGGAGAGACAGAGACGGATGGAGTGAGAGGGGAGAGGAAGAGAGAGAAGAGAGAGAGGGAGAAACGGAGAGAATGAGAGGGAGAGAGAGAGGGAGGGAGAAAGAGACAGTGAAAGAAGGAGGAAGAGAGAAAAAGAAGAGATGAAGAAGATAGAGAGGGAGACAGAAACAGAAGAAGAGAGGTAAAGAGAGAGAGAGAGAGAGAGAGCTAAAGAAGGAGGGGAGAAAAAGAGAGATAACAGGAAAGAGACACAGGGAGGGGTAGATAATTCAAGGAGCAGAGAGAGAGAGGAAGAGAAAGGATGTTTCATGGTGTGGTGTCTAAACAAACTGGAGGCGACAGCTTCAAACCAGAGCCAGGCTCGACTCACAGATGAACCACCGATGTTTCATGTAAAATTAAGCACACGACCGAGGTCAAAACCAGGTCTAAACCAGGTCTAAACCAGGACTAAAACAGGACTAAAACAGGGACTAAACTAGGACTGAAACAGGTCTAAAATAGGGTCTAAACCAGAACTAAACCAGGTCTAAAACAGGGTCTAAACCAGGACTAAAACAGGGTCAAAACCAGGTCTAAAACAGGGTCAAACCCAGGACTAAAATAAGATCTAAACTAGGACTAAACCAGGACTAAAAGAGGGTCTGAACTAGGACTGAACCAGGACTAAAACAGGGTCTAAACCAGGACTAAAACAGGGTCTAAACCAGGACTAAAACAGGGTCTAAAACAGGACTAAAACCAGGTCAAAACCAGGTCTAAAACCAGGTCTAAACCAGGTCTAAACCAGGACTAAACCAGGTCTAAAACAGGGTCAAAACCAGGTCTAAACTAGGACTAAACCGGGACTAAAACAGGGTCTAAACCAGGACTAAACCAGGACTAAAACAGGGTCAAAGCCAGGTCTAAAAGAGGGTCTGAACTAGGACTGAACCAGGACTAAAACAGGGTCAAAACCAGGTCTAAACCAGGTCTAAAACCAGGTCTAAAACAGGGTCAAACCCAGGTCTACAGTAAACTAGGACTAAACCGGGACTAAACCAGGTCTAAACCAGGACTAAACCAGGTCTAAAACAGGGTCAAAACCAGATCTAAACCAGGTCTAAACCACTCCAGCTTCAGTCTTTTTGGTGTCATTTTATAACGACTACCTCTGCGACCACGGCAGCGGCTCCAGCAGAATGGAGATGTGGCTTTAGGATCCATATTCCCGCACACACACACAAGTCCAGTAGGGACCGTTTCCCCCTCACAGATTCAGTCTTATTCTTCTGGTGCAGTTCTTGTTACAAACTGCAGGACAGGTCACTGCTCTGGGACGTGTCTCTCTTCTTCCTCTGGCTCCAGTCGAGGCTGTACAAGCTCTGTGTGCTCCTGCTGCAGGTTTTTTTTTACGGACAACATGGAGGGAATCAGCGTCAGACTCTGAGACAAGACCAAGACCAAGCTTCCTTCAGAGCAAGACCAAATGTGAGACCAAGACCTCGAGACCAGTCATAGAACCATGACTGGTCTAAAGTGTTAGCTGCAGCAGGCCTATTCAACTTAAAGCCCGGGGCAAGTTCAACCAGATCTAAATATTTCATCTGAACCTCAGCCCATTTCCACAAGAAGGTTGCTACATCTTAGACTTGATTTGATCCTATTTTAGTCCTGGTTTAGTTCTGCTTTAGACCTGGTTTAGTCCTGGTTTAGATCTGCTCTAGACCTGGTTTAGTCCTGGTTTAGACCTGGTTTAGTCCTGGTTTAGACCTGGTTTAGTCCTGGTTTAGACCTGGTTTAGTCCTGGTTTAGTTCTGCTTTAGACCTGCTTTAGACCTGGTTTAGTCCTGGTTTAGATCTGCTTTAGACCTGGTTTAGTCCTGGTTTAGTTCTGCTTTAGACCTGGTTTAGACCTGGTTTAGTCTGGTTTAGTTCTGCTTTAGACCTGGTTTAGACCTGGTTTAGCCCTGGTTTAGTCCTGGTTTAGATCTGCTTTAGACCTGGTTTAGCCCTGGTTTAGTTCTGCTTTAGACCTGGTTTAGTTCTGCTCTAGACCTGGTTTAGTCCTGGTTTAGTTCTGCTCTAGACCTGGTTTAGTCCTGGTTTAGTTCTGCTCTAGACCTGGTTTAGTCCTGGTTTAGTTCTGCTCTAGACCTGGTTTAGTCCTGGTTTAGATCTGCTTTAGACCTGGTTTAGTCCTGGTTTAGATCTGATTTAGACCTCGTTTAGACCTGGTTTAGTTCTGCTTTAGACCTGGTTTAGTCCTGGTTTAGTTCTGCTCTAGACCTGGTTTAGTCCTGGTTTAGTTCTGCTCTAGACCTGGTTTAGTCCTGGTTTAGTTCTGCTTTAGACCTGGTTTAGTCCTGGTTTAGTTCTTCTTTAGACCTGGTTTAGACCTGGTTTAGATCTGCTTTAGACCTGGTTTAGTCCCGGTTTAGTCCTGGTTTAGTCCTGGTTTAATGCTGTGATTTCCAGGTTTTGTTATTACTAGTCTAGACCTTTTTAGTCCTGGTTTAGTCCTGGTTTAGTCCTGGTTTAGTTCTGCTTTAGACCTGGTTTAGCCCTGGTTTAGATCTGCTTTAGTCCTGGTTTAGACCTGGTTTAGATCTGCTTTAGACCTGGTTTAGTCCTGGTTTAGACCTGGTTTAGTCCTGGTTTAGTCCTGGTTTAGTCCTGGTTTAGTCCTGGTTTAGTCCTGGTTTAGTCCTGGTTTAATGCTGTGATTTCCAGGTTTTGATATTACTAGTCTAGACCTTTTTAGTTCTGGTTTAGCTCTGTTTTATAGAACAAAAACATTCAAGCAGAGGCTGTAGCAGTGTTATTATCATGGCTGAAACTCTTATAATGCTGTTTTTCAAAAGTGTAATGTTTTACAGGCTACAGCCCTTTGAAATTCTGGCCCTCGGGAAAACATTTTTGAATATCCCTGAACTATAGCTTCCAAATCAGCTCAAATCCACGTGTGTTATTATCTTTCTGTTTGTGTGTTTGTGTGTTTGTGTGTGCAGGTGTGTTATTCTCTTTCTGTTTGTGTGTTTGTGTGTGCAGGTGCTCCAGCTGGGCTCGGACATCCTCCCCAGTACAAACAGGAGACTCCGAAGACCCCTCCTCACATCATCCTGCACTACTGCCTGTTCAAGACCACCTGGGACTGGGTCATCCTCATCCTCACCTTCTACACCGCCATCATGGTCCCCTACAACGTGTCCTTCAAGACCAAGCAGAACAACGTGACGTGGCTGGTGGTGGACAGCATCGTGGACGTTATCTTCCTGGTGGACATCGTGCTGAACTTCCACACCACGTTCGTCGGTCCGGCCGGGGAAGTCATCTCCGACCCCAAACTCATCCGCATGAACTACGTGAAGACCTGGTTTGTGATCGACCTGCTGTCCTGTCTGCCCTACGACGTCATCAACGCCTTTGAGAACGTGGACGAGGTGAGAGACGGACGCAGGGACTGAGGGACACGAGGGACGGAGGGAGAGGTGGTACCAGAGATTAGACGTCCCCGGTCAGCTTGACCAGCAGAAATAATAGGCGAAAAAATAAAAAGTCGAAGAAAAATGAGGAATAAAACATGATTTACTGTGGACTATTTCATGATAATTCCACATTAGTTCGTTCTGCGGTCAGTCCGGGCGCTGCTTGGGTTCAGAAACTATAGAAAGGATCGCGCTGATACACGTGACCCTGGCGCTGATACACGTGATCCTGACGCTGATACACGTGACCCTGGCGCTGATACACGTGACCCTGGCGCTGATACACGTGATCCTGACGCTGCTCGCAGATGATTGACAGGTGCTCAGAGAAACGAGCGTGTGCTCGTAGTGCTGCGTAGACCATGTTATTTTTTCTTTTCAGCTCGAGACAAAATGTTTTACTCGCGTGTATACAGTGGCTTAATATGCCAAGTGAAGAGAATTGGTGCATGTAATGAAAGCGCGTCGTTTATGAAGTGGAGAAAAAAAAGAGAAAGAGGCAAGCGCGGGAAGACGCGCGTCTCTCTTGAAGATTTGATGATCAGCGTCAGAGAAACAGACAAGTTGCTGCTGACAAACAGTTGTACCTGTTTGTCAGCAGCAACTCGTCTTTACATTTGAAGCCCATCATTAAAACCTCGCGCTGAACTTAAAAATCTCCGGTTTAAAAGTGGGATGCATGGTCCCGATGCGCTCAGGGCTTTCGTCTCAGACACACGGGTTGACGCTGGCTTGGCCCGGGTCCAGCGCGTGCGTTGTCCCAGGCTTCTGACTCAAACACACGGGGGATCACGCGGACTAACTTGCTCTGATTACGTACGCAGACGGGTGCGAATCAAAGCGCGCCTCATCATTATGATAAGTTAAAGACACCTCAATAACAACGACCAATTTTAGCTTTAAAAAAGAGACTGTAAAGCAGGCGCAAGCTCGTAGGTTACTGCCAAAATCCATGTGCAGTTGTTTGCATAAGGCAATAATATGTGACCGGTTGTTATCATAATTGACCGGAATTTCCAGACCCCGCCGGTCAAAGTGACCGGCATAAAAAAACTCTAGCGTAACCTCTGGGTGGTACTGAAGCATGTCTGAGATAGATCTGTTTAAAATGCCAGTGGATTGTTCTCCCACTAACAGGGAACGTGAGCTGGGTTTAGACCGTCGTGAGACAAGTTAGTTTTACCCTACTGATGATTAGGGATGTCAAGATTATCAGGTTAATCGATAATCATGATTATTCCAAACATAATATAATTGTAAGAACAAAAGAATAATAATCGTGACCATTTTAGAAACAAAATTATTCTTCTTAGATAACTCTTCTGAGCCTAATGATGGAAAAACTTGGAGAAAAAGACGATATATTATTGCTTCAGATGTGTTTTAGTTTAGATAAACAAATTTTCTTGCTATTGACCCTATTTTGTCCCGCCCACTTGGCTTGGAAATGCACTTCCTGTTTAGCTCTGTTAAGGTAGCTAACGTGTTTGTTTGTCTGTCTTGTGGGGCAATTTTAATTAAATATAATGACAATTAAAATAAACCCATCAACAGAAATCTACAGGCTAAATGCAGCTAAACAGGAAGTGCATGTCCTAGAAAAGTAGGCGGGACAAAATAGGATCAATAGTAAGTAAATGTGTGATTTTGTGAGCCTTGTTCTGAATAATCTGCAAATATCTGGCGATCAAGAAACAAATATTGATATTGTCAAAAAATATATATTATATTAAAATTAAATACATATCAATCTATCTCTAAATGTGGCCATTTTAGAAGCAAAGTCTGCCTTTAAAATATAGAAAAAACTACTTTAGAAGCAAATTTTACGTAAATAGTAAATACAAAGAATTTTTAAAACAAATGCAGCAGAATGTTTTGTCACATTAAGATTGCATCATTCCGAAAGTTTGATTTAATAAAAAGTGGCATGGTAGACAATGAGAATGTTTGTTGTTTGGTCGTGGCGATATTAATCGTGAATAATCGCTAAATCGCAATATTTTGTATCACATTAATCGCAAAACTAAAACTTTATATCGTGACATTCCTACTGATGATGTGTTGTTGCAATAGTAATCCTGTAGGCCAGTGCTTCTCAAACTTTATTTTGCCGTGCCCCCCTTGGAATGGAAAAAATGATCCATGCCCCTACCCCCGTCTGCAAAAGTACAAACATGTCTGTCTGTGGTATTTTGGCTTAAATCATAATTTTAGTACCAAATGTTATTTCATCTTGTTTTAGGCTGCACAGTTTTTATATATCCAAGCTCATGTGTTTTTGTCACTGATGGAGAAGTCTAGTTTAGTCCTGGCTTAGTCCTGATGAAAACCTGGTCCAGTTCTGGGAAAGCCATGGTTAAAACTGCTCACTATACACTGTGAAATTAAAAAAAACCCCTTTTTTAAAGTTTTCAAGGCAAACATCACAAACACATGAGTAAAAGTTTGTGCATCGCCGCTGATTCTCCGCGTTCATATTTAATGAGGTGTCGGTTTGAAGTCTTTAACTGGCTGTAACTCTGTGATTAGTGGGTCTTTTTAGATGATTTAAACACTCACACTTAGCTCAGACTCGTCTTTGTCCCGCTGTCTGTACAGCAGACCTTTCTTCCTCGTGTCCACTGTAATAACTACAGCGGAAGAGATCCTCTGTGTGTGGACTGTTTATGAGAGAGAGAAAAGGGCTCAGCAGCAGAGCGGGACACTTTCATTCATGCATCGTGTGACTTGCATTATTACCGACAAAGTAATTAATCGTGATTAGGCATGTGGTCTCCTGTTTTATCTGCATCAGGAGCCTTTCTTTTGACAGGATCCTGTCCATGTTGCAGCTCCGCTCGCTGCTGCAGCTGTTGTCAGGTGTTCTCTGTATTTTTCCTGCTTCCACTCGTATTTTAAAGCACATTTATCTGCACTGCTCCCTGACTTTCTGCGCCCCACACTTTGAGAAGTGCTGCAGTAGGCAATAGTAATGCCTTGCTTATTTGTTGGTGCACATGACCAGAGCAGATTTGGACAAAATAACCTACCTGAAATATCCTGAAAGTCTCAGCAGGTTATGTCAATGAAATGAACGAGGAGCTGACCGGAAGTGTGTTTCAGTGAGCGAGCGAAATAAGGTGGCTAGGGCTAAAGGTGAAGGAGTTGGATTCCTCTGAGAGCTGATTTGTGTGTGTGCGTGTGTGTCGGTGGCAGAGTGGTTAGCCCGAGGAGTCTCCATTGAAATGCACAGGAGCGTCTTTAATCTGCTGAGTGCTCATTTACAGAGACCGGAAGGTCAAACTCTGGAGACACTTTGTAAAGACGACACATGAGAGAGAGAGGGAGAGAGAAGAGAGAGAGAAGGAGAGAGAGAGGAGGAGGGGAGAGAGAGAGAAGGAGGGAGAGAAGTGAAGGAGAGAGAAGTGAAGGAGAGAGAGAAGAGAGAGGGAGAGAGAGGGAGAGAGAGAGAAGGAGGGAGAGAGAGAGGAAGAAGTAGGAGAGAGAGGAGGAGGGAGAGAGAGAGAGAGAGAGAGGGAGGGAGAGAGAGAGAGAGAGAAGAAGAGGGAGAGAGAGAGAGAGAGAAGAAGAGAGAGAGAAGAGAGGAAGAGGAGAGGAGAGAGGAGGAGAGAGGAGGAGGAGAAGAGAGAGAGAGAGAAGGAGGGAGAGAGAGAGGGGGAGAGAGAGAAAAGAGAGAAGAGAGTGAGAGAGGGAGAGAGAGGGAGAGAGAGAGGGAGAGAAGTGAAGGAGAGAGAGGGAGGGAGAGAGAGAGAGGTGGAAGCCGAATAGAAAACAGAGAGAGAAGTGAAAGAGAGAGAGGGGGTAAGAAGGACAAGAGAGAAAGGGAGAGAGGAGTGAGAGGGAGAAAATAGAGAAAAGGGAAAGAAAGAGAGTCAGAGAGAGAGGAGAGAAAGAGGGAAAGAGAGAAACAAGGCAAAGAGAGAAGAGAAAGGAAGAGAGAGAGAAATAGAGAAGAGGAAAGGCAGAGATAGTCAGGGGGCCAGAGGAGAAAGAAAGGTTGGGAAAAAAGAGGGACAGAGTGGATTGAGTCAGGAAGAACAATATCAGAAGGTGGGGAGAAAGAGAGAGAGTGAAGGAGGAGGCATAGAGAGCTAGAGAAAAAGACGGGAAAGAGATAAGAGAAAGGAGAGAAGACGGGGAGAGAGAAATAGAGGAGGAAAGAGAGAGAGATAAAAGAGAGATGGAAAGAAAGAAATAGTCAGGGAGAAAGAGAGAGTCAGAGAAGGACAAGAAAATAAAAGCAGAAGATAGAGAAAGAGAAAGAACAGAGAGAGGAGATCGAGAGAGAGAGAAGGAGGAGGAAAGAGTGGGAGAGAAAAGAAGAGAAAAGAGAGAAGAAAGGGAGAGGTGGAATGGGAGAGAAAAGAGAGAGGGCGGGGGTATAGAGAAATAGAAAGAGTCAGAGAGAGAGGAGAGAAGGCGGGAAAGAGAAGGGAAAGAGAGAAAAGGGAGAGAGAAATGGAGAGATGGAAAAGGAGAGAAAACAAAGAAAGAAAGTGAAGAGAGAAAGCCAGGGAGGGAAAAAAAAGAGAGATGAAAAGGAGAGAGAGAGAGAGAGAGAGAAGTCAGAGAAGAGACAGTAAAAGACAAAGAGAAGGAGAGAGAAATAAAAGAAGGATAGGGAGAGAGAGAGAGAGGAGGAGAGAAGGAGAGAGAGAGAGAAGAAGAGAGAGAGAAGAAGAGAAGAGAGGGAGAGAGAAGAAGAGAGAGAAGAAGAGAAGAGAGGGAGAGAGAGAGAGAAGAGAGAGAGGGAGAGAGAAGAGAGAGAGAGAGGGAGAGAGAGAGAAGGAAGGAGAGAGAAGAGAGAAGAGAGAGAGAGAAGAGAGAGGGGAGAGAGAGGAGAGAGAGAGAGAGAAGAAGAGAAGAGAGGAGAGAGAGAGAGGAGAGAGAAGGAGAGAGAGAGAGAAGAGAGAGAAGAGAGGGAGAGAGAGAGAGAAGAGAGAGAGAGAAGAGAGAGAGAAGAAGAGAAGAGAGGGGGAGAGAGAGAGAGAAGGAGAGAGAGAAAAGCAGAAGATAGAGAAAATAGAAAGAGTCAGAGAGAGAGGAGAGAAGGGGGGAGGAAGGAGGAGTGTTGAGGGACAAATGCAAAACATTTCCATTGTTTTGCTGCTGGAAAAAAACTGTTCAGATAAACTATTAAAACTATCACTGCATTTCTTGTGAATAATAATAATAATTAAACAATAATTTGTAGAATAAAAGACTTTATATTATGTGTAAAGCTAATTTTCTCTGTTTTACAACCTAAACATTTGATCAAACTACTTATAATCCGTTTCATTCATTCTCTGCTCTGGTGTTTGTGTTTACAGTCGAACAGACAGAGAGAGAGAGCGTACTTAATAGTCGTATTGATTTCAGATGAAGCACATTTAGAGCAGCGTTTGTATCGACACAGAGCTGTAAACGAACAGAGACGATAAAACACAGACAGAGAGCAGCTTCGTCCACAACAAACCAACAAACTTCATCACAAACCCATAAACTTCCTCCATCACAAACCAACAAACGTCATGTGTTTGGGCCGTCGCTGTGAAGAAAGGAGGACAAACTTTATCCAGAGAAAAGAACCTGACGCTGTTGCTGGGTAAACTTTCTAAAAGACGCTCCATTTCTCCTTCAACGTGGTTCCTGGGTCTTTCCCCAAAACTTTAACCCAGGCTTTTCATTTTCGTTTTCCTGAAGGTGATGGTGGTTTTAGGCTGATTGAATCTTCTCTGGGACCGTTTCTTCATGATGAGTCTGAGAAGCAAACACACTCGAGCATGAAAGAGCCGCTGGTGCACAAAACTACTGCTGCTTAACTTAACTAATCTAATTAAGCTAAAAAAAAACACTAACACCCTGGACCTTAGAGGTGAAGCAATCACTAACACTTGACTACTCACACTGTTCACTACTACTACTGTACCTGCGTTAGTAACAGTGTTTATAGAGGGATGTTTTGTTTCTCAACACGGGCGATGGGATGGTATCGAGAGCCGGTTCTACTTGGGAACCGGTTCTATTTCCACTGGAATCGTTAGTCTCCTCTCTTATCGATTCTTCTTATCGATGCCGCTTTGGGCCGCTGTGCCTTTAAATACTGCGTAAACTTCAACCTCACGCTGGGCTGTTACATTCGGTTTCATTACAAGCACAAGTTTTAGCTTTGGCAAAGCCTAAGTCTCTCACTAATTCACGTGGATACAGCGCGTTTACGTACAGCGCGCACAGGAAAAGAGAGAAGAAACGGAGACAATATGTACATGTGGCGCACATGCGGCTCACACACCAGCGCCGTGACAGGCAAGCTTCCTCCATTAATATGAATGTTGAAGGATAGGCACGTGCATCTACCGTCAGCTGGGGGGGTATAAACTCTTTCTTTCCGCGCTCCTAATGTACACTTTGTGTGCGTTTTCTTCGAGCCTGGGCGACCTCTCTCACTTTCTCTCCTCCGTCTCCTTAGACGGGTCCCACAACTGTCAGCAGTGTCAGCCCCGAAGTAAATTGTGCCCGCGCCTCGGAGCGCACGAATTATCCGTCTCTAAGCGAGTTGTGTCCCCTTCGTAGCGTATACGGACAGTCCGTTGTTCTGTGCCGTGCCTGCGTCCTGACCAGCGCACACACAGCCTCGGACTGAAGCGCGCTGTTCCGCCTTCTCCAAGCGCAGACCGTCACCTGGAGCGACTTTCTGGATCAAAAAGCTACAGTAGCACAGTTTGTGGAATACGAAGAAAGGCCTGGTGAGGCAGGGAGAGTGATGTGTGTAGAAGCAGGACTTCACGTGGCCAAAGTTAAACCCTTACATAGCGTTATTAGTGTTATCAATATCAAAATAGTTTATGCCTCTAGCTCTGAAATATTATTTCTGCTCTTCATTTAGTCTATATTTAATTAGTAATCATCATAATATAGTCCACATCATTGTCTAAATGTATTAAAATTAGTTAAAATACATTTTTAAATCTAGATACATAAAACGCATAATTTTAAGAATCGATAAGAGAATTGATAAGGAATCGGATCGATAAGAGGAATCGATAATGGCATCGATATCGATAAAATCTTATCGATACCCATCCCTAGCGATACAGAAAGAGCCGCCGCTCATCGACACAAACAATGAAAACAAGTGTAAAAAGCTCCGTTGTCAGTAAAGAGTTTATCTGTGAGAAAACTAAAGTCCTGCTGCTAAAAAAACTCGACCTACGACCCTTAAAAGTTACATTCGGGTGAAAAACACAGACCGGTTCAGACCTGATCCAAACAGCTGAGAGCAGACTGTTTTGTTGTTTTATTCAAAGAAGTTTCCCCATAAACAGATGGAGATGAGCTCTTTCTGCATGACACATGTGGAGTAGAGCGTAAAGTGACTGAAAATCCCTCTATAGCAACATTACTAAAACATTTACATTATTTACTTCAGTCTCGTCAGGCCTTGTCTGAGCAGCTCCTCCTATTTTCTGTCTGAATGTGGAAGAGTCTGGAACCAAAGACGGAGCCAGTCACTTCATCATCCAAAATCAGAACGATCCAAACTGGCCCACATCTCGCCAATTTCTCTTTTTTTGTTCGTTTCAAAACATTCAAGATGGCAGACGTAGCTCATAGATGATTTTCTTTGGCTCTTGCTTCGGTTTGGAACAATTTGGAAAGTGTCAGTTCCTTAAAACCTGAGCAACAAACCCTGTTGAGCCTTCAGACTGAAACTAATTTTGCTGTACATATTTACAATCACATCTGGTTTGAACGTGTCGCTGATTTGGTGGAATTTCTGGGTTTTGTACTGGACTCAGCGCTCGGAAGCCGGCCCTTTAAACTGAAACCCGGTGCACTTGATTTCAGATTTTGGCTCAGAGGCCATGGCTTTACAAAAAATCTCTCCCTTGGGAAAATTAAGTTCAATAAACTTTGTCTCTTCTCCTCTTCATCTTTCTAAACTCGGTGTTTCTCTCTCTCTTCATCTCTCTAACCCCGGTGGTTTTCTCTCTTCTATCTTCTCCTAACCCTCGGTGTTTCTCTCTTCATCTCTCTAACCCCGGTGTTCTCTCTCTTCATCTCTCTAACCCGGGTGTTTCTCTCTTCATCTCTCTAACCTCGGTGTTTTCTCTCTTCATCTCTCTAACCCGGTGTTTCTCTTTCTCTCTTCATCTTCTAACCCTGGTGTCTCTCTCTTCATCTCTCTAACCCTGGTGTTTCTCTCTCTCTTCATCTCTCTAACCCCGGTGTTTTCTCCCTCTTCATCTCTCAAACCTTGTTGTTTCTCTCTTCATCTCTCACTTGGTGTTTCTCTCTCTTCATCTCTAACATCACCTTCTAACCCGTGTGTCTTCCCTCTCTTCTCAGGGCATCTCGTCCTCCTTCAGCTCTCTAACGCCCGGTGTCTCTCTCTTCATCTACTCTCACCCCGGTGTTTCTCTCTCTCCTCTTCATCTCTCTAACCCCGGTGTTCTCTCTCTCTTCACTCTCTAACTCTCTTTCATCTCTCTAACCCCATCTCTCTCTCTCTCTAACCCCCTGTTTCTCTCTTCATCACTCTCGTTGTCTCTGCTCTCTCATTCATCTCTCTAACCCGTGTTTCTCGAACCTTCTTCTTCATCTCTCTAACCCCGTTTTCTCTCTCTCTTGCGCTCACTAACCCAGTGGTTTTCTTCTTCATCTCGTGCTGGTGATCCTCTAACCCTGTGTTTCTCTCTCTCAGGGCATCTCGTCTCTTTCATCTCATCTAACCCCGGGTGTTTCTCTCTTCATCTCCCTCAACCAAGTGTTTCTCTCTCTTCATCTCTCTAACCCCAGTGTTCTCTCTTCACCTCTCTAACCCCAGTGTGTTTTCTCTCTCTTCTTCACCTCCTCTAACCTGGTGTTTCTCTCTTCCACCCTCTAACCCCGGGGTTTCTCTCTTCATCTCTAACCCGGGTGCTGTCTTCTCCTCTCTCCAGGTGCATCTCGTCTCTCTTCATCTCTCTAACCCCGGGTGTCGTCTTTCCTCTCTCTTTCCAGGGCATCTCGTCTGTCTCTCGATTTCTCTAAACCCGAAGGTGTTTCTTCCTCTCTCTCATCTTCTCTAAACCAGGTCGTTGCTCTTCATCTCTAATTTCATCTTATCTTCTAACCCCGTGTTTGTTCTCTTCATCTCGTCTCTCACCCCAGGTGTTCTTGCTCTCTCTTCACCTCCGTCATTAACCAATTCTTTCTCTCTTCTCTCCAGGGTGGATCTTCTCTTCATCTCTCTCCTCTTCATCTACATTTCTCTTCTTTAACCCCCGGTGTTTCATCTCTCTCTCTCTTCATTCTGTCTAACCCGGGCTGTCTCTCTCTCTTCATCTCTCATAACCCCGGTGTTGCTCTCTCTCCTCTCAACCTCTCTTAACTCCGCGTTGTTTGCTTTCTCTTCTCTTCACCTCTCTAACTCCTGGTGTCTTGTTCTCTCTCTCCAGGCATCTCGCTCTCTTTCATCTCTCTAAACCCCCTAGGTTGTTTCTCTCTCTATCTTCATACTCTCTAACGCCCATAGCATTCTTCTCCTCTTCTCTTCAATCTCATTTCTGACCTCACAGTGTCTGTGTTTCTCTCTTTATCATGTTTGTAACCCGGGTTTCTCTCTTCATCTTATCAACCCCGGTGTCTCTCTCCGCTCTCTCATCTCCAACTCTGGTGTTTTGTCTCTTCGTGCTCTCATCCATCCTAAACAGCTCCTTGGGTGTTTCTCTCTCCATCTCTTCATCTCTCTAACCCCGGGTGTTTCTCCTCTTCACTTTCTAACCCCAATTGGAGTGTTTACACTCTCTCATCTCTCTAAACCCCGTAATGCTGGTCTCTCTCTCTCTCTTTTCATCTCTCTAAACTCCGGTGTTTCTCTCTGCTCTCTCACCTCTCTAACCCCGGTGTTTCTCTCCTCCTCTTCATCTCTCTAACCCTGCGTGTTCTCTCTCTCTTCATCTCTCTAACTCCAGGTGTTTCTCTCTCTCCTTCATCTCTCTAACCCCGTGTTCTCTCCTCTTCATTTCTCTAACCCCGGTGTCTCTCGTAAAACTCCTCATCTCTCTAACCCCGGTTGTTGCTCTCTTCATCTCTCTAACCTTGTGTTCCTCTTCATCTCTCTAACCCCGGTGTCTCTTCTCTCTTTCATCTCTCTAACCCCGGGTGTCTCTCTCTCTTTCTGATCATCTCTCTAACACTCCCTGTGTTTCTTGCTCTTCATCTCTACTAACCCCGGGTGTTTCTCCTCTTATCTTTCTAACTCCCTCCGACGTTGGTTTCTTACTACTTACAATCTCATCTAACCCCCCGTGTGTCTTCTCTTCATCTCTCGAAATCGCCTACAGAAGGGTGTCTCTCTGCTCTTCATCTCTCTAACCCCCGGTGTTTCTCTTACTTCATCTTTCTAACCCCGGGTGTCTCTTCTTTCACTCTCTGAACCCCCGTGTTTCTCTCTTCATCCTCTCAACCTACATGTTTCTCTCTCTTCATCTTACTCTTTAACCCTTTGTAACTTGTTTCTCCTCCTCGTGTGCATCTCTCTAACCCCTCGGTGGTGTATATTCATACACTCTCATCATACAGCTCCTTCTAACCCGGTGGTTCTCTCTCTTCAATCTCTCTGAACCCACGGTGTTTTCTCTCTTCTCGTGCAGCTGCCTAATCCCCTCCACATCAGCGTTTTTCTCTCTCTTCATCGCTTACTCTTAACCCAGGTTAGATGTTCCTCTGCATAACATCTTCACGTCTCTCTAACCTCGTAAGACGTTTCGAGATTGTTCATCTATGCTCTCATCTCTTATCTCAACCCCATGAGTTGGGTGTTTCTCTCTGCACAGCTCCTTCTAACCCGGTGTCTCTCTCTTCTCATTATCTCCAAGTAACCCCTATGACTTGGTTTCTCTCTTCATCTCTCTAACCCCGGTGTTCTCTCTTCATCTCTCTAAACCCTGGGTTTTTCTACTCTCTTTATCGTCTGTCTCAACCCCAGTTACTTATGCTCTTCTTTATCACATCTATTCGTAACTCTTATGTTGTTTTCTCTCTCTCTTCTACCTCTCTAACCCTGAGGTCTTCCTCTCTTCACCTCTGCTCACACACAGCAAGTTGGTTTGTTTCTCGTGCTTCATCTCTCTAACCCCGGGTTGTTTCTCCTTCTTCAACCTACTCTAACCCCTAGCTGGCTGTTCTCTCTCTTCAGACATTCTATCGTCTCTCTTTCATCTCTCTAAAAGTTGTGCCGTCTGCTACGTCATGGGCCGCAAGGCGCGTCAGCTCGTATTAACTGGACCACTCACATTCGGAGCTCATACGTAAGGGGGCGGCGGTTGCTGGTGCTGCTGGTTCTTCTGTAGTGTCATGGTACTGCCTGCTCATTTGGTGCTCCCTGCTATCATCTGCGTACTCGAGCATCGGTAGACTACGAGAACTACTCGAGTGAAGTCCAGGGCCGCACCACACCTCTTTCACACACTGGTCTCGCGCACGGGCGGCCTATGGTCTAGCGTCCGGCAAATCGTCCTTGGTTCCTGGTTTGCGGTGTCGGGACATTCTTCTGCTTGTGTGTGTGGGTGTGTGTGGTGCGTTTAAAGCTCGGACCGGGAGCACAAAGACAGAGGAGAAACACAAACACAGGAAATGTACGGTAAGGGCTGGGCAATATGACCAAAAAAATCCCTACACGATTGCGTTTTTAATTTATTTCAATCAAAGTCATCAATGATGCGGCTTTTTAATACATGCTCATAATATTTAATGCATCTTTTAAAGTAGTATGAAGCATGAGTCAATGGGCTGAACTTGTTTTACTGCATCAAAAACAAATTATTTATCACAGTTTTACCACTGTGTGAAAGGGGAAAGGGGCAGGGCCTGCTGCTTTGAGGAGATTTAACTTTATGGGAGAAAACCTCACAAAAACACATGTAGCCGCTCTCGTAACAGTAAAGCAAATCAGAAAATCTCTGCAAGACTGATCACTGAAGCAGCGGCATTGACCTGCGAAGAAACAACAATTTGTCACTTTTACAGATTAAGCTATATAAACTCCTCCAAGACGCTATTCGCGCTGTTATTACGTGATAAAGATTCACTAAAGAGGTGCTAGGTTTCTATTTTGTCTGTTCATTCTAATTGTCACAAGGGAGAGCTCTGTTAAGCCAATAAAGTCGTCCACTCAGGGCGTGCGGCTGCGTCACATTGTCAATTTTTTTAAGACTCAAATGTATTACATTAATTAGATTTTTTGCCCCAGCGTTAGTACCAATACTATACCAATCAAAGCAGAGGCGCGTGCACGGGACAGACCTTATGAACACGATTCTTCACCGATAAGAGAACCGATGGAGCTGAAGCTTATTGATCCAGTGAACCGTTAAGACGCAGCACTGGGGCTGCTATGAAACCGGGTCTCGGTCCATGTCCCTATTGGGGGCCTGATCTGGCCCTGGGCCTTATGTTGAATAGCCCTGTTTCCAACTTAAGAATAAAAAAAATACACCAAAAGTTGTTTCAGTGTTTGGTGACTCTTGAACCAGCTGGAAACACCTAAAGTGCAGCAGATAATTTGTTGTATTGTTGGTTTTATCGGGGAACGACCCCTAGACCCCCTGATGTTAATAAGACTGAATAAGATGAATGCTAAGACGACTATAATCATGATAGAAAACTAACATGATATAACAACAACTATAACAACAGTAATATTCGTAACCTTGCGTGTTTGTTCGTTTAGGGTGATTGACGAGTGTTTGTTTGTTGCAGGTGATTGACGAGTGTTTTCAGGTGATTGACGAGTGTTTGATCGTTGCAGGTGATTGACGAGTGTTTGTCCGTTGCAGGTGATTGACGAGTGTTTGTCCGTTTAGATGATTGACGAGTGTTTGTTTGTTGCAGGTGATTGACGAGTGTTTTCAGATGATTGACGAGTGTTTTCAGGTGATTGATGAGTGTTTGTCCGTCGCAGGTGATTGACGAGTGTTTGATCGTTGCAGGTGATTGACGAGTGTTTTCAGGTGATTGACGAGTGTTTGTTCGTCGCAGGTGATTGACGAGTGTTTGTTCGTCGCAGGTGATTGATGTTTGTTCCGTTGCAGGTGATTGACGAGTGTTTGTTCGTCGCAGGTGATTGACGAGTGTTTGTCCGTCGCAGGTGATTGACGAGTGTTTGATTGTTGCAGGTGATTGACGAGTGTTTTCAGGTGATTGACGAGTGTTTGTTGTCGCAGGTGATTGACGAGTGTTTGTTCGTCGCAGGTGATTGATGTTTGTTCCGTTGCAGGTGATTGACGAGGAGCGTAACAGCGTGCGCACAGACAGCTGGCTCTTCCTTCTCGGCGAGACCGTAGGCGCCCCTACAGGTTCAACGTGTCGGGCTCAAACCGCTGGGAGGGAGGCCCCAGTAAAGACTCTGTTTACATCACGTCTCTGTACTTCACCATGACCAGCCTGACCAGCATCGGCTTCGGGAACATCGCCCCCAACACCGACGGAGAGAAGATCTTCGCCGTGGCCATGATGATGATCGGATGTGAGTAGAACACGCAGACAAAGTTTGTTTCCTCCTATTCAGGCACTTTTCTGATTCATCTCTACAGACCAGACAATCTTTAGTTGAATCACAAGAAGCGAGAAGATTAGATTAGATTCAACTTTATTGGCATTACACTTGTACAAGTTCAGTGCAATCAAATTACAGTTTAGCATCCAACCATAGCTGCAATAAAGCAAGTACTAGAAATATTTTTGTACAAAAATGCATTATAGCATTTAAGCATATTATTTGCACATAAACACTACGATTCAAAGTTTTTAAAGTTAGAGTTCAAGAGTGTGACAGCCTTGGGAAAGAAACTGTTTCTTTTGCCAGGCTCACACTGCATCCAGTCCGTACTCCGGTCCGGTGTACGGAGGCTATTCGTTGAAAAGTAATGAGAGGCTCTCACACCGCGATCCGTCCGGTCCGGCGAGCTGTGCGGCTCTGCTCCGGTCGTCCAGATTTTTTCTCCAGAGCCCTTTTTAGTGAAGTTTTGAAACAAGACACGACAAACAGGAAACCAAGCGAGCGCTGGTGAAGTGAATCCGATAGTTTTCAAAATAAAAACATTACGTTTCTACTACTACAACAAATACGGCAAAAGGCTCGAAATATACACGACTATTGAACACACAGGATGTAAATAAACCTCCCGTACTTACCCATTGTGCGGCGAAAAATCCAACAGAAAATGAAGTGACGTGAAATAAGCCCAAAACTCGGTGCATGTGTTCTTTGTTTACATATCCATGTGCCAGAGATCAGAGTAAACGCCCCCGAAACTCCCAAGTTGAGAGTGAACCCCCGTGAGCTCGTGGTCTCGCGAGGCCAGCAGAGTCCGTACATACGCATGCATATTCTGGAGGCAGTGTGAGTGACAACCGGACCCAGACGGATCCGGACCAGAATATGGATCTGGACTGGAGGCAGTGTGAGCCCAGCGTTAGTCTTCTGGAGGAGGGTGAGGAGTCTGTGAGCAGGATGAGAGCCCTACATAAAGAACGCTTGCTCTCAATGTCCTCCAAGAGCTGAGAGTTTTCACCACTCCACCACAGTACAGCTCCTAAACCAGACTGTAATACAAAGAGACGCTGGTGCGGCCCTTAGAGATGTATGTCCAAGAAATGTAAAACTTCAGGGCCACTTGTGACCAGGGCTGTGTGCTCCTCTTCCTTCAATAAGTTCCTTGGTTTTACTGGTGGTTGTTGAACTTTATGATGATTATGAGGTAAATAGGGTAAAGCCTTCTGGACACTGCAGGAGTTTTGGCCTGATTTTAAGCCCGATGTGTCTCTCTACGAGTTCAGGAGGCCTTTTTCTAACTCAAACGTTTTCTCTGTTTTACTTTTTGGTGAAAGAATTTGAGCCACTACAATGAAATAATGTCTTTAGGTTAAAACATGAGGTTTACATGATTAAAACAATGAGGACGAGTGTGTTTTTCATCTTTAAACCAACAGACGCTGTGTTTCTGATGCAGATTCTATAGATTCAGCCTCTTTCATGGAGCAGAGATATTTATATTGAATAAATCCAGTAGTTTGACTTCCTCTGACACTTTTCACTCGCTCACAGAAGAGGAAGTTTCTAGACTCGCTGCATGTGTCGTAGAATAAAAACAACAGACACGTGTTTCCTCTGGGTCCGAGTGCTCACATAGTTCCCCCCTCTGCTGGTGAATCTGTGAAACTGCATCATGTATTTGACAGTAGACAAAGTCAGCACGAGCATCAGAGAGAACGACATCGCCGCAGAGAATAAAAGGTCTACAGATTGGCCGTGCAATGATGGATATTTCAGTCTTTGGCAGGGAAAGACTTAAAATACAAACGATTCTTAGTTCATCCCTCATTATCATACAGTTCAGGTGTGTGTGATTGACAGATGGATGAGCCAATCAGGAGTGTAGATCTGTTTTAATGTGAGTTTTTCTTCTAAATCATCTTGTTTGTTTCGCCTGCGTCACACAGACTTCACAGCTCGCTTCACTCTTGTATTCTTCATCTAAACAAATGATCCTTCGTCAAACTCACTCTCCCACAATCCCCCTGGGCTGTGTGACCACCCTCCTGATCGATACAGAGACTCAGAGCAGCCGCAGCGTTTTAACCCTTCGCCCGCTCAAACGTGTGAGACGGAGAGAGAGAGAGAGAAGTCAGTGAGTGTGACGATAATGCGACAGGACGGAGCTGAAATATTCACCTCCTGCTCTTCTGTCGGATCTCAGAACAAACACACCAGACGAGAAGATGGATTCTACGAAGAGGAAAGCTGCGACGTAAAGAACAAAAGCAGCAGAAGAGTAAATGAAGATAAAGAATTGTTAAAATACACTTTGAATAAGATTAAGTTAGAAAAACTAGTGAGACTGAAATGAGCCAGGATCAAACTCTAAAAGATTTGTGATTATTTAAAATGTTCCTTCTTAAGCAGCCATGTTGAAAGAGACGCCGTCCGTCTAGTTGTCTGGGGAAACTTCTTTGATAAAAGCAACTAAACAGGCTGAGAGCAGCTGTTTGGATCAGGTCTGAACCGGTCTGAAGCTTGAGAATGTAACGTGTTTGAGTCGTAAAGACCAGTTTCATTCACAAATGTTGATTTAGCAGCAGAACTTTAGTTTTCTCACTGATAAACTCTTGTAGTTACTGACAACAGCTCTGGTGAGTGTTGCTGCTACAGTTTGTGTCAATCAGCCGCAGCTCTTTCTGCTGTCAGGCTGTGTGTGCGTCCCCCGTGTTGAGAAACAAATAATTCTCTATATATCCAGGCTGCAAACTGGATCTACATCAGGACAATGGGCTCATTTAGGACCAAATAATGATCAGTTAAGTTTTAAAGAGAGAAAGAGAGAGAGAGAGAGTAGAGAAAGAGAGAAAAAGAGACAGGGGAAGAGAGGGAGGGAGAAAGAGAGAGAGAGTAGAGAAAGAGTGTAGAAAAAGAGAGAAAAAGAGAGGAGAGAAAGAGACAGAGGGAGAATGAGAGAGAGGAGAGAGGGAGCGAGAAAAAGAGAGAGACAGGGAAGAAAGAGAGAGGGGAGAGAGAAAGAGAGGAAAAGAGAGATAAAGAGAGAGAGAGACAGGGGAGAGGGAGTAGAGAAAGAGAGAAAGAGAAAGGGGAGAAAAAGAGAGAGAAACAGGAGAGAAAGAGAGAGAGAGAGGAAGAGGGGAGAAAGAGGGAAAGAGAAAGAGTGTAGAGAAAGCAAAAAAGAGAGGAGAGGAAAAGACAGAGGGAGAAAGAGAGAGAGAGGGGAGAGAGAGAGAAAAGAGAGACAGGGGAGAAAGAGAGGGAGACAGGGAAGAAACAGCAGGAGGGGGGAGAGAGCGGGAGACATCAAGAAAGAGAGAGAAAGGAGAGAATAACAGACGACTCACACACGAGTTTAATCAACATAAAACTTTGAGGCAGAAATTGTACTTACATTTTTAAGTTTAACTGCCTTATTTTTTTTACAGTGTACACTTTTTATGACAATTTAAACAATGATTAAAACAAAAGATAAGTGTTATCACTTATTGGTGATCAAATCATACTTATTTTGTAAATCAAATGGATTTCTTTTACTTTAATAATAATAAAACATTGCATTTAAACAGCACTTTTCAAGACACCCAAAGACCGTTCACAGTTATTCATTCATTCCACGCTCGGCGATGATAAGTTACTATTGTAGCCACAGCTGCCCTAGGGCAGACTGACAGAAGCGAGGATGGCCCGTCTGACCACCGCGTCTTTATTTTTCCCAACGTAGTTATGCCGCTTCCTGGTTAGCATACCTTTCCCAAATCCCTAAATTAACTTAACCAAATTAATTTAACCTAACCCTAACCTTACCCAAATCCCTTAAAGTGAACCCTGGCTATAATCACATGTTTACCCTAAAACACTTATAATATCATCACTTATATAAATACAGGACAAATACCTTGAAAGTATTTGTAGTTTTATCAAAATCATGTTTTAAAGAAATGACATGGCTGCCATTTTGGCCTGGCTGTGACGTCAAATGGTTGTCTGTCTGCCCTCTGGTGGTTGTCAAGGTAACAGGTAACTAAGCAACATGAATTCAACAGTTAAAACCTTTCAGTTTGAGCTGGAGTTTGGCCAAATACAGAACGATTCTGTGGAATCTAGTAAAACTAAAGATAATCAAGAGGAAGAGGCAAGAACTGGACACTGTCAGAGGTGTTTTTGTGTCAACTGTTCATCAATCGAACCACAGGAGTAACCATGGAAACAACCAAAAGCAACCATTTGATGTCATCAACCCAGAATGCATTGTGTCTGGACAATATGGCGGCACCCAGTGGCTCAAAACAATGCAGATTTTATAAAAATGGTAATCAGTTATATATTAGTTTGTAGTTTATTTGAGCAAACATGAGATGTACTTGCATTTCAGCCATATTTGTCGTTATAGTCAGGGTTCACTTTAAGTAAATATTTTAATATATAAACTTTTGCTAGCATAGCCACCAATGTAAAGTGATGATGTATGGCATAACTGGGTTGGAGAAAAAATCAGGCCCGACCACCACCAACCACACACATCAGATCCAGACTAATGTGGGTGAAGTGTCTTCAGGCTCCTCCAGAGTCTCCCATCCAAGTCCTGCCTAGACCCAACATGCTTAGCTTCTGACAGGATCAGGCTTTTTCTTGTGCACATTATAGTTGCTAGGTAACAGCTGTGATAGTACCTCTGCACAGATCAAAGTGTTTCCTACATTTACATGAAGTGAACTTGAGCCTGTTTTATATACACTTTATACACGCTGGAGCTGTGTTTACCTCACCTCTGTCTCTGTCCATCCCATCCCAAGTGTCTCTCTAACTCTCGCTCTCTTTTCCTCTCACTTCTCTTCCTTCTCGGTTGTGGTCCTTCTCTCTCTCTCTCTCTAATTGTCACCTCTGCGTGTGTCCATCTGTTTTGTCCCTCATGAAGTCTCTTTCTCTCTTATCTCTTTCCTTTTCTCCTTTTCTCTCTTGTTCTTACCCCCCCTCTCTCTCCTCTTTCTTCTTACTTCTCTCTGTTCTGTCCATTCTCTGTCGTGATCCTACTGTTCTCTCTCTCTCTTCTCTCTCTTTCTCTCTCTCTTTTGTCACTTCTCTTGGTTCTGTCGTGGTCCTGCTGTTGTTCTTCTTCTTCTCTTTCTCTCTCTCTCTCTCTCTCTCTCTCTATCTCTCTCTCTCTTTTTTTCTTTCTGTCCTTCTCTTCGGTCCGTCATGGTCCTGCTGTTGTCTCTCTCTCTCTCCCCTCTCTCCCTCTCTCTCTCTCTCTCTTTCTCTCTCTCTTTTGTCACTTCTCTTGGTTCTGTCGTGGTCCTGCTGTTGTTCTTCTTCTCTTTCTCTCTCTCTCTCTCTCTCTCTCTCTCTCTCTCTCCCCCTCTCTCCCTCTCTCTCCCTCTCTCTCCCTCTCTTCGTATTCTCTCACTTCTCTCTGTTCTGTCATGGTCCTGCTGTTGTTCTTCTTCTTCTCTCTCTCTCTCTCTCTCTCTCTCTCTCTCTCTCTCTCTCTTTCTCTCTCTCTTTTGTCACTTCTCTTGGTTCTGTCGTGGTCCTGCTGTTGTTCTTCTTCTCTCTCTCTCTCCCTCTCTCTCTCTTTTCTTCTCCGTTCTCTCCGTTCTGTCGTGGTCTTGCTGTTCTCTCTTCTCTCTCTCTCACTCTTTCTCTCTCTCTCTTTCTGTCACTTCTCTTCATTCTATCTTGGTCCTGCTGTTGTTGTTCTTCTTCTCTCCCTCTCTCTCTCTTTTCTTCTCACTTCTCTCAGTTCTCTGTCGTGGTCCCGCTGTTGTTCTTCCTCTCCTCTCTCTCTCTCTCTCTTTTCCTCTCACTTCTCTCTGTTCTCTGTCCTGCTGTTCTCGGAGGAGGCCTGTCACTTAGTCCTGGTTTAATCTGAGCACAACGTAAAAATACATGTCCTACATAAAGAACAAGTCTGCAGAGGAAAGAGAGAGAGAAGAGAGGGGGAGGGAGAGAGGGAGAGAGAGAGGGAGAGAAGAGAGAGAAGAGAGGAAAGAGGAGAGAGAGAAAGAGAGGGGAAGGAGAAAGAGAGGGGGAGAGAGAGGAGAGAGACTTCAGGAGGGACAAAACAGACGGACACACGCAGAGGCGAGAACTAGAGAGAGAGAAGAGATAGAAGTGACCTTTTAGGGCTGAAGAGGGTTCAAGATGGCCGCACTGAGCAGCGTGAGCTAAGCTCAGGTACTATCAATCTGTCCCTTTACAACGTTTAAGGCTGCTCCACCTTTCATCTCAAGTGACAGTTGAAACTACAAATTTGGAATGACCGTTTGGCGTTAAAAAGTATAAGTACAACGACCTGTTGACCAACTTTGGCGTGGAGATTACACGTGGGCCTGGCAGTAACAAAGACTCTAGCGGACCGTCACTCCCTGACTGGAAAATGCCAAAACCTCCGGAATCAAAGCGAACCAGGGATCTACTTTCATCGAGTGATCCCGAGGATAACGTGGCATTCACAAACAAAGATCGTGAAATGCTATGTAACATCAACAAACAACTTCAAAAGCTGGACGTCCTAGATGAGCTGAAGGCTGACGTTGCGGAGCTGAAAACTCCGTAGACTTCGCAAACTCTACTATGGAGGAGTTAAAAGAAGAACATAAAACTCTAAAGGAAGATGTAGCGACGCTAAAACAGACCGTCACAGCTCTGACAAGTGAGAATCAAAAAATAAAGAGCACCATGTTGGACCTACAATGCAGGAGCATGAGAGACAATCTTCTTTTTATGGGAATAAAAGAAGAAAAAGGCGAGACTTACAACACGTCGGAAGCGCTGTTCAGATCCTTTCTGCAGGAGCATTTGGGTCTCCGTGAAGACGAGGTTAAGGCCATACGGGTGGAGCGAGCACATCGACTTGGTCAACGTAAATCCACAGGTAATCCAAGACCCATAGTGGTCAAATTTACCAGCTCAAAACAAGCCGACTATGTGCTCTCACTAAGCAAAGCGCTAAAAGGCACTTCTTTCTACATGACAAAGCAGTATCCTGCTGAAGTGGTAGCTAGACGCCGTGAACTGGTTCCGATTATGAACTCTTTGAGACAAAAGGGCCAAAAAGTGCGCATGGTGGTAGACAAGCTCTACGTTGATGGTGAACTGTACAGGCACAATAGCAGTAACACACCAAAATCATAACAAACGACGCGTGTTAATGACGCCATTGCCGTAAGCCACGGAACTTTTTTTTTTTTTTTTTTTTTTTTTTTTTTTTTTTTTTTTTTTTTTTAGGATAATAATGAATACTATTGACTATTAACAATACAATGTCCGTGGTCTTGCACAAACTGTTAAAAGGAGTCACGCAGAATGATTTACTTTACTTTGTTTTACTTTTTTTTTTTTATTATTATTATTATTATTATTTTTTTGTGGAGTTATTTTTGTAAACTTAGAGTTATGGGACAGATTGTAAAGAAATGAACAATGGACTATGCAACGTTCATGGTTTTAATTTAGTTTTTGTGTTATATGTTTCATGTTTTGTCCTGTTTTGTTTGTGTTTGTCTTTGTCCATGTGTATGTTTGTGAGTGAGTGTGAGTATGATGTGAAAAGGTGTTTGTTTGTAAGTTTACCTAGACATTGCACTTTAATGTCTCTTTTTTCTTTCATTTTTTCTCTCTTTCTCTCTCTTCATTTTTCTCTCTTTTTTTTTTTTTTTTTTTTTTTCTCTCCTCCTTTTGTGCTTTCTTTCTCTTTTAATAAGTAAGGAAATTAATTAATAAACTAATCAAATGATTTAAGATGGTGAATGGACACTTGGAAATTTTAAGTTACAATTGTAATGGTTTAGCTGATCGCAAAAAGCGAAACAATATATTTTCATGGTTAAAAAATAAAAATTACTCTGTATTTTGTCTTCAAGAAACCCACTCAATCGAGATAGATGAGAAAGTTTGGCAAAATGAGTGGAAAGGCCCAATATATTTTTCCCATGGGCAAAAAAACTCAAAGGGAGTGATGATTCTTTTTAGAGAAAATTTTGAGTTTACTTTTCTCTCTAAAAAATTTTATTGTGATGGAAGGTGGCTAATTGTAAATATTGCTGTCCAAGGACAAAATATTTGTCTTGTAAACTTATATGGACCGAATACTGATGACCCGGTATTCTTTGATAGGCTAAAAACGACACTTCTGGATATAGAAGGTGAGATAGTGATGATGGGAGATTTCAATACATCCTTAAATGATATACTGGATAGGAAAGGTAAAATAGGAAAAATATATCATCCTCAAGCTCTAAAACAGATTACCAATATTATGGATACTTATGAATTAGTAGATATTTGGAGAGAAAAAAATCCAAAAGCAATAAGATACACATGGAGAAGGAAAACCAGGCTAGTCGCATAGATTATTTTTTGATCTCATTTTCTTTAATTGCAAAAGTAATAGACTCTTCAATAGAAGATAAATTATACTCTGATCATAATTGTATTGGTTTAAGATTTTCGTTGCTAAAAGAAGAACGCGGTCGTGGCTACTGGAAGTTTAACCAAAGCCTCCTTAAGGATGAACAATTTATTGATAAAACAAAAGAATTTATAAAACATTTCTTTGAAATAAATATTGGTTCTGCAAATCCTCTAATGGTTTGGGAAGCTTTTAAATGCTGCTTCAGAGGCCACGCCATTGGTTTCTCCTCCTGGAAAAAACAACAAATGAAAATTAAGGAGCAAACATTACTACTAGAAATTGAAAATATCACTTCTTCAATAGATAATTCAAATAACTCTACTCAAGATCAATTGAATGAGTTGAATAAAAAACAAAATGAGTTAAATGAATTAAAAGAAAAACAGTTCCATAAAGATTATTTATTTAAAAAAGCCGAATGGTTGAAAAATGGAGAAAAATGCACAAAGTTCTTTCTAAATTATCAACGGAAGAATGATTCCAAAAAAAATATCTCAAGGATCATTTTAAGCAATGAGCAAACATTAACTACAAAAGATGACATTTTCAAAGAGCTTGAAAACTATTATCAAAAATTGTTTTGTGTCTCATCTTTCCATTGTGATTTGGATGATTACTTCTGCTTTCCATGTAAAGAAAAATTAAATATTGTACAGAAAGAACTTTGTGAAGGTCAAATTTTGGAGGAGGAACTTCATGACGTGGTCTGGTCTTTTCAGAAAGGAAAAACACCGGGCATTGATGGTATACAATAGAGATATATCAGACCTTTTATAGTCTTTTAAAACAACCTTTGCTGTCGTGTTTTAATTTTTCATATCAAACTGGACATTTAACTGAAACTCAAAAGGAAGGCATTATCTCCTTGCTATTAAAACAGGAAGCTGGTGGACAATATAAAAATCCAGAATTTATTAAAAATTGGAGGCCGATTACGCTTCAATGTTATGATACAAAAATTTTAGCAAAATGTATTGCCCAGAGAATAAAAAAAGTGATCCCAAATATTATACATCAAGATCAATCAGGTTTTATAAAGGGTCGCTCTATCGGAAATAACATTAGACAATTATTAGAAATTATTGAAAATTATGAAGTTTTTAATAAAAATGGTTTTAATTTTTATTTCTGATTTAGAAAAGGCTTTTGATAAAATCAATTTACATTTTGTTTTGAAATGTTTACAATTTTTCAATTTTGGAACTTCATTAATCAACTGGGTTAAAGTATTATACAATGAAAACAGATGCAAAATAATTAATAATGGCCATACTTCCAATTTTATATCAATAACAAGAGGTGTTAAACAAGGGTGCCCTTTATCACCCTACCTGTTTATTATTGCTATGGAAATATTGGCCATTAAGGTTAGATCAAATGAAGTTATTGAAGGATTAAAAATTGGAAATATTGAATCGAAGATCTCTATGTATGCAGATGATACCAGCTTCCTTGTAGATCCCAATCCTCCAGTTTACATGAATTGCTAAAAGTTTTGGAAACCTTCTCAACTGTTTCTGGTTTAAAATTAAACTATGATAAATGTAAAATCCTTAGAATAGGGAGTTTAAAAGGTATGATTTTAAAATACATTGTAATGTACCTCTGGAGTGGACAGATGGCCCTGTTAATATTTTAGGAATTGAAATTCCAAAAAATTTGAAAGATTTGGAAGTAAATTATGACAGAAAATTAGAGAAAATAAGTAAAATATTACAACCATGGAAAGGTACTCCACTAACCATATATGGTAGAATAACACTGATAAATTCACTAATAGTGCCCATCTTTGTCTACCTCTTCCTATCTCTCCCTAGTCCATCACAGAGATTCTTTAAAAACTACGAATGTAGAATATTTGATTTTATCTGGAATAACAAACCAGAAAAAATTAAAAGAAAAGTCCTATATAATGATTATAAAGTTGGGGGGTTTAGACTATTAAATCTAGAAGCTTTATGCTTTTCATTAAAAGCATCTTTGGTTCAGAAAATTCATGAAACCCAAAATGGTATATGAGTAACCTGTTAAAACAAAACCATTTGATTTTCAGCAAGGAATTGTTTCTGTATCTGCAAATTGAGAAGAAACATTTGCTGTTTTTGAACAACCTTATAACAAATGGTTCACAGTTCTTGAAGGAAGTTTTAGAGTGTTGGCTATGCTACCAATTAATTCCTCCAACAAAACGTGATGAAATTTTAGGGCAAATAATATGGCTAAACTCAAAATATTAATTGACGGTAAACCTCTACTCTGGGAAAAAGCTTTAGAAAGTGGAATGATTTTTGTAAATGATATCATAGGAGAAGATGGCAAACTATTAGATTATGAACAGATAACAAAAACCTTTGGAAATGTTTGCTCCTCCCATGAATATAAACAATTAGGTGCTGCTTTGGGAAAGAAATGGAGACAAACAATTAACAATGAAAAAAACAAATCATTAGTTTGTTATCCTCCTGTAAGGAATAATAAATGGTTAAAAGGAAAAAAGATGAATAAAAATATCAATAACTTTTATCTAAATAAAAACTCCTTAATTAATATTCCTTACAAAATATATAACAAATGGGAAGATCTTTTTGATGTACCCATTCATTGGAAAAATGTTTTCCAGTTGATTTACCAGACTGTTATTGATTCCCAGAGTAGATATTTTCAAATTAAAGTCATTTACAACTTTTTACCAACAAAAAAAATGCTAAAAATTTGGGGTCTTGAAGAAAGTGATAAATGTCGTTTCTGTTTAACTGAAGTAGAGTCTACTGATCATTTATTTTGGTACTGCCATATTGTAACTGCCTTTTGGGGTGAAATACAAGCAGTGCTTCGAAATTTAAACGTCTATTTGGAATTGTACCCACTATCAATAATTTTAGGTTTTGATGGCGAAGTAAAATGTCGAAATATGATCAATTTAATTATCCTCTTAGGGAAAATATTTATCTTCAATGTAAAGAAGAAGGAATCTTTAACTGTTACTGGGTTTCTTCAATTTGTGAAACATTATTATAAATTGGAAAAACTATGTGTTCAATCAGAAAAAGAAAGAAATGATCATACAAAACGATGGACAAAGATGCTGCAATTAATAGGGGAAGATAATAGTGAAGACTTTTAATTTAGCTGATTTTGAGTAAAGACTTTCTTAAAGCTAGTCTTGCAGGTTATTAGTGAAAATCGTATGAGCTTGAACAGATAAAAGCAAATATTAAGTACCACAATTACTATTATAATAAGAGATTTTTGCTTAAAAAAACAAAACAGTAAACTTAAGTAAATCTGAGTTAAAGTATAAAAACCTCTAAATTATAATTTTATAAAATGGAATATAGTAGGGTAGTAATGTGCAGATATGAATATATGCATGCACATATACTTATTTAACTTTATTTAACAAAATTTACTTCAAATGATAAAAATGGTGGAAAAAAAATATGGGGAAAAGAGTATATGCCAATTATTTAATTTAGAGAGAGAGCGGAAGGTGAAGGAGGGAGAGAGAGAGAGAGAAACTTGTTTGCGCAAATCGTTTATGAGTATTATTTTTGATGTATGTTTTATAGTGTACTAATTATGTTTGTAGTTTTCGTTTGTTTCTGTGTTTGTTTATGTTTGCTGATGTGTTTTTATTTTTGTCTTTCTGTTTGTTTATTGTTCGTCCTTTAATATAACTTAAGTTGTAGTTTTCTTGTTTTTGATTTTGTCTGTATTGTATGTCTGGTATGTCTTTTTGTATTTTGTTTGTTTTGAATAAAAAAAAAAAAAAAAAAAAAAAAAAAAAAAAAGAGATAGAAGTGGAGGGGTAGTGAGAGGAGAGAGAGGGGGTAGAGAGGAAAGAGAAGAGGGGGAGAGAAGGAGACCGAAAAAAGAGGAAAGGGAGAGAGGAGAGGTAGAGAGAAAGAGAGAGGACAGCAGGAGAGAGAGAAGAGAAAGAAAGGAAGAGAGAGGGAGGGAAGAGAGAGAGAAAGTAAGAAAGAAAGAAAGAAAGAAGAGAGGAGAGAGAAAGGAGGGAGAAGAGAGAGGAAACAGAAAGAGAGAGAGGAGGAGGAGAGAAGAGAGGGGGCAGAGAAAGAGAGTGATAGGAAAAGAGAAGAGGAGAGTGAAGAGGAGAGACGGGGGAGAGAAAGGGGAGAGGTGGAGAGAGAGGAAGAGAGAAGAAAGATAGAGGGGGAGAAAGAGATAAGAGGAGAGAGAAGAGAGAGGCAAGAAGAAGAGAGAGGAAAGAGAGAAAGAAAGGGGGAGAGAGAGGGAGGGAAGAGAGAGAGAAAGAAGAGAGAAGGAGAGCGAAGAGAAGGGAGAGAAGAGAGGAAAGAGGGAGAGGAGGGAGAGGAGGGAGGGGAGAAGAGAGGGGGCAGAGAAAGAGAGTGAGAGGGAAAGAGAGGAGGAGAGAGAGAAGAGAAAGAAGAGAGGGAGGGGGAGAGATGGAGAAGAGAGAAAAGAGAGAGAGAGAAGAAAGAGGGAGAGAGAAGAAGAGAGCAGGAAGGCAGAGAAAGAAGGAGAGAAAGAGAGAGGAATGAAACAAAACAGAAAGAAGAAACAGGAGGGGAAGATGAAGGCTAGACAACCATTGATCACATGTTAGTCTTGTTTTATTAAGTTTGATGTTAAATATGGTTGGACCCAGAACAAACCCCTGAGGAACACCCTGGCTTTAGATCAGTACAGTGTTTTTGCAGCTTTAGTACGAGAACAAAATGATTTATCTCGTTCTTTCTCTCTGTTGTTGCTTCAGGGCTGTCGGACACTTCACTGTGATTGGTTGGATTTTCAAAGTGGGCGTGGCTTATTACTAATTTCCACTTTGATTGTAGATTTTATCAATTTTGACACTAAAAATTATGCTACTTGTACTTTAGATTAATTTAGTAAGAAGTCTGAAAGTCAACAACATTTATCCAAGAATCAGCAAAGGTTCTGTAAGAAGTAAAGTATAACTGTGATTCTAAAAGCCTTACGTGTGCAGACTGGCAGGGCATCTGAGCTGATTTTTTTTTGTCTCGTGCAGCTCTTCTTTACGCCACCATCTTCGGAAACGTGACGACGATCTTCCAGCAGATGTACGCCAACACCAACCGCTACCACGAGATGCTCAACAGCGTCCGGGACTTCCTGACGCTCTACCAGGTCCCCAAAGGTCTGAGCGAGAGGGTCATGGACTACATCGTGTCCACCTGGTCCATGACCCGCGGCATCGACACCGACAAGGTACTGGACCTGGACTAGACCTGGACTAGAGCAGGACTGGGGCAAAATTAGAACAAGACTAGACCTGGACTAGAACAAGACTAGAGCAGGACTAGAGCAGGTCCCCAAAGGTCTGAGCGAGAGGGTCATGGACTACATCGTGTCCACCTGGTCCATGACCCGCGGCATCGACACCGACAAGGTACTGGACCTGGACTGGACCTGGACTAAGACGAGGCTGGGACTAGAGCAGGACTGGACCTGAACCTGGACTGGAGCAGAAGAGCATTACTAGAGAGCAGGACGAGAACGAGACTGGAGCAGGACTAGAGCAGGACTGGGTCTGCATGATTTTGTCAAGGTACTGAATCAGGACTGAACCAGGACTATCTGGTCCAGACGTCTGTGCATTTGGAGGGAATTTTTTCACTTGTTTCAAAGTTTTAGCCAATTAAAAAGCCTAATTAAAGCCGCAAGCGGCATTCAGACGTTAGATGCCCCACTTGTCTAATTCATGTTCACCGAATTAGAGCTCAGTGGGCGAAACGCCCTAGGAGGAGTTTGTCAACGTTTGACCGTTCTTAAAGCTTGAACAGTTTGTGTTTGAATTGTGTTCTGTGGACAAAATGCTTCTGCTGCACCAAAAGAGCAGCTCTGAGGCTGATTCTCAGCAGCTACAAACAGAAACACCCAGTCCAGGTTTTTTTATCAGGTCTTTGATTTTGTCTCATTAAAATGTGTAGTAATGGAGTAAGCTTCTGTTACCGTCTCACCTTGACTGTGCTCGAGTCACTGCCCTGCTGTGTTCTCCACATGTGCAGAGTGTGTAAGTATGTACACAGTGTTCTCCACATGTGCTGCGTGTGCATGCGTCTCAGTACGGCTCTTTTAAGTCTCATTTGCTGCTTGTGGCCTGAGTTGTGCAGGTGCAGCATCGATAAAAGAAGACACGTACGACTCTGATGGATTACTAAAAATGTAATCAGTTCCACCTGAGAACTGGATTCAATTCCATCTGACACGAGCCTGGTGAATCCTCTAAAGACTTTCATTTAAACACACTCTCTCTTTCCTTTCATCCTTCAGTGAAAGTCCTGGTTCAGTTTCACACTCACAGACTTTCACAGTCACAGTTTGGCTCCAGACCAACTTTTACATCAACAACAAAACAGATGACGCAGAGCCAGCGGCCTCACTCAGCCTAGTCACTTTGACCTCTACAACTCTGCACTTTTACATCTGCAAAATAAACATCCCTGATGGAAGTGACAAACCTTAGAGTCGTCTCTTTTGTCACTTCAGGGTTTAGTCATGTCGCTCAAGGACATTCTGGAGGTGTACATTTACAGACAAAGTAGAGTCTATCATACTTTACTTATTTCCATGTCATGAGTGTTCAGTCTGACTCATAAATCGTCTCAGCTAATGCCATGTCTAAAGCTGCTTACACACCGGAGGCATTGATATTTGAAATTGAACGCTTGTTCTGAAACGTAACCAAGTGTGTTCAAGTGTGTTCATGGAACTAGAGTATCTGTGACTCTCGTATAGAAGCAGCAGAATGTCTGCTGTCAGGTGGTCGAGTGGATATCACACAGGAAACTGGTTTGAAGTGACTGCAGCTGCATGAGTTTGAAACCTGGCACTGCAGCAAAGTTACTTTAGATGTATAACTTTTATAATCCTACTTTGTGTACAAACGCCTTATGTTATAGAGGTTATGCAGGTGACATCACAGCATTCTAAATGTGAGAGCTGAGTGGCAAGGATGCATGAGAGTTAATGGAGAGAAAGGACATTTTCTAATGTAATAAAAATCCAAACTTTGTGGCGTTCTGTCCAAACTTTTCCTTAAACATCCATCTTCTCGATCTTCCGTTGCTACTACAACTTTTAATCGTAGTTTGATTAATCTTTAGCGTTTTAATTGTAGAAAAAACAATTCATTTGAAAACGATCTGTAAAGAATAGTAATAATAATTTTGTTCAAATCCTCAGAGTCATTATTAATTCCTTTATAAACGGTTCACAGATTGAAAACACAGACACACACATTCACACGGCTTTAGAATCACATGAGGACAAAAGAGTTTGGAGAGTTACAGGAGGAAACTTTGCAGACATTTGTACAGACATGGACGATTCACACGGGAGAAGAAACTCAGACAACGTCCATAATTATTACAATTTACATGAAGTCCCTGGGTAAATAATAGGCCGTTTAAATAGGACTGAAGAATAGCCACTCGTTTTTAATGTTGCTAAGCATTTTTGGAATAAAACGATGTGCATAACCTCTTGAACACACAAAACAAACACCAGGTCTTTATTTCATTTGTCAGTCATATGCATAAGTGCAGAAAAAAAAAGAATGTTTTTGTCCCCTATGGGATTTATACTCATATTTCCCTGGCGAGAGACCATTGCTTCACAAGTTACGCCATCATGGCAGTAACAATGACCAGTTAAAATGACAATATAAGATTCTGCTTTAGTCGTGTCAACAGACTGTTTTTAGCGCGGAAATCATGTTTGTTCATTTGTTGTATTATATGATTTTTTTCTTACAGTGTTTTTTATGTTTCTGCAGTTTTTAAGTAGAACAAGTTAATAACTCAGAAGTCTGATTATGTTAAAGCTGTAGAACTGGTCATTCTGAGCCACTGTCACTCTGCTCTTCACATGTTGGTCGCGCATACACGCCCGTTTGCGCGTCAACGTACCTCCACATAAACTTGGCATTGAAAATGTTCACGTGGTCGCGTTTGGTGTGTGAGCGCCTTTAGATCAGTTAAAATCAATTACTAAATTAGATGACAATCATTTCTATAATCGATTAGTTGCGAATAAACTTGTTTCATGCCTCAGATCAAATAAAGCAGGTTATTTCTATTTCTTTATTCAAATCCTAGCTGGTGGTCTTAAACTCAGATGTCATTTTCTTTCTGAAGCTGTGAGAAAACGATTTGTATTCAGCGAGTGTTTGATTTGATTTGACGCTTTCTCTAAGAATGTCTTAGAATAAAATGAGAAAAATGTGATGTGAAGAAACCGTATATAAGATTTTGATTTGAGATTTGATAAACATGACCTAAATGTGTCCCAGACCCAGATACAAGGTCAACATGTTCAAATGTGACCCAAGCCTTGTAAATCTGACTTATTCTTAATTAGAAAAGCATTTGGTGATTGGACCGGAGTTAGGCCTGGTTTAGATTGATGTTTGGCCTGGTTTAGACCACAATTAGTCCTGGTTTAGACCGATGTTAGGCCTAATTTTGACCAGAGCAAGTCCTGGTTTAGACCAAAGTTAGGCCTGGTTTAACCAAAGTTAGGCCTGGTTTAGACCAAAGTTAGGCCTAATTTTGACCAGAGTAAGTCCTGGTTTAGACCAAAGTTAGGCCTAATTTTGACCAGAGTAAGTCCTGGTTTAGACCAAAGTTAGGCCTGGTTTAGACCAAAGTTAGGCCTGGTTTAGACCAAAGTTAGGCCTAATTTTGACCAGAGTAAGTCCTGGTTTAGACCAAAGTTAGGCCTGGTTTAGACCAAAGTTTTGTCCTGGTTTAGACCAAAGTAAGTCCTGGTTTAGACCAAAGTTAGGCCTGGTTTAGACCAAAGTTTTGTCCTGGTTTAGACCAAAGTAAGTCCTGGTTTAGACCGAAGTTAGGCCTGGTTTAGACCAAAGTTAGGCCTGGTTTAGACCAAAGTTAGTCCTGGTTTAGACCGGAGTTAGTCCTGGTTTAGACCAAAGTTAGTCCTGGTTTAGACCAAAGTTAGGCCTGGTTTAGACCAAAGTAAGTCCTGGTTTAGACCGGAGTTAGGCCTGGTTTAGACCAAAGTTAGTCCTGGTTTAGACCAAAGTTAGTCCTGGCTTAGACCAAAGTTAGTCCTGGTTTAGACCAAAGTTAGGCCTGGTTTAGACCAAAGTAAGTCCTGGTTTAGACCGGAGTTAGGCCTGGTTTAGACCAAAGTTAGTCCTGGTTTAGACCAAAGTAAGTCCTGGTTTAGACCAAAGTAAGTCCTGGTTTAGACCAAAGTAAGTCCTGGTTTAGACCAAAGTAAGTCCTGGTTTAGACCAAAGTAAGTCCTGGTTTAGACCAAAGTAAGTCCTGGTTTAGACCAAAGTAAGTCCTGGTTTAGACCAAGTAGTCCTGGTTTAGACCGGAGTTAGGCCTGGTTTAGACCAAAGTTAGTCCTGGTTTAGACCAAAGTTAGTCCTGGCTTAGACCGAAGTTTTGTCCTTGTTTAGACCAAAGTAAGTCCTGGTTTAGACCAAAGTTAGTCCTGGTTTAGACCAAAGTTAGTCCTGGTTTAGACCAAAGTTAGTCCTGGTTTAGACCAAAGTAAGTCCTGGTTTAGACCAAAGTAAGTCCTGGTTTAGACCAAAGTTAGTCCTGGTTTAGACCAAAGTTAGTCCTGGTTTAGACCAAAGTAAGTCCTGGTTTAGACCAAAGTTAGTCCTGGCTTAGACCGAAGTTTTGTCCTTGTTTAGACCAAAGTAAGTCCTGGTTTAGACCAAAGTTAGTCCTGGTTTAGACCAAAGTTAGTCCTGGTTTAGACCAAAGTTAGTCCTGGTTTAGACCAAAGTTAGTCCTGGTTTAGACCAAAGTTAGTCCTGGTTTAGACCAAAGTAAGTCCTGGTTTAGACCAAAGTAAGTCCTGGTTTAGACCAAAGTTAGTCCTGGTTTAGACCAAAGTTAGTCCTGGTTTAGACCAAAGTAAGTCCTGGTTTAGACCAAAGTAAGTCCTGGTTTAGACCAAAGTTAGTCCTGGTTTAGACCAAAGTTAGTCCTGGTTTAGACCAAAGTAAGTCCTGGTTTAGACCAAAGTTAGTCCTGGTTTAGACCAAAGTTAGTCCTGGCTTAGACCGAAGTTTTGTCCTTGTTTAGACCAAAGTAAGTCCTGGTTTAGACCAAAGTTAGTCCTGGTTTAGACCAAAGTTAGTCCTGGTTTAGACCAAAGTAAGTCCTGGTTTAGACCAAAGTAAGTCCTGGTTTAGACCAAAGTCCTGGCTTAGACCGGAGTTTTGTCCTTGTTTAGACCGATGTTAGGCCTGGTTTACACCGAGGTTAGTCCTGCTTTAATCCGGAGTTAGTCCTGGTTTTCAGTCCCGATGTGGTGCATCTATCACTTGTTTTTGTGACGTATTTGGTGATTGGTTCTCCAGTCAGAAAACAGAATGAACCTCACATGACTCTTCCATCTCGCTCACACTCTGACAACACAAGTTCATCTGTGATTATAATACCTTTTAAAAACCACTAGATGTGCCTCTTACATACGGCTCCTTTAATAAGAACTACAGTAAATTGTTCTAGATTTCTGTGAGTAGTAATAACGCCAGTCTGTCATTGTTCCTGTTTAACGTCCACACTGGTCACAGCTCTAACGTTCTGTGTCTGTGTCTTTCTCTTACTCAGGTGCTGCAGATCTGCCCTAAAGACATGCGCGCCGACATCTGCGTGCACCTGAACCGTAAAGTGTTTAAGGAGCACCCGGCGTTCAGGCTGGCCAGCGACGGTTGCCTCCGCGCTCTGGCCGTGCAGTTCCAGATGATCCACTCTGCTCCCGGAGATCTGATCTTTCACGCCGGAGAGAGCGTGGACAGTCTGTGCTTCGTGGTGGCCGGGTCTCTGGAGGTGATTCAGGACGACGAGGTGGTGGCCATCCTGGGTAAGACCACACTTAGACCTGACATTTTCAGAAATCCCATTGTTCTAGTGTAGCTAGTCTCTGCGTTGTGTTGGGTTTTTGTGATGAATCAGTCAGTCACGCGACACAGGAGGATTTTCATTGTAAATCTGCCCTGCCGTAATAGTGAAATATTAAGTGCAAATTCTAACAAGCTCCTGTTTTAGTCATATGTTGTTTTTTCTTATGAACAGACCTCTGTTTGTATCCATACCTTGACAGTTTCGGCTGCACACTGTAGCCTTCTTCAGAAGTGTGACTTGGTGTTCCTGTGACGTGTCTGGTCAGCTGGTTTATACAGGTTTTGGCGCCATTTTCCTACTTGGGACAGTAGGATGATTAGGGATGCACCGATCCAGCTTTTTTTGTTCCGATATCAATCCCGATATTTGGCTTTAACTATCTGCCGATACCCGATATCAACCGATACCAGTGAAAGGACTGTAATTGCTTCTTTTTCTTATAAAAACTTAATACATTTGGTCATATTGTGTTATGTAACTGTTGTTTATAGTACAAGTCACAACTTAACAACTTAATCTGAATAAAATGCCCAATATTGTGAAATGTAATGGATCAACAACAGCCTGTAAAATAGTCTCATTATGTCCAATTAAAGGCACAGCCATTATATCGGCTGAACTGATATCATGGAGCCGATACCCGATCCAGCAAAATGTCCTGGATCGGCACTGATATCTGATCCAGGTATCGGATCGGTGCATCCCTAAGGACGATGGCGCCATCTGCAGTCCGACTTCTTCAGAACTGTGTCCCAGGTGTGAGAGAGTTGATACGCCCCCTCGTCCCGATTTACAGCCTGGTGGGCGCGTTTTCGGATTTCGATGACCTCCCTGATCCAGCGATGATATTTGTTGCTTTCGGTGCCTATGACTCTGGCGTTGTCCAAGTCCATCAGGTGGTTCTCTCTCTGTTCATAAGAAAAAACAACATATAACTATAACAGAAGACCTAATGAATTAATCGGATTAAGCTCCTGTTTTTCATTTATCTGGACTGGTTTATCTGGATTTAGTTCTAAGTGCTGTGAATCAGTGACTTTTAACCAGACTGCTGGAACACTAGTGTTTCTTGAAAAGACAACCAATTTCTGAAATTCAGTCTATGAAAGAAGCCAATTTAACTGCTGTATTTGCCATCTTGGAGTATTTGAACAACATTTTCACCAAAAATGGAAGGAAAAGCAATCGCCATTAACCTCGACACGGTGGCAGAGCGGATAGCGTTCTGACCTCACAGCCAGAAGGTTGTGGGTTCGACTCCCTGCATGTTCCTCCCCGTGTCTGGGTGGTTTTCTCGCCAACCAATAACATGCAGGTTAGCAGGATGCTTGGTGTTGGTCGGAGGTTGAGGCTCCAAGGCTGCTGTGTGAGGCACTTTGGAAGACATTAGTCTGTGTAAATGTGCTGTAGAAATAAACCTTCTATATCTGTATTTGATCAAATATACATATATATATATATTTTTTATATATAAAAAAAAAACCTGACGTGTGACCACTTGACTTTAATTCTCTTTACACAGTTTAACAGTAAGAGGGTCATTACAAGTGCCCCTTAAAAGTTTTATAGACAATATTTACAAAGTTATTATTATTTTTTTTCAAAGTGCTTTGGCCATATTTGAGTAGGTGTGTTAAAGTGTGCCATGACTGAAAACAGGTTGAGAAACTCTGCTGTGAATGATCAGGTGCCTGAGTCACTTTGAGCTGAGTTAATGATGAGCATGGGCTGGTGTTTATGTAAAGTCTGTATCGTACAAAAACAGTAGGATTATAAAACTACGTCTGACTGAGTGTTTAGTGAGTCTGCTCTGTGTCCAGGATCCATCTCTGTTCACCACGATACAGGAAAAGGAAAAAGGACGTTTACTCTGAGCTGTTTAGAGAAGCTGTCAGAAACACTGGTCACACTTTTAGATCTGCAAATACAAGGACTGTAGTTTAAGAGACTGAGCCGGATGCACCGGGGCTTTGCTTTTGATGGTTTGATGATGAGAGTTTTTATTTCTACAGCACATTCACACAGACAGACGGCTTCCAAAGCACTTCCTCCTCCTCACTCAGTGACAGCAGCTGTTCTGAAGCAGCTCAGCAGAAACGAGTCGCCTAAACCAGTGCTTCTCAATGTTTTTCAGTCGCAACCCCCTAAATAACAATCGTAGCCATTCGTGACCCTCAAACACCTGCAAAGTGACAAAGTAGTTCTAGTCTAATTTTAATTTGAAGACATAACCCTCAATACATTCATCTTATTGACCCTATTATGTCCGCCCACTTGGCTTGGAAATGCACTTCCTGTTTAGCTCTGTTAAGGTAGCTAACGTGTTTGTTTGTCTGTCTTATGGGGCAATTTTAATTAAATATAATGACAGTTAAAATAAACCCATCGACTGAAATCTACAGGCTAAATGCAGCTAAACAGGAACTGCATGTCCTAGAAAAGTAGGCGGGACAAAATAGGGTCAATAGGCCAACAAATAGGAATAGACATCTATCACTGTATTTGAAGCTGCAAAATCTTGTTTAAGATCTTAATGTTAACTTTTTCACATGATCTGGGGGACCCCCTGAAATCATTTTGCGACCCCCAGGTTGAGAACCACTGGCCTAAACACCTGGCGCCTCAACCTCCGACCAACACCAAGTGTTCTCTAACCTTCTAACTGCGTCAATAAGCAGACAACAGAACTACACATTGGGATTATAGCAGAGGTTCTCAAACTTTTCAGCACTGGGGCACCCCTAAGCGTTCTTGCCCTAAGCCGAGGCACCCCTTACAGTTTTACATATTTTTTTAACTTTAAATAGGGTGTTTTTTTTACCTTTTTAAAACGTGAACAGCTTATTTAGATTTCATTGAAATCCACCAAGCACCACAGGAAAATTGTATTAAATTCAATGTCATATTCTGTATTCTGAAATATTTAAAATTATTTTTCCTAATGCATGATGTAATTTTATCATTATTAAAAAGGTATAAAGCATGTGTTTAAAGTCATTTTAAATCAGAAGCTCTCATGGGGCCCAGTCTAGGTCCGCCCCTGTAAACCAGCGTTCAGAAGCTTCAGTGTGACGAGACTGTCCTGTGTGATCAGAGCGGAGGAAACGCTGCTGTTCCACAAACATTTGTCTGGACAGGACTTCTGTTTTGCAAATACAAAAGCTCCAAAGATCACTTTGACGATTTCCGCGTTGCGCCGTTACGTGCCGCATCAAGTTTCTATTCTCGTATGTTTTATTTCACTTTATGTTTCGGACCTTTTCTCCGCGGATACAAGGCAGATTTAAACAAATGAAGCATCAAAATGTAGCTCCAGTTTCGTAGAATATCACTGGATGTGGCAAACTCTTCTTTAAAGCCACGTTCTGCTGCTATAAGCTCTGATATGACACAGACACACGCCAGCCTCTCTAAAGTGAGGATGGGAGAGAGGAAAAAAGAAACGCTGTGAGAACGCAAATGTTTCTGAGGCAAAGAGCGCTCTGGGTGTTCACAACGGCTGGTCTATTCGAAAGCCTTTATTTGAAAAATTCTATCAGACTCAACAATTTCCCGCGGCACCCCTGGACTCACGTCACGGCACCCCAGGGTGCCGCGGCACCCCATTTGAGAACCTCTGGATTATAGCCTACTTTCAACTGCAGCGACGTGCTGGAGGATGTTACGGCAAAGTTTGGATTATATTATGTGTTTGGCGTCATTCTTCTGCACAAACGTGACTTTGATTTGATCACAAGGATTTATGAAGCTCAACACTCAAGACTTGACAGAAAGTCTGCATTGAGGACTGTGTTTTAATTGTATGGACCCGTTGTTTCTTCTGTTTAAAAGGTAAGCCGACACACTGCTGTTTGTTTATGACACACGTAGGTGCAGGGCTCTGTCTTTTTGGGAGAAGTGAGACGTGAATTGTCCCGTTAGCTGTCCTAAGCTCACACGATTGGTTTGGGAGAACGTAAGAAGTGAACTGCCGTGACACCGCAGAATGCGCATTTGGCACATAGGCTACGTTTTGTTTTTGCTGTTTGTGAAGCGTAGTTCGCCTCATTAGGGAGCAAACGTGTGTCATGTGTGGTGTTTGTTCTCTGCTTATTGAAAAGAAGCCGGGTGCTGCTGTACGTGTGTCACGTGACGCGCAGCACCCAATCATATGACTCGAAACCGCCGGCAACCAATCAGAAGTTACTATTTCCGGGAAAACAGCTTAGATACTTTTGCGGTTGGTCTTTCCACACAGGAAATGTCCATATTTGGAGTAGCTAGCGCTGTGGGTGAGGCTTTGAGCTTTACAACAACACCAGACATGTCATGTTTGTGTGAATGGAGACGGCACAGGAGAGCGGCAAAAGGAAAACCGTTTTGGGTGATTTTATAACAAAAACACTAGCGACAGTGAACAAAATGTAAAGAAATAAACGTCTTAAAGTGTTATTTTGACAAAATTTCTAGACTCATATGAAAGTTAAGATGTTAAGGCAACTAACTAACCTAAAATCTCAAAAATTGACCACTTCATGAAAAAATGCTGTTTTCACCTGCCCGTTGTCTCGCCTTAAAATGTGAAGAGAAGTGTGAATGTAACCTCTAAGTCATTTTGTCAGTCTGTTTCTAACTCATCTGACCAACATCTTTCTGATTCGTTAATCCACCTGTCAATCATGGCGACAAAACTCTGAGACAGAACATCAGAGACACACGTAAAGTTTAGGAAATGCTTGTTTGACTGGAACATGTTTGTAGATTTTCCTTCAAGCTCTGAGTCTATTTCAAACCTGTTTTTTCTCCAGGTAAAGGCGACGTGTAATCAAACCTGTCTTGTTTGTCCGTTTGCAGGTAAAGGCGACGTGTTCGGGGACGTGTTCTGGAAGGAGATGACGCTGGCTCAGTCGTGCGCTAACGTACGCGCGCTGACCTACTGCGACCTGCACATCATCAAAACGAGACGCTCTGCAGAAAGTCCTGGAGTTCTATTCCGCCTTCGCCAATCACTTCGCCCGGAACCTGCTGCTCACCTACAACCTGAGGAAGAGGGTGAGTCGGGTTTGGAAATGTTTCAGAGCTGATCAGGACGTGAACCCAGAGCTAATAATACATCCATAGTGACGTGTCTTAGTAGCTGCTGATCCCAGGCGTTGGTCAGTCTGGTCGACCTTACGGGTCCTGACGCTCGCTGGTCTCTGGGGAAGGCTGCTCCACGTACAGGACAGTTTAAATTCTGATTTCTTTTGCTTCTTTGATCCATCGTTTGTAGTTGTTGTCTTAATTAGGGATGCACCGATCCAGCTTTTTTTTTTCAGTTCCGATACGATACTTTAGAATCAAGCATCTGCGATACCCGATATCAAACCGATACTTGTGTTTTTTCCTTTTCAAAACATAAGACTTTTGATCATAATAGTGTTTATTTATACTGCAAGACACAACTGAACAACTTAAGAAGAAGAGAGAGAGAGAAGAGAAGAAGAGAGAGAGAAGAAAGAGAGAGAGAGGAGAGAGAGAGAGAAGAAAGAGAGAGAGAGGAGAAGAGAAAGAGAGAAAGAAAGAGCGTGAGGAGAGAGAGAGAGATAGAGAGAAGAAAAAGAGAGAAAGAGAGTGGAGAGAAGAAAGAGAAAGAAAGAGAGCGCGAGGAGAGAGAGAGTGGAGAGAAGAAAGAGAGAAAGAAAGAAAGACAGCGCGAGGAGAGAGAGAGAGAAGAAAGAGAGAGAGAGGAGAAGAGAAAGAGAGAGAGAAGAGCGAGAGAAGAGAAGAAAGAGAGGAGAGAGAAAGAGCGAAGAGAAGGAAGAGAGAGAGAGAAAGAAAGAGCGCGAGGAGAGAGAGAGAGAATGAGAGGAGAGAGAAGAGAGAGAGAAAGAGAGAAGAAAGAGAGAAAGAAAGGGAGAGCGAAAGGAGAGAGAGAAGAGAAGAAAGAGAGATAGAAAGGGAAAAGAGAGCGCGAGGAGAGAAAGAAAGAGAGAAAGAAAAAAAGAAAGAAGAGAAGACAGAGTAGTAGAGAGAGAGAGAATTAGAGAGAAGAAAGAGAGAAAGAAAAGAGAAGAGAGAGAGAGAGAGAGAGAGAGAGAATAAAATGTTTGTGAGACATTCTGGATCAACATCAGACAAATCAGACTCATTATGTCCAATTAAACACAACTAGGATATCGGCTGAACCGATATCATGAAGCCGATACTCGATCCAGCAAAATTTCCTGGATCTGCACCGATATTCGATCCCAGTATTGGATCGGTGCATCTCTAGTCTTAATTAATAATCCGTGAGTTATTTCTGCCATTTTTCAATATTTATTCTATGAAATAAGCTTATTTAGATTTAATAGAATTACTTATCAGTGTTTTGGAACAACTTTTTACGGCAAGAAAGCGCTTTTCATACACCCCCCCCTGTTAGACAACTCCCATATTACAAGTACATACCCCCACCACTCCCCCTCTTCCCCGCACCCCCCCTCCCCCCTAACCACACACATACCCTCCCATAAACACTCAGATAAATAAATAAAAAATTGAATTTTGCTACATTTACATACATTGGGCTGGGTACAGATGGACCAAAGAAAGCATCATCAGAGGAGCTGTCTGCACCTGAAGCAGAGCCGCCTGCAGCCACAGGACACCAGCCCAGGGCCCAGAGAGGAGATGAGGTCAGGACCAAACCTCCAGGACCCATGAGCCAGAGCCCAACAGCCACAGCCGACCACAGCTCCTGGTGCAGAGGCTCCTCAGAGGAAACACTGGAGAACCTAAAAGTCATAAGAAAATTAAAATAAGTAATTAAAATAAGTAAAATTATTATAAATAAATAAAAAAAAAAAAAAAATAAAATAAAAATAAAAAAAATAAAAAAAAATTAAAATAAAAAAAAAAAAAAAAAAACAAAAAAAACTAAGAACTAAAAATTCAGTCAGATAAAACTAATAGTAAATAAACAAATAAATAAATACATGTAAAACAATAAATACTAATCAAAAGCTAAGCTACTCACCATTTACACATTTAAAGATGTTCCGTGTAACTGTGAAAAGTTCTGACATTATAGAGATCTACGTACGTACAATGACTGGAATTTACAAGAAATGACATTCAACAAGTTTAACATGTATTTGTTAAAAGGTTATTTTAATTCTAATAACTTAGAAAAAATGCTTTTTTATTGCATTTCTCTCCGTCTTCACCCTCTCTCTTTTTTCTCTCCATCACTTTCCTCTCCTTTATCTCTTCCTTTCTTCACCCTCTCTTTCTGCTCTCCTCCTCCTCCTCCTCTCTTCTTCTCCTTTTTCCTTCCCTCTTTTTCTGCCTCTTTCATCTCTTCCCTCTCCTCTTTACCTCCGGTCTCTTCCTCTTCTGTCATTTTCTCTCTTCTTCATCCTTTCCCTCTGTTCTCTCTAAATCAATGTAAAGCTGCTCCATACGTCTCATATTGAAGAAGNGCCTGGTTTAGACCAAAGTAAGTCCTGGTAGACCGGAGTTAGGGTTTAGACCTTTAGACCAAAGTTAGTCCTGGTTTAGACCAAAGTTAGTCCTGGTTTAGACCAAAGTTAGGCCTGGTTTAGACCAAAGTAAGTCCTGGTTTAGACCGGAGTTAGGCCTGGTTTAGACCAAAGTTAGTCCTGGTTTAGACAAAGTAAGTCCTGGTTTAGACCAAAGTAAGTCCTGGTTTAGACCAAAGTAAGTCCTGGTTTAGACCAAAGTAAGTCCTGGTTTAGACCAAAGTAAGTCCTGGTTTAGACCAAAGTAAGTCCTGGTTTAGACCGGAGTTAGGCCTGGTTTAGACCAAAGTTAGTCCTGGTTTAGACCAAAGTTAGTCCTGGCTTAGACCGAAGTTTTGTCCTTGTTTAGACCAAAGTAAGTCCTGGTTTAGACCAAAGTTAGTCCTGGTTTAGACCAAAGTTAGTCCTGGTTTAGACCTGGTTTAGACCAAAGTAAGTCCTGGTTTAGACCAAAGTAAGTCCTGGTTTAGACCAAAGTTAGTCCTGGTTTAGACCAAAGTTAGTCCTGGTTTAGACCAAAGTAAGTCCTGGTTTAGACAAAGTTAGTCCTGGCTTAGACCGAAGTTTTGTCCTTGTTTAGACCAAAGTAAGTCCTGTTTAGACCAAATTAGTCCTAGTTTAGACCAAAGTTAGTCCTGGTTTAGACCAAAGTAAGTCCTGGTTTAGACCAAAGTTAGTCCTGGTTTAGACAAAGTTAGTCCTGGTTTAGACCAAAGTCCTGGTTTAGACCAAAGTAAGTCCTGGTTTAGACCAAAGTAAGTCCTGGTTTAGTTTAGACCAAAGTTAGTCCTGGTTTAGACCAAAGTAAGTCCTGGTTTAGACCAAAGTAAGTCCTGGTTTAGACCAAAGTTAGTCCTGGTTTAGTCCTGTTTAGACCAAAGTAAGTCCTGGTTAGACCAAAGTTAGTCCTGGTTTAGACCAAAGTTAGTCCTGGCTTAGACCGAAGTTTTGTCCTTGTTTAGACCAAAGTAAGTCCTGGTTTAGACCAAAGTTAGTCCTGGTTTAGACCAAAGTTAGTCCTGGTTTAGACCAAAGTAAGTCCTGGTTTAGACCAAGTCCTGGTTTAGACCAAAGTCCTGGCTTAGACCGGAGTTTTGTCCTTGTTTAGACCGATGTTAGGCCTGGTTTACACCGAGGTTAGTCCTGCTTTAATCCGGAGTTAGTCCTGGTTTTCAGTCCCGATGTGGTGCATCTATCACTTGTTTTTGTGACGTATTTGGTGATTGGTTCTCCAGTCAGAAAACAGAATGAACCTCACATGACTCTTCCATCTCGCTCACACTCTGACAACACAAGTTCATCTGTGATTATAATACCTTTTAAAAACCACTAGATGTGCCTCTTACATACGGCTCCTTTAATAAGAACTACAGTAAATTGTTCTAGATTTCTGTGAGTAGTAATAACGCCAGTCTGTCATTGTTCCTGTTTAACGTCCACACTGGTCACAGCTCTAACGTTCTGTGTCTGTGTCTTTCTCTTACTCAGGTGCTGCAGATCTGCCCTAAAGACATGCGCGCCGACATCTGCGTGCACCTGAACCGTAAAGTGTTTAAGGAGCACCCGGCGTTCAGGCTGGCCAGCGACGGTTGCCTCCGCGCTCTGGCCGTGCAGTTCCAGATGATCCACTCTGCTCCGGAGATCATCTTTCACGCCGGAGAGAGCGTGGACAGTCTGTGCTTCGTGGTGGCCGGGTCTCTGGAGGTGATTCAGGACGAACGAGTGGTGGCCATCCTGGTAAGACCACACTTAGACCTGACATTTTCAGAAATCCCATTTTCTAGTGTAGCTAGTCTCTGCGTTGTGTTGGGTTTTTGATGAATCAGTCAGTCACGCGACACAGGAGGATTTTCATTGTAAAATCTGCCCTGCCGTAATAGTGAAATATTAAGTGCAAATTCTAACAAGCTCCTGTTTTAGTCATATGTTTTTCTTATGAACAGACCTCTGTTTGTATCCATACCTGACAGTTTCGGCTGCACACTGTAGCCTTCTTCAGAAGGTGACTTGGTGTTCCTGTGACGTGTCTGGTCAGCTGGTTTATACAGGTTTTGGCGCCATTTTCCTACTTGGACAGTAGGATGTAGGATGCACCGATCCAGGCTTTTTTGTTCCGATATCAATCCCGATATTTGGCTTTAACTATCTGCCGATACCCGATATCAACCGATACCAGTGAAAGGACTGTAATTGCTTCTTTTTCTTATAAAAACTTAATACATTTGTCATATGTGATTAACTGTTGTTTAAGTACAATCACAACTTAACAACTTAATCTAAAAATGCCCAATATTGTGAAATGTAATGGATCAACAACAGCCTGTAAAATAGTCTCATTATGTCCAATTAAAGGCACAAGCCATTATATCGGCTGAACTGATATCATGGAGCCGATACCCGATCCAGCAAAATGTCCTGGATCCACTGATATCTGATCCAGGTATCGGATCGGTGCATCCTAAGGACGATGGCGCCATCTGCAGTCCGACTTCTCAGAACTGTGTCCCAGGTGTGAGAGAGTTGATACGCCCCCTCGTCCCGATTTACAGCCTGGTGGGCGCGTTTCGGATTTCGATGACCTCCCTAATCCAGCGATGATATTTGTTGCTTTCCTGCCTATACTCTGGCGTTGTCCAAGTCCATCAGGTGGTTCTCTCTCTGTTCAAAAAAAAAACAACATATAACTATAACAGAAGACCTAATGAATTTAATCGGATTAAGCTCCTGTTTTTCATTATCTGGGACTGGTTTATCTGGATTTAGTTCTAAGTGCTGTGAATCAGTGACTTTTAACCAGACTGCTGGAACACTAGTGTTTCTTGAAAAGACAACAATTTCTGAAATTCAGTCTATGAAAGAAGCCAATTTAACTGCTGTATTTGCCATCTTGAGATTTGAACAACATTTTCACAAAAATGGAAGGAAAAGCAATCGCCATTAACCTCGACACGGTGGCAGAGCGGATAGCGTTCTGACCTCACAGCCAAAGGTTGTGGGTTCGGACTCCCTGCATGTTCCTCCGTGTCTGTGGTTTTCTCGCCAACCAATAACATGCAGGTTAGCAGGATGCTTGTGTGTCGGAGGTTGAGCTCCAAGGCTGCTGTGTGAGGCACTTTGGAAGACATTAGTCTGTGTAATGTGCTGTAGAAATAAAAACCTTCTATATCTGTATTTGATCAAATAACATATATATATATATTTTATATATAAAAAAAAACCTGACGTGTGACCACATTGACTTAATCTCTTTACACAGTTTACAGTAAAGGGTCATTACAAGTGCCCCTTAAAAGTTTATAGGACAATATTACAAAGTTCATTATATTGTTTTTCAAAGTGCTTTGGCCATATTTGAATAGTGTGTTAAAGTGCGCATGACTGAAAACTGGTTGAGAAACTCTGCTGTGAATGATCAGGTGCCTGAGTCACTTTGAGCTGAGTTAATGATGAGCATGGGCTGGTGTTTATGTAAAGTCTGTATCGTACAAAAACAGTAGGATTATAAAACTACGTCGACTGAGTGTTTAGTGAGTCTGCTCTGTGTCCAGATCATCTCTGTTCACCACGATACAGGAAAAGGAAAAAGGACGTTTACTCTGAGCTGTTTAGAGAAGCTGTCAGAAAACACTGTCACACTTTTAGATCTGCAAATACAAGGACTGTAGTTAAGAGACTGAGCCGGATGCACCGGGGCTTTGCTTTTGATGGTTTGATGATATGAGAGTTTTTATTTCTACAGCACATTCACACAGACAGACGGCTTCCAAAGCACTTCCTCCTCCTCACTCAGTGACAGCAGCGTCTGAAGCAGCTCAAGCAGAACGAGTCGCCTAAACCAGTGCTTCTCAATGTTTTTCAGTCGCAACCCCTAAATAACAATCGTAGCCATTCGTGACCCTCAAACACCTGAAAGTGACAAAGTAGTTCTGTCTAATTTTTAATTTGAAGACATAACCCTCATACATTCATCTTATTGACCCTATTATGCCCGCCCACTTGGCTTGGAAATGCACTTCCTGTTTAGCTCTGTTAAGGTAGCTAACGGTTTGTTTGTGTCTTATGGGGCAATTTTAATTAATATAATGACAGTTAAAATAAACCCATCGACTGAAAATCTACAGGCTAAATGCAGCTAAACAGAACTGCATGTCCTAGAAAAAGGCGGGACAAAATAGGGTCAATAGGCCAACAAATAGGAATAGACATCTATCACTGTATTTGAAAGCTGCAAAATCTTGTTTAAGATCTTAATGTTAACTTTTTCACATGATCTGGGACCCCTGAAATCATTTTGCACCCCCAGGTTGAAACCACTGGCCTAAACACCTGGCGCCTCAACCTCCGACCAAACACCAAGTGTCTCTAACCTTCTTAACTGCGTCAATAAGCAGACAACAAAACTACAACATGGGATTATAGCAAGGTTCTCAAACTTTTCAGCACTGGGGCACCCCTAAGCGTTCTTGCCCTAAGCCGAGGCACCCCTTACAGTTTTACATATTTTTTAACTTAAATAGGTGTTTTTTTACCTTTTTAAAACGTGAACAGCTTATTTAGATTTCCATTGAAATCCACCAACACCACAGGAAAATTTGTATTAAATTCAATGTCATATTCTGTATTCTGAAAATTTAAAATTATTTTTTCCTAATGCATGATGTAATTTTATCATTATTAAAAAGGTTAAAGCATGTTTTAAAGTCATTTTAAATCAGAAGCTCTCATGGGGCCCAGTCTAGGTCCGCCCCTGTAAACCACGTTCAGAAGCTTCAGTGTACGAGACTGTCCTGTGTGATCAGAGCGAGGAAACGCTCTGTTCCACAAACATTTGTCTGGACAGGACTTCTGTTTTGCAAATACAAAAGCTCCAAAGATCACTTTGACGATTTCCGCGTTGCGCCGTTACGTGCCGCATCAAGTTTCTATTCTCGTATGTTTTATTTCACTTTATGTTTCGACCTTTTCTCCGCGGATACAAGGCAGATTTAAACAAATGAAGCATCAAAATGTAGCTCCAGTTTCGTAAATATCACTGGATTGGCAAACTCTTCTATTAAGCCACTAAAGCTCTGATATGACACAGACACGCAGCCTGGCTGCTTGAGGAACAGAACACGCTGTGAGCCACTAAAGTAGGATGGAGAAGAGGAAAAAAAGAACGCTGTGAAGACGCAAATGTTTCTGAGGCAAGAGCGCTCGGGTGTTCACAACGGCTGGTCTATTCGAAAGCCTTATTTGAAAAATTCTATCAGACTCAACAATTTCCCGCGGCACCCTGGACTCACGTCACGGCACCCAGGTGCCGCGGCACCCCATTTGAGAACCTCTGGATTATAGCCTACTTTCAAACTGCAGCGACGTGCTGGAGATGTACGGCAAAGTTTGGATTTATATTAGTGTTTGGCGTCATTCTTCTGCACAAACGTGACTTTGATTTGATCACAAGGATTTATGAAGCTCAACACTCAAGACTTGACAGAAAGTCTGCATTGAGGACTGTGTTTTAATTGTATGGACCCGTTGTTTCTTCTGTTTAAAAAGGTAAGCCGACACACTGCTGTTTGTTTATGACACACGTAGGTGCAGGGCTCTGTCTTTTTGGGAGAAGTGAGACGTGAATTGTCCGTTAGCTGTCCTAAGCTCACACGATTGGTTTGAGAACGTAAGAAGTGAAACTGCCGTGACCCGCAGAATGCGCATTTGGCACATAGGCTACGTTTTGTTTTTGCTGTTTGTGAAGCGTAGTTCGCCTCATTAGGGAGCAAACGTGTGTCATGTGTGGTGTTTGTTCTCTGCTTATTGAAAGAAGCCGGGTGCTGCTGACGTACGTGTGTCACGTGACGCGCAGCACCCAATCATATGACTCGAAACCGCCGGCAACCAATCAGGAAGTTACTATTTCCGGGAAAACAGCTTAGATACTTTTGCGGTGGTCTTTTCCACACAGGAAAATGTCCATATTTGGAGTAAGCTAGCGCTGTGGAGGCTTTGAGCTTTACAACAACACCAGACATGTCATGTTTGTGTGAATGGAGACGGCACAGGAGAGCGCAAAAGAAAACCGTTTTGGATTTTATAACAAAAAACACTAGCGACAGTGAACAAAATGTAAAGAAATAAACGTCTTAAAGTGTTATTTTGACAAAATTTCTAGACTCATATGAAAGTTTAAGAGATGTTAAGGCAACTAACTAACCTAAAATCTCAAAAATTGACCACTTCATGAAAAAATGCTGTTTTCACCTGCCGTGTCTCGCCTTAAAATGTGAAGAGAAGTGTGAATGTAACCTCTAAGTCATTTTGTCAGTCTGTTTCTAACTCATCTGACCAACATCTTTCTGATTCGTTAATCCACCTGTCAATTCATGGCGACAAAACTCTGAGACAGAACATCAGAGACACACGTAAAGTTAGGAAATGCTTGTTTGACTGGAACATGTTTGTAGATTTTCCTTCAGCTCTTGAGTCTATTCAAACCTGTTTTTTCCCAGGTAAAGGCGACGTGTAATCAAACCTGTCTTGTTTGTCCGTTTGCAGGTAAAGGCGACGTGTTCGGGACGTGTTCTGGAAGGAGATGACGCTGGCTCAGCGTGCGCTAACGTACGCGCGCTGACCTACTGCGACCTGCACATCATCAAACGAGACGCTCTGCAGAAAGTCCTGGAGTTCTATTCCGCCTTCGCCAATCACTTCGCCCGGAACCTGCTGCTCACCTACAACCTGAGGAAGAGGTGAGTCGGGTTTGGAAATGTTTCAGAGCTGATCAGGGACGTGAACCCAGAGCTAATAATACATCCATAGTGACGTGTCTTAGTAGCTGCTGATCCCAGGCGTGGTCAGTCTGGTCGACCTTACGGGTTCCTGACGCTCGCGGTCTCTGGGGAAGGCTGCTCCACGTACAGGACAAGTTAAATTCTGATTCTTTTGCTTCTTTGATCCATCGTTGTAGTTGTTGTCTTAATTAGGGATGCACCGATCCAGCTCTTTTTTTTCAGTTCCGATACGATACTTTAGAATCAAGCATCTGCCGATACCCGATATCAACCGATACTTGTGTTTTTTCCTTTTCAAAACATAAGACTTTTGATCATAATAGTGTTATTTATACTGCAAGACACAACTGAACAACTTAAGAAGAAGAGAGAGAGAGAGAGAAGAGAGAGAGAAAGAAGAGAGAGAGAGAGAGAGAGAGAGAGAAGAAGAGAAGAGAGGAGAAGAAGAAAGAGAGAAAAGAAAGAGCGTGAGAGAGAGAGAGAGAGAGAGAGAGAAGAAAGAAGAGAAGAAAGAGAGTGGAAGAGAAAAGAAAGAAAAGAGAGCGCGAGGAGAGAAGAGAGGAAGAAAGAGAAAAGAAAGAGAGAGAGAGAGAGAAGAAAGAAGAGAGAGAGAGAAAGAGAAAGAGGAGAGAAAGAAGAGAAGAGAAGAAAAGAGAGAGAGAAAGAGCGAAGAGAAGGAAGAGAAGAGAGAAAGAAAGAGCGAGGAAAGAGAGAGAAGAGAGAAGAGAAAGAGAGAGAAGAGAGAAGAAAAAGAGAAAGAAAGAGAGCGAAAGAGAAGAGAAGAGAAGAAAGAGAGATAGAAAGGGAAAGAAGCAGGAGAGAAAGAAAGAGAGAAAAGAAAAAAAGAAAGAAGAGAAGACAGAGTAGTAGAGAGAAGAGAGAATTAGAGAGAAGAAAGAGAGAAAGAAAAGAGAAGAGAAGAGAGAGAGAGAGAGAGAGAATAAAATGTTTTGTGAGACATTCTGGATCAACATCAGACATAAATCAGACTCATTATGTCCAATTAAACACAACTAGGATATCGGCTGAACCGATATCATGAAGCGATACTCGATCCAGGCAAAATTTCCTGGATCTGCACCGATATTCGATCCCAGTATTGATCGGTTGGCATCTCTAGTCTTAATTAATAATCCGTGAGTTATTTCTGCCATTTTTCAATATTTATTCTATGAAATAAGCTTATTTAGATTAATAGAATTACTTATCAGTGTTTTGGAACAACTTTTACGGCAAGAAAGCGCTTTTCATACACCCCCCCTGTTAGACAACTCCCATATTACAAGTACATACCCCCACCACTCCCCCTCTTCCCCGCACCCCCCTCCCCCCTAACCACACCACATACCCTCCCATAAAACACTCAGATAAATAAATAAAAATTGAATTTTGCTACATTTACATACATTGGCTGGGTACAGATGGACCAAAGAAAAGCATCATCAGAGGAGCTGTCTGCACCTGAAGCAGAGCCGCTGCCAGCCACAGGACACCAGCCCAGGGCCCAGAGAGGAGATGAGGTCAGGACCAAACCTCCAGGACCCATGAGCCAGAGCCCAACAGCCACAGCCGACCACAGCTCCTGGTGCAGAGGCTCCTCAGAGGAAACATGGAGAACCTAAAAAGTCATAAGAAAATTAAAATAAGTAAAAAATTTTAAAATAAGTAAAATTATTATAAAATAATAAAAAAAAAAAAAAAAATAAAAAATAAAAAAAAATAAAAAAAAATTAAAATAAATAAAAAAAAAAAAAAAAACAAAAAAAAAAACTAAGAACTAAAAATAATTCAGTCAGATAAAACTAATAGTAAATAACAAATAAATAAATACATGTAAAACAATAAATACTAATCAAAAGCTAAGCTACTCACCATTTACACATTTAAAGATGTCCGTGTAACTGTGAAAAGTTCTGACATTATAGAGATCTACGTACGTACAATGACTGGAATGTTACAAGAAATGACATTCAAACAAGTTTAACATGTATTTGTTAAAAGGTTATTTTAATTCTAATAACTTAGAAAAAATGCTTTTTTATTGCATTTCTCTCCGTCTTCACCCTCTCTTCTTTTTCTCTCCATCACTTTCCTCTCTTTATCTCTTCCTTTTCTTCACCCTCTCTTTCTGCTCTCCTCCTCCTCCTCCTCTCTTCTTCTCCTTTTTTCCTTCCCTCTCTTTTCTGCCTCTTTCATCTCTTCCCTCTCCTCTTTACCTCCGGTCTCTTCCTCTTCTGTCATTTTCTCCTCTTCTTCATCCTTTTCCCTTGTTCTCTCTAAATCAATGTAAAGCTGCTCCATACGTCTCATATTGAAGAAGGTGATTGGACCGTGACCCCCTCTCCTCTCTCTCTCTTTTACCTCCTCTTCTTCTTCTCCTCTTCTTTTCTCTCTCTCCTCTCTCTCCCTCTTTCTTCTCCATCTCTCTCTCTCTCCTTCTCTCTCTGATTGAATCTAAATCTGTTCCATACGTCTCACAGAAGATGATTGGAGCGTGACACATCTCTCTTTCTTCTCTCTCTCTCTCTCTTTCTCTCTCTCTCTCTTTCTCTCTCTCTCTCTCTCTCCTTCTCTCTTTAAGTGAATGTAAAACTACTCCACACGTTTCTCTCCTTACTCTCTCTTTCTCCTCTTCTTTACGTCTCTCTCCTCTGTCTCACCTCTTTCTCTCTCCCTCTCTCTCTCTTCTCTCCTCCCTCTCTCTCTCTTTTCTCTCGTCTCTCTCTTTCTCTCTCTCTCTCTCCCTTCTCTCTCTCCCTCTCTCTTCTCTCCCCCTCTCTCTTTTCTCTCCTCTCAATTTCAATTTCAAAAGGCTTTATTGGCACGATTGCACAACAACATTGCCAAAGCAAAAATAACAATAATAACAGTAATAACAACAATATAAACAGCAATCAATATTCTAAATAAAATATATACATATATATACATACACACACAGGTCAGGTGTTGTATCAGATGTGTGGTTGTTGTGCTTGTCCTCAGGTTGTGGCACAGTTGGACATATTTAGCTGCTGCTAAGCTGCTGACTCTGTTCTCTCCAAGAATGTGTTGCATTTTGGTTTGTTCAGGTTAGAGAATCAAAGCCAGGACCTGCTGGTTCATTTTGGAGAAGAACTGGCCTCTGATGTTGTCATATTTGCTGCAGTGAATGAGGAAGTGTGTCTCTGCTCCACTTGTCTGAGTGGACATAGTTGACACAGTCTGTCCTCTGTGGGCAGCCAGGTCTGTCTGTGTCTGCCCGTCTCTATGGCCAAGCTGTGGTCACATGAGTCTGTACATGTCTCTCTCTCTCCTCTCTCTCTCTTTTCTCTCGTCTCTCTCTTTCTCTCTCTCTCTCCCTTCTCTCTCTCCCTCTCTCCTCTCTCTCCCTCTCTCTCACTCTCTCTTCTCTCCCCTCTCTCTTTTCTCTCCTCTCTCTCTCTCCTCTCTCTCTCCCTCTCTCTCTATCTCTCCTCTCTCTCTCTCTCTCCTCTCTCTTCTCTTCTCTCCTCTCTTCTCTCTCTCTCTCTCCTCTTAAGTGAATGTAACTACTCACACGTTTCTCCCTTACTTCTCTTTCTCCTTTCTTTACCTTTTATCCTTTCCCTTTCTCTCTCTTTCTCTCTCCTTCTCCTTTTCTTTCCTCTTCTCCTCTCTCGCTTGCTCTCTTACTCTTCTTTCTCCTCTCTTCTCTTCTTCTCCCCTTCCCTCTCTCCTTTTCTTTCTCTCACCTTCTCTTTTGTCCTCTCTCCTTCTTTCACCTCTCTCCTCCTCTTCTTTACCTCTCAACTCTCTCTCTTTCTCTCTTTCTTTCACCTCTCTTCACCTTCTCTTTACCTTTTCTCCTTTTTTCTCCCTTTCTTCCTCTCTTGTCTTCTTCCTCTTCTTTACCTTCTTTCTCTCTCTCCTTTTCTCGCTGATTGAATGTAAATCTGTTCTTCCATACGTCTCTCAGAGGAGAAGGTGATAAGACCATGACTCTCTCTCTCTCTCTTTTTACCTCCTCTTTCTTCTTCTCTCTCCTCTCTCTTCTCTTCTTTTCTCTCTCTCTTCTCCCCCCTCTCTCTCCCTCCCTCTCCTCTTTCTCTCTCTCTCTCTTCTTTACCTCCTCTTTCTTTTCTCTCTCCTCTCTCTCCTTCTCTCTCTCCTCCTCTCTTTCTCCTTCTTCTTTTCTCTCTCTTCTTCTCCCTCTCCTCCTCTCTCTCCTCTTTCTCTCACTTTCTCTCTCTTCTTACCTCCTCTTTCTTTTCTCTCTCTCTTCTCCCCTCTCTCTCCCTCTCCTCCTCTCTCTCCTCTTTCTCTCTCTCTCTTCTTTACCTCCTCTCTCTTTCTTCTCTTTTCTCTCCTCCTCTCTTCTTGCAACTTCTCTCTCCCTCTTCCCCCTGTCTCTTTCTCTCCTCTCTCTCTCCCTCTCTCCTTTCTCTCTCCCTCTTCTCTCTCTCTTTCTCTCCGTCTCTCTCCTCTCTCTCTCTTTCTCCCTCTCCTTCCCTCTCTCTTCTCTCCCTCTCTCTCTCTCCTCTCTCTCTCTTCTCTTCTCTCTCTCTCTTGAATATAAATCTTTTCTTTACGTGTCTCAGAGGAGAAGGTGACTGAAGCGTGACTCTGCTGTAAATCTGATCATGATCTTTACTGAGCCTCAGCAGTGCGTGGACCTCTGTGTGTGTGTGTGTGTATATACGTGTGTGTGTGTGTGGGGGTGGGGGGTAAAAGAGAGGAGGAGGAGGAGAGGGAGTATAGAGCTCACTGTCCTCTGCCTGATTCAGTTCAGATTTATAGAAGTCACACCACAAAGCTCCAGGAAGATGAAGCTGTGAAAAAGCACACAGATGGTTCACACAGACAGGAGTGAGTCACTGAAGGATTTTAATAAAGACTTTAAGCTTTAGCCCTTGAGAGCATGTTGGTTTTTAAAGTGACACTGTGGAACTTTCTGATGGTGAGAAAGCCAACTTCTGCAGCCGTGTGTCCTTTCCATGGATGTATTATCCTTCTCTCTTGTTGCAGCGTGATCTGTGATCAAGTTGTTTCCTTTTCTTGAGTTGGTAGCAGAGTTGAGAATAGGGATGCACGTTTTCGAAAATGTCTTTAACCGTTAGTTGGAGCTCTTCGCGGTCAATAATCGGTTAACCCAACACTTTAACGCGGTACTTTTTATTGCTGTTATTTTCACTGAAAGTGTTATAATTGGACACAGTAGCTACGAGAGTGAATTTAGAGCAGAGAGTCAGCGACAGGCCTTTAAACTGGGCACAACACGGCTGAATAGAAGCCTCTATAAGCATGCACTTTTGCACTATGTATTATATAAAACTACTCTCAAATAAGGAGTCATGTTTTAAAGTTGATGCTAACGTTAGCTGCTTACCTTAGCTTGCCATGAACAAGTAAAAACATCGATAGTTTTTCAGGCAGTTGAATAGTCCAGTTTTCTTCATCAACATAAAATCCAAGTTAATAATCCTGCATGGTTGATATTAGTTCATAAACACTGCAGTGTCGCAGGTTTGCTCAGTCCTTCTGAGATAAACAGTGTTTCTGTAGTTTTAGCGATCTTTCTTCCTTCTCTGACAAACACCAGAGCTGTTCAGGGGCAGTTAGCGCCATCTGCTGGAGCAACTGAATATTTGTCAGTTAACTGGTGAAAGACGTCTCACTCGATCAAGGCATTAGTCACGGTTAACTGGTTAATCAGTTAACCGTGAACATCCCTAGTTGAGAGCGTTTAAATCCAGCTCTGCCTCAGAGCGTCAGTCTGGTGCTGCGTTCAGGTGCAGTCGACAATAAAACACCTCCTCAAATAAATGTTATAATTGTATTAAATATTGATCTGATTGCTGATTGAATGGATGTTGTATTCTGGAAGATCTAAGCCAGGGGTGTCGAGCTCATATTTACAAAGGGCATCAGGGTTGTCCTTCAAGGGCCGGTTGTAACTGAAATTAACCTGACTAATCTTTGACATACTATAAATAATAGTTGTATTTGAATATTGTATATTTATTGAAGTAGCAATTACTGAATATACGTCTGCATTAGTCTGAAAATGACTTGTACTCTTTAAGTTTCAGGCAAACTGTTTCATTAGGTTAAGACTGATATAAAGTTAGACCTTATGAGACCTTGAGGGCCGCATGAAATGAGGTGGAGGGCCGAATCTGGCCCCCGGGCCTTGAGTTTGACACATGTGATCTCTCTCCTTTTCTCGCTGATTAAATGTAAATCTGTTCTTCCATACGTCTCTCAGAGGAGAAGGTGATAAGACCATGACTCTCTCTCTCTCTTCTTACCTCTTTCTTTTCTTTCTCCTCTCTCTCCTCCTCTCTTTCTCTTTCTTCTTTTCTCTCTCTCTCTTCTCCCCTCTCTCTCCCTCTCCTCCTCTCTCTCCTCTTTCTCTCTCTCTCTTCTTTACCTCCTATCTCTCTTTCTTTTCTCTCTCCTCTCTCTCCTCCTCTCTTTCTCTTTCTTCTTTTCTCTCTCTCTCTTCTCCCCCCTCTCTCTCCCTCTCCTCCTCTCTCTCCTCTTTCTCTCTCTCTCTCTTCTTACCTCCTCTCTCTCTTTCTTTCTCTCTTTTCTCTCCTCCTCTCTCCCCTCTCTCTCTCCTCCCCCCTCTCCTTCTCTCTCTCCTTCCTTTTCTCCCCCCTCTTCTTCTCTCCCTTCTCTTCTCTCTCTCTCCTTCTCTCTCTTCTTTCTCTTCTCTCTCTCTCCTTTCTCTCTCTCTCTCTCTCTCTTTCTCTCCCCCCCCCCTTAAAACAAGGTGCAACGTGTCCTAAATATCGGCGGTATATCAGCGATATTTTGGCAGATAACCAATAGGCGTGTAAGTACTCATATCGGACAAAGATATCGGTCAAACCGATATATCGGCCGGGCCCTAGTGCTCAGAACCTTTTCCCGTGTTTAGTGTTTAATAAGGATGGAACGATTCACCTAAGTCACGATTCGATTTCAGTTTTCATTTTTGCAGTCACAATTTTCTTTGATTTTGTTAGTTTATTAACTTTTTTTTCCCTTAAACACAAAATGAACGATAAGAACATTTTCTTCTTTTAAGAACATTTAAACAGTAAACAGTCATATTTAGTGTCCATATTCAGAGCTCCACCCATCAGTTGTTAACATAATAATTAGAGATGCACCGATCCGATACTGGGATCGAATATCGGTGCCGATCCAGGAATTTTGCTGGATCGAGTATCGGCTCCATGATATCGGTTCAGCCGATATCCTAGTTGTGTTTAATTGGACATAATGAGTCTTTATAGGCTGATGTTGAGCCAGAATGTCTCGTAATGTTTGACATTTTATTCTTTCTCTCTCTCTTTCTTCTCTTTTTCTTTCTCTCTCTCCTCTCTCTTCTCTTTCTCTCTTTTTTCTCTCTAATCTCTCTTCTCTCTTCTACTTTCTCTTCTTTCTTTCTTTCTTTTCTTTCTTTCTTTCTCTCTTTCCCTCTCTATCTCTCTTTCTTCTCGTCTCTCTCTTTCTTTCTTCTCTCTCTCTCCTCTTGCTCTCCCTCTCTTTCTCTCTCTTTTTCTCTTTCTTCTCTCTATTTATCTGTCTTCTTTCTCTCTCTTCTCTTCTCTCTCTTTCTCTCTCTTCTCTTTTCTCTCTCTTTCTCTCTCCTCTCATTCTCCCCTCTCTTCTCTCTCTCTTTTCTCTCTCTCTCTCTTTCTCTCCTCTCTTTCTCTTCTCTCTCTCTCTTTCTCTCTCTTCTCTTTTCTCTCTCTTTCTCTCCTCTCATTCTCCCTCTCCTCTCTTTCTCTCTTCTCTCTCTTCTCTCTCTCTTCTTCTTAAGTTGTTCAGTATAAATAACACTTACGATCAAAAGTCTTATGTTTTGAAAAGGAAAAAAGAGCTATTTCAGTCCTTACACAAGTATCGGCCGATATCTGGAATCGGCAGATGATTAATTCTAAAGTATCCGGTATCGGAACTGAAAAGGCTGGATCGGTGCATCCCTAATAATAATACACATTCAGTTCACACTTTGTTTCTTCAGACATCATGGCTGTTATTGTAACCTATTATTATTATTTGTAACATACAACTATAGTGTATTGATCCTGACCTTTCGATTAGACCGCTGCAAACTTCCAAAGCTTTTTAAAGTTTTAGAACTGCTTTCTATCCCTCATGTTCAACTAAATCTAAAGCTCACAGACTGACGTGAGGAGGTTTAGAGACGACGAGGATCAGATCAGTGACGTGATCGATCAGCGGCTCCACTTCTGCTTCACCGAGCCAAAAGTCTGACCTCCAGAAGACCCCCACACACTCCCACCCTCTGACTGCCCCCCCCCACACACACTCATCTCAGCCAATCAGCGGCTAATGTGTGCCTGCAGTTTTAAAACCAGATTTGAACAGAATATACAGATGTAACCAGGTAGACACAGGTACAAACTGAGGTGTCCCTGCCAGCAGATGGCAGTAGCAGGTGGACTATAAAAGGATGGTACTTCCTCCTTCCTGTTCTCTTTGGCTTCACGCACTTCCTGGTTCGCCTGATCTTTGTCCCCCATGTCTCCATGTGCTCAGGTAGTTGTCAAAATCTTTTGCTTAGCAAATTAAGACTTTGTTGTATTTAATGATTTGTATCTTAGTGCTGTGATGATGGCTCCAGTGGTTACTCCTCCAAGCTGGTTACCTGTGGGAATGGTGTGTGCTCCGCCGTCATGGCCCCACATCAAGCGAGTCGCCCCACACTTAGGTAGGCTAGTGTGTTAAAGAGCATTGGAGCTTTTATTTTACAGCTGACTACATTGTAACTTATTTACACTTAGGTAAAGAGGCCATGCATCAGGGCTCAAGAGCGCGGCTGCCTTGTCTTCCTCTTGTATCTTGGTTAAAGTAAAAATATGTCAAAGAAACCGAATGAACAACAATGTGAAAATAAAGGCTGGACCTTTGTCTTGATGTTATTGTTTCGATGGAAATGGACTCTTGTGACAAAAGTAACTTATTGAAACTAAACTGATACAAGTAAAATTGTGACAAATAAACTTGTAAATTGGAACTATGTCATTCTCCTCTGTTTAATGGGCTTACCTGTGTGTCCTTTCTGTATTTTTGCCTGGGTTTAAACAAGCTAACGTTAAAGAAACATCCACTCTGCTACACATAGAAAGTAAAAACAGACTTTTCTGTTTGGAGTGTTTGTCCTGGAGTCTGACAGAAGCATCTCAAACTCAGAATTTAACACATGTACAAGTGTCATTCAATAAATAAGGTGAATTGTTCGATATAAGGACTTCTAATACAGATAGAAGCTTACTTTTTATTTCGTTGACGGTCCGTTCTGTTTGGTCTGCAGTGTGAGGCCTCGTGTTGTCATGATGCACGATGACTCCTCCTGACTCATGACTCCTGCGTTTGTTCTTTGTGTCTTTCTTGACCTCAGCGCTTCACAGTCGTCGGGTACTTTTCACCGTGTTTTCTTTCACGAGAAATGAAATGTTGATTCTTAGTCTGGGTTGTGAGGAGGACTGCTCTCTCGTCCTCCTCACAGCCCAGACCTGCCTCTTCAGACTTTCACCTGTTTGAAAACGAAAGTGCATCGAGGCGTTGAGGGACAAGGATGATTTTTTCATACGGACGCTCTTCTTTGAGGTCTTTGGCTTTGTTTTGCTCTAGGACAGATGACTGAGAGAGAGAAGGAGAGAGAGAGAGAGGCTGCTGTAACTTTCTCTTCCTCCAGACAGTTGTTTTGCTGTCTCTGTCCTCCTCCAGTGTCACGTCCTAGCAGCAGGTTTAAACATTTTGAATAGATCCATGTGAGGCTTTGTCAGTCCAGATCAGGTCCATGTGGTTTTGTGTCGACAGATTTTCAGAGCAACGAGCGACCAAACAAGTGACCTTTGTTTAAAAAAGTTCATAAAAGACTTGAGTAAACAGTCGTCCTTTTCTCGTGATTTGAGAGGAGAACAGCAGCATGTCACATGTCACAGGAGTGACAGAGCCTCTGATTGGCGGAAGCGTCTGAAGATGGATTTACACAACTCCTGCATTCGCCGCAGGTTTGAGCTTCCACTTCGTAAGACGCCGCATCTTCAGACGCATGAAGGCCCCAGACGCCAATACGCACCACAAATACGCTGAACGCTCAAGATGCTCAAGAGTTTACATCAGGGCTATTCAAATGGTGGTGGATACAGCAACATAATGCTTTGAAATAAAGACTGGGCCAGGGACTGGGCCACATTTCTTGGTTAGATCTGGTTTTCAGTCGCCTGCAGTATAAATCAACTTAATCAGCTAAAATTCCACTGATATTTGTTTTGTTCACTTTTGTTCTGGTTCACAGATTGTTCTCTAGTCCTGTTCCAAATTGAGGTTCACCCTGAAGTAGTAAATATATAGATCTAGAGACATAGAGTTGGATTAACTGTAGGTTTAGCCTCGTCCTTTATCTGTTGTTCTGATTTGCTCATGTTCTAGTTTAGATTTATCACTGCTAGTGTAAGTCTGTTAAATGACAGAGCAATTTAGACTTATTTTCAGTTTACTAAACATAAGTTCTTGGTGCAGTTTTGTTATTCGGCCCATAGACCATAGTAATCTGTAAAATATAATTGAATAGTCCTGCTGTAGAGCAATAAAAACAGCTGCAGCATTAGTTATTATCACTATAGAAACAACTCTGGTCTTGGGCACAATCTTGCGTCAAAAACTGCGATGTATTGTGCAACCGCCCGGCCCACAAGCTGTGGTCCTCGATCAAATCTGGCCCTCTGAAAAATAAAGTTGAATAGCCCTGGTTTACATTGACCTAACATTGAAAATGGAGCAAAAATGCAAATATGCTGTCTGGTCTGAACGCACCATAGGACCAGCATCAGCGCTGAGGGGAAATAGGGCCCTGGGTCTTTTAGTTTAAGCAGTTTTTGAGTTTGTTCATTATAAAAACAACTTCTTATAGTGAGTGAAAGTGTTGGAGTTATTAAAGGTAAAACTCTGGAGGTTCTTGACTCAAGGACAGTTTCTCCCGCAGAGATAAAGAGATCTCATTAACCTCACTCACATTTACATGATTCTGTGCACGTGTGTGAGGGGCGTGCACGTGCATGTGTGTGTGAGGGACGTGCATGTGTGTGTGAGGGGGCGTGCACGTGCATGTGTGAGGATACATTGATCATTGTGGTTCTGCAGAGGGATGTTTCTGTCTGTAACCATTAATCTTAAAGTGAACCCTGGATATAATCACATGTTTTAGCCTAAAACACTTATAATATCATCACTTATATAAATACAGGACAAATACCTTGGAAGTATTTGTAGTTTTATTAAAATAGTGTTTTTAAAGAAATGACATGGAGGCTGCCATTTTGCTGTGGTTATGACATAAAATAGTGTTGTCATGGTAACAGGCAGTAGCAGGTAACTAAGCAACATGAATTCCTGGGTTAAACCTTGTCAGTTTGAGCCAAATACAGAACGATTCTGTGGAATCTAGTGAAACTGAAGATAATCAAGAGGCAGAACTGAACACTGTCAGTGGTGTTTTTGTTTCAACTGTTCACAGATCAAACTGTGGGAGTAACCATGGAAACACTATTTATGTCATCAACCATATGGTGGCTCCCAGTGGCTTGAAAACAACATAAACAATGACAATTTTATAAAAAATAGTAAGCAGTTATATATTTGTTTGTAATTTATTTTGATAAGCATGACTAGTACTAGTGTTTTAGCCACATTTGTCTTTATATCCAGGGTTCCCTTTAAAGAAAGCTGTTGTCATTACAGCATCATCAAAGTGTGTGAGTGGCTTGAATGAGTGTGTGTGTGTATGAGCGTGCACGTGTACATTAAGAGCGTGCACGTGTACATGAAGAGCGTGCACGTGTACATTAAGAGCGTGCACGTGTACATGAGGAGCGTGCACGTGTACATGAAGAGCGTGCACGTGTACATGAGGAGCGTGCACGTGTACATTAAGAGCGTGCACGTGCGTCTGGTGTGTTCGGCTGCAGGTCACCTTGAGTCAGAGGAAACCAGACTCAGCACATCAGTCTGTCATTAGTGTGGAAACTACCAGAGAGAGGGGGGGGGTGAAAAGAGGAGAGGGAGAGAGAGGGAGGGATGAGAGAGAGAGGGGGAAGAAAGAGGGAGACACAGAAAGAGAGAGAGAGAGAGTGTTTGTGAGAGAAAGACTGTAATAACATCAGTCTCTCATTAGTGTGGAAACAACCAGAGGAGAAAGAAAGAAGAGTCAGGAGGGAGAGAGGGAGAGAAAGAGAGAGAGAGAAAGAAAGAAGAAAGAAAGAAAGAAAGAGAAAGGGAGAGAGAGAAAGAGAGAGTGAGAGAGAGAAGAAAGGGGGAGAGAGAAGGAGATAGAGAAAGAAAGAAAGAAAGAAAGAAGGGAGAGAGAAAGAGAGAGGGAGAGAGAGAATGAGGGAGAAAGAGAGAGAGAAAGAATGAGGGAGAAAGAGAGAGAGAGAGGGAAGAGAGCGAGAGGGAGAAAGAGAGAGGAGAGAAAGAAAGAAAGAGAAAGGGAGAGATAGGGAGAGAGAGAAAGAGAGAGGGAGAAAGAGAGAGAGAGAGGGAAGAGAGCGAGAGGGAGAAAGAGAGAGAGAGAAGGAGAGAAAGAAGAAAGAAAGAAAGAAAGAAAGAGAAAGGGAGTGAGAGAAAGTGAGAGGGAGAGAGTAGAGGAGAGAAAGAATGAGAGAGAAAGAGAGAGAAGGAGAGAAAGAAAGAGAGAGAAGAGAGAGAGGAAAAGAGGTGAGGGAAGAGAGCGAGAGGGAGAAAGAAGAAAGAAAGAAAGAAAAGAGAAAGGGAGAGAGAGAAGAGAGAGGGGGAGAGAGAGAGAGAGAGAGAGAGGAAAAGAGTGAGGGAAGAGAGCGAGAGGAAGAGAGAGATGGAGAGTGAGAGAGAGAAGGAGAGAAAGAGAGAGAGAAAGAGAGAGGGAGAGAGAGAAAGAGATAGGGAGAGAGAGAGGAAGAGAGAGGGAGGGAGAGGAAGAGTGTAATTACATCAGTATCAGTCCCAGGTCAATACTAATGTGTTTGTGATGTTCAAATCCTTCTTACTCTGATTGGACGACGACTTCTACAATAATCTGTTTACTCTTAAATTAGATTAAATTATGATTTAATTTGTCAAACACACGTGTGGTCATGTCTTGTTTGAGGATTATGAAACTTGGGACCTGATCAGAACTGGTCCTGTTAGTTCTGGCTCAAAGTTATGTTGAGGTTGACCTTCAGTGTTCCTCTGGATTCGCCTCAGGAGCAGCGTCTCATGAAACATCTCCAGGTGTTGACGTTTGGTTTGGTCACGACTGTAGCAGGAGGATGTTCTTTATTGTGCTTGTTACTGGAACCGAAACCTGGAGGAAACCAACCCAGACACAGGGAGAAACATGCAAACTCGTTGGTTAAAACTTTCTGTAGGTCACAAAATACATCTTGTTCAGCTGTTATAAAACTAAAGTGAGTAGGTCTAGTCTTAGGGTCTTTCACACCAACACACTACCAGTCGCTGTCGGTAGGAGGAGCGACGCAACGTCTGTTCTAGTCTCTTTTGAGGCGCATTGATGTAAAAACATTCACACAAACACGATCCAAGCAGCCAACAGTCGGAGAACAAATGCATAGTGAACATGTGTGTGATGTAACGCATTACGCAAAAGACAAAACAGAAGTTTTGCGCGAGTAGTTGTCAAACTCTGTGGTGAACAGATTTCTATCTTACCTCATGGATTAGGCTCAACTTTCCCGCTACAGTCCAGTCTTCGTACTACAGCTGATACTCCTCCATCTTTGTTTTCCTCAGACCAAATAGTACCTTTCTTCTCTGTACTTACGTCCCGAACCGGTCAAATAACAACAATCCATGCTCGGGTAAATACTGTTTTTCCATAAGCGTCAATTTCGGGTTTCCGCACTATTTTCTTGCGCACTGATTCGCTGGTCACGGGCCAATCAAACAGCTGCATCTGCGGCAACTAGTGACTGCTGGCGATGCCGACTCTACAAGAAGTCTTCAAAACCTCGCCTCCACAACCTGCTCCGTGTTCCTCTGACCCCGACAGCCTCATTCACACCAAACACACGTGAGCCGCCTGTCGGCAGAAGTTGCCAAACCGGTTCAGACGGACGACCTCGGCTCGGTGTGAAAGACCCTTTAGAAATCTCCAGATATGAAACACATCGAAACTTCAGATTCTCAGACTCTGGTGTTGGACGTTTGAAGGTTTGGCCGTGGGGAGGACGCAGGTTTGAGCTTTCTCACAAAAGCATCGTGAATGTGCCGCGCTGGACGCCTCGCGATGCAAGTTTACATCAACTTTACATCTAAACCTGACGCCACGATGCAAAAACACTGTCCGGTGTGAACGCTCTGTGGTTTCTCAAAGTGCGGTCCCAGGCCTCATGGAAATACAAACCTTTAAAGAATTAGTTTTCTTCTATATCAGACAAGTATCGGTAAGAGATGGTTTATTACCTGACTAGTTTCGACAGTTCACTTCCGTCTTCGTCAGAGGCGTCCAAACGCCAGTCAGGACGCCTCTGACGAAGACGGAAGTGAACGGTCGAAACTAGTCAGGTAATAAACCATCTCTTACCGATACTTGTCTGATATAGAAGAAAACTAATTCATTTAAATACTTTAGAAGACATGATGACATCCCTAACCTAACCTTTAAAGAACTCCTCACAGAAGACAAACCTGCGTCTGACATGACGGATCATATGACAGTTTGTTTGTGCTAATTGTCATTAAAGTAATTACTCTAGTGATGTTAAATGAAGATAAATCTATCCCGACACCAGTTAAACAAGGTTATAATGAAGATCTATTTTGTCCTTAAAGCCTGAGAGCAGTTCAGAGACCGGTTAGTTCTGCCTCAGTGAGTCTGAATGAGTCTGCATTAGTCCTATAGAGACGTGTTCTTTATCCTATAGAGACGTGTTCTTTATCCTATAGAGACGTGTTCTTTACATCCACAATGAGCTGCTCTCTGCTTCTGTTTCTCCTCACGCTCTGGTGCTGAGATCCGCTGCGCCACAGCTGCCCCGGGGCAGAAGGACAAACTGCACTCACTTCTGTGACCAGGCTCTTTAAGACTCACACCACTTTCTCTTAAAAGGAACCCCGAATATTTACATAATAGGTCGAAAATAACTTCGCGTAGGTATACTTACTAAAAAGTAGAACTTAAAGTAAACAAATATTCGCCGTTTGAGTAAAATTGTTATGTGTACAAACAACTTCTGATATTACGGGGCGCCGCATCTTGAGGTGATGACGCAGAATCGTGCGGCGCACTGGCGCAGTGACGTCAGTCGCCGTGAGACGCACAGCTGCAACAGTTGCAACAGTTGTCGTTGATCTGGTTAACAGAGCGTCAGTAGTTTGTTGTAAAATGGTACATTGTGTGGCTTTTGGTTGTGATTTGGTCTCGGGAGGAACAAGGAGAATGTGGTGCTTTATAACTTTCCTCGTAGTTACACGATTCGACTCATACACCATATGCACTGTGTTGTAAACAATGATGGCGTCTTCCGTGAAAATATATTTTTAAAAGTTGAATAAAACGGTAGATTTTTCAGATTATTTTCGTGTGTATTTTATATCTTTGATGATATAAGGAAAACTCGAAAACAAACATTAAAAAATTCTCGGGTTCCTTTTAAGCCTCGTCGTTGTGCTCAAGTATTTCCATGTTGAGGGGTCACTCCAGGCCTCTCTGTAGTTCAGAATAATATTACATTTGTTCTGTTTGATAGTCTGACTGGCTCTGGGGTGTGTGTCTGTTCCTTAAACTCTCTGGTCTGATCTGGTGTGTGTCTGTTCTTAAACTCTCTCTGGTCTCATCCGGTGTGTGTGTCTGTTCTTAACTCTCTCTGGTCTGATCCAGTGTGTGTATCTGTTCTTAACTCTCTCTGGTCTGATCGGTGTGTGTGTCTGTTCTTAACTCTCTCTGGTCTGATCCGGTGTGTTGTGTCTGTTCTTAAACTCTCTCTGGTCTGATCCGGTGTGTGTGTGTTGACTCCTGGGTGTGTGTGTGTCTGTTCTTAAACTCTCTCTGGTCTGATCCGGTGTGTGTGTCTGTTCTTAAACTCTCTGATCTGTGTCTGACTCTCTCTGGTCTGATCCAGTGTGTGTCTGTTCTTAAACTCTCTCTGGTCTGATCCGTGTGTGTGTCTGTGGTCTGTCTCGTTCTTAAACTCTCTCTGGTCTGATCCAGTGTGTGTCTGTTCTTAAACTCTCTCTGGTCTGATCTGTGTCTGTTCTTAAACTCTCTCTGGTCTGATCAGGTGTGTGTGTGTCTGTTCTTAAACTCTCTCTGGTCTGATCCGGTGTGTGTGTCTGTTCTTAAACTCTCTCTGGTCTGATCCGGTGTGTGTGTCTGTTCTTAAACTCTCTCTGGTCTGATCCGGTGTGTGTGTCTGTTCTTAAACTCTCTCTGGTCTGATCCAGTGTGTGTCTGTTCTTAAACTCTCTCTGGTCTGATCAGTGTGTGTGTCTGTTCTTAAACTCTCTCTGGTCTGACTCTCTTGGTCTGATCCAGTGTGTGTCTGTTCTTAAACTCTCTCTGGTCTGATCCGGTGTGTGTGTCTGTTCTTAAACTCTCTCTGGTCTGATCCGGTGTGTGTGTCTGTTCTTAAACTCTCTCTGGTCTGATCCAGTGTGTGTCTGTTCTTAAACTCTCTCTGGTCTGATCCAGTGTGTGTGTCTGTTCTTAAACTCTCTCTGGTCTGATCGGTGTGTGTGTCTGTTCTTAAACTCTCTCTGGTCTGATCCAGTGTGTGTCTGTTCTTAAACTCTCTCTGGTCTGATCCGGTGTGTGTGTCTGTTCTTAAACTCTCTCTGGTCTGATCCTGTTCTGGTCTGAAACTCTCTGATGTGTGTGTCTGTTCTTAAACTCTCTCGTCTGGTGTGTGTCTGTTCTTAAACTCTCTCTGTCTGTCTGATCCGGTCTGTGTGTCTGTGTCTTAAAAATCTTCGGTGTGTGTGTCTGTTCTTAAATCCGGTGTGTGTGTGCTGAAAGAGGGAAACCCGAGTGGAAAACGCCACAGGCTCCTCCACACACACACACACACTGATGATGATGATGATGTGAAGACAGCTTTGCTCCGGGAAAACCTCACATTTATTATTCACACGGCTTTTTATAGTCACAACATTCAGACGGAAAAGTTACGTAACACAGAGGCCTGTCATTAGGCTGTGGATGGATCGCTTTATCCTGTAAGAATATAAAGGAAGTTTACACAAGCAAACACCAGGATGCTGTGGACTTGTTGAGTGGATTTTAGAATCTTTCATGATTCTTAAATGCAGGGGCGTAGCACCAAATTCTGGGCCCCAGGTACAAACTCTGTTGACGGGCCCCCTGATACATAATTATTTGTTAATTATTTAGTTCGCTCTGATTTTTTTTTCTCTTCATTTGGGTTTTATTTCCTGTATTTATGTAAATTCTAACTTCCGCACATATTTAGTGCTGCTTCTAGGCTTCATATCTGACGACAAAACAGAGACATTTATACGATTTTGGCATCAAAACTATTGTGTTTGAACTAGAGACCTGCACGGACTAGATTTTCATGACCGCTCCCGCCCGATCCCGACGCCCCGTGTGACGGGACCCGCCCGAGAAACCCCCGCGGGTCCCGTTGGGTCCCGACTTTTTTTTTTTTTTTTTTGTGACACGGAGTTTGCGTGGCGGCTCCAGGGCATAACAACGTGAACACAAATGACTAAACTCTGCATAACTCTCTGCATCTAGACTTAAAATGATTAGGCACCAGCCTAAATAATCTGCAACAAGGCAATTATGTTCATTTGACACATTCAATCATAAAGCCATGATGTCTGTGTATTTCTTACCTGAAATACAAAGCTCCTCACACCTCCAGTTTCTTGCCCAAACACCGTGTGTATTATTTCCATCTCCCCGTGCGTAAAAGCCAGTCCTTCATTCACTCCTCTGGGCCCGTCCTGCTGCTGCTGCTGCTGGCGCGAGTACTCAACAGCTGATACGCACGCTATAGATCTA